>JAPXFQ010002338.1:652500-835000 GCA_028564705.1 Apricaphanius iberus | reverse complement strand
AACTAACATGTCATAACAAGGTGATAACATTTATTCATTAAATGTCCTTTCTGTTGATTTTATGTAAATTTCTGTAATCCTAGAAAGAACAATCTGAATTAGTTTTTTTTAATTAGCTATAAACCATAATCGCCATAATTGAGAGGAATACACACTTATATATCATATCTGCTAAAATAATATATCCCCGGTGCCATTGATCTGTATAATACATTCCTTTTTTAATAGAATTGTTCAAATACATAACATTGTTGATGATATTCCAACTCATCGTAATTCAACTGTATTTCAGCCTGAAAAATATTATTCCAGCAAACCCATTAATAAATCAGGCAAGCTCGTTGTGTGCAGACCTGTGATAACGTCATAAATAATGTCATATATTCACAGGACTGCTGCACTTTAACCTATGTGGGGGAAAGCATCATTATTCAGTGGATGAAAC
Organism: Apricaphanius iberus; assembly: GCA_028564705.1. Taxonomy (NCBI): domain Eukaryota; kingdom Metazoa; phylum Chordata; class Actinopteri; order Cyprinodontiformes; family Aphaniidae; genus Apricaphanius; species Apricaphanius iberus. Next base: position 834,555 of record JAPXFQ010002338.1, on the reverse strand, counting down.
AGGTTTTTTAAAGTGTGGAGAGTACATTTTAAGGCACTTGGAGAATCCAACCAACTCTGTCTCTTGTTTTGAGCCTAAAAATACAGACACTCATGACTGACCTGTCCTGACATTGTAATAGATATTAAAATGGAGCTAGTTAATCACCCCTCTTTTTTTTTTTTCGATGGCCAAACAATTCTTTTTTTCACCACTGATGTATGGCATGGATCTAAGATATGAATGAAAGACAGGGACAGCATGGGAGGGAGCATCTGTTATCAATGGGGTGTGCTACCTGGGGGCATGATTAGGCGTGACACCAGGGCTGGTTGGGTTCTCTGGAAACTCCTGGAATAGACATGATGAAAAAAAGATGGGTGAGGGTGACTTAAATGAAAAAAACAAAAAAACAATGTAATGTTTATAATGTCATAAGGTAAACTTTGGGGAGAAACTGCAATACGGTGTCTCCACAAATAATTTATTTATGGGTTTTTTTGTTTGTTTTTATGAATAGGTAAAACAAAGACTGGTTAATGACATCCAGATGTGTTAATGATCAATGGGAGAATGAGTGTTCAGATTAAAAGAAAATCCAACCTTCCATTATCTTCAACTCAATCCCTGGTTGGGTGGCGGTGGCAGTAGCAGTAGCCTAAGCAGTGAAACCCAGACCTCCCTCACCCAAGCCAAATGAGCCAGGTGTGAAAAATTGTCTCTCAATTGTGTCCTGGGTCTTCTTCTGGCTCTCCTCCCAGTGGGACATGCCCGTGACACCCCATCAGGGAGGAACCCAGAAGGAATATTAACCAGATACCCAAGTCACCTAAATTGGTTTCTCTCAAAGTAAAGGAGCAGTAGATTTACTCTAAGACCCACTCAGACAACAGAGCTTGTTAAGCTATCTGTAAACCCGGGATCGCACTATGCGTTTCTCGGCCATCTCAAAAGACTGCTTCATGCCACAGTGTGCTAGCTCCACTGAGCTCTAGAGGTGCGTCATGTTGCACAGCCCCAAATTTCAGTAAGTCAAATTGCACGACATCCAGCTGTAGCAGGATGCCAACGTCACCAAGGACACCACCTAAAAGCATAAGTTATTGAAAGCTGACAAATGGACATAGCCAAGATGGCGACAAGGATAATTAAACAAGCTGTAGTTGCTTTATTGACTTTGTTTCTAGCTCTTAATAAAATGGCAAAAAGTAGAAAAGGAAGATGAAGAAGAAAATTACAAATGTGGACAGGCTCATTGCTGAAAAATAATGGACAGCTCGGGATGCCTGTTCTTCAAAACGAGCTTGAGGTAAGCTTTGTTAAGCATTACCCTAGCTAACACGTCAGTCACAAGGCACAATTTAATTGGAGTTATAGACTTTCAGAGTTTGCCTGAAGACCGCTGATGGCTGGTTTTGGTCGTAGGAGTAATAAATACACTGTTAGTGAGCACATCACACTCTACGGCCACAGACTGGTGAATCACATGCACACTCACTGTTTTTCATCACAACTATTTTCACAACGAAAGTAAAGGTCTGAGGTGTCTGTAATCGCACAGTATGATCCTGGGTTGAGGTAGAGCCCTGATACCCAGTCGAGAAAACTTATTTTGGTTGCTTGTATCTAAGATCTTGTTCTTTCGTTCTCTACCCAGTATTAGAAGGTAGGCATAGATGAAGGTAAGAATGTAGATCAAGAAGTAAATATAGGAGCTTCACCTTTCAGCTCACCTTCCTCTTCACCATGACAGACCAGTACAGCGCTCGCATCACTGTAGATGCCGCGCCAATCCGCATATCGATCTCATACTCCATTTTTCTCTCATACATGAACAAGACCACGAGATGGCAACACAAAATCTAATTATATATAAAATACTTTTCTCTACAGGTAGTGCAAGTGGTAATGTGACAATGGAATTGTAAAGACAGAGGTAGTGCAAATGTTTGGACACCAAGTATTTGCATGCAATTGTGTTGGACAAAAAAAAATGTGACAGAGACAATCTCTCACTAGGTGACCATATCACATACATGCCTTGCAACAGAATTACCTCTATTAGCCTTTCTCACATTTTACACCACTTCCTCACCGTTTTATACATGTTAAAACCACAACATTTCAGAATAAATAATTGGGATTTCATGAGACAAGATAAACACAAAGTGGTTCATAAGTAAAGCAGAATAAAAAAGAGAATCCAGTGAAGTTTATGCTTGCGAGTATTGAACTAATCATTATATATAGTGTTGAGGTTACACAAAACAAAATTCAATCAATTCATGTCGTCTATACCCGTTTATCCATGTTGGATTATGGGGGGTTGGCTGGCACCTATCTCCAGTGGTCATTAAGCAAGAAGAGAGGTACAATCTGTACAGAATGCCAGTCCATCACAGAGACAGAATGAACAAACAACCATGCATGGACACACTCATACAATTTAGAGTATTCAGCTGACCTAACAGTCATGGACTGTGGACTGTGGAAGGGGCCTGCCGTGCTGTAGCCTTCTTACTGGAATGTAAGAGGGCTTCCTACTATTACACTGTACAGCTTTACTCTACACACAAGGACAGAAACTGTATAGCAGAAAAGAACCATTGCACAAAAATCTATATACACTCTCTTTATAAAAGTAAAGATAATGGCAGCGTCATGCAGTGGGAATGCTTCTTTTTTTTTCAAGTTCATTTTTAGCTTTGTTTCTTTCGTTCATTAAGCAACTAAAAGAGCTACTGCTGTTACTATTTTTTTTTTACTTCCATTTAGATTTGTTCAAAGACACTATCTGTCTAATCTGACAGGGCCTAAACTATCTTTAAGGAAATTGAAGAATAAGTGTTCTAATTAAAGCCTTGGTGTGATACCTGCAGGTAAAGGTGGTTCAATTTTCATACTACTACTACTACCCATGCTACCTAAGAATTTTTTTTTTGCAAAGCCAAACTAAAAACATACTGTTTAACTTTCCTTTTGTTTAAAAGTTTCAATTTCCAGTTTTTAAGAATCAATTCGATTCTGATTCTCAAGATCTGGAATTGATTATCCCAATCCAATCTAATATGTTCAGATTTAATACCGATATGGGTCATTGCTGTTAAATTTTTTTTTTAACTGTTACCTTAATTATATGGCTGTAATGCAAAGACATAACACTGGGTGAGTAACAGTTTACCATAGAAAACTGTAAAAAACCCTTTCAGACGTAAGCCTTAAAATGACATTTGGATTTTTTCTCCCCAGTTTTGTTATAAAAAAGGCCACACTGTGTTTAACAATAAAAGCAATTTTTGGACTTGTGAATCGATACGAATGGATTTTTAGAATTTTTATAATAACCAATGTTTAGATTTTTTTCAACATAGCAGTAGTTATGCACTACTTTGTCTTAGTTTGTCACATATACTTCTCATAAAACACTTTGAAATATGTGGCTAACATGAAAAAACGTGAAAAGTTCAAGGAGTCTGAATACCTTTGCAGGCCAGTGTATATGAAGCTTAATACCAAAGATAAACTCTTTAAAAAGCATTTATGTGGTCCACTAAGCAAGTGCTCCTTCCCCCACAGTTTCACTAAGAAATCCAATAAATTCAGAATTACGCAAATTCCTTTTTTATTATACCATTTCATGTCCACTGTAGCAACAGCATCTTCACTTTGTAGAGAAACAATAAAACATTTTCTTTATAAACCTCTCTCCATATTATAATTCAATTCTGAACCCTTGACAAGTTTAAGTCTTAATGCAGAAAATGTAAAGAAAAATTTGCACACAACTTATTTTCCCTGCCATCTTTCCTACTTCCCCAACACACATTACAATGTTTGCCTCTTCAATATTCTGAAGACAAAACGTTTTTGGCCATTGGGTAATGCAATAAACTATACGACAAAAAATGCTGAATGTAAGCAAAACTTAATGAGATTACAGTAATTTTTATGACGCTGAGGCACATAAATAGTTTCAGCTTTGGTTAGGAAGTCTGAGTTTTTTCTAAAATGCACAACATATTTGTTGAAGAAATGAAATAAATGTGGAAACTTAACTTGACAGCTACTAACACACACACATAAATATCTTTTATTTTTTCCCCTTCTGAATATTGCTATATTGATATCCTTACTTTTTGTTTTCCATCTAAGTCTAGTGCATGTCTGGAGAGGCTGACTCGTGAAATCAAAAGAGGGTGTTTTTCTGCCATCAATCATGTTTTAACTGCCCTGTAGAAATCTGAAGTCATGGAGAGTGGAGGTTCACTGGATGCAACATGTTAAATCCCTGGCCTCAACAAAATGCTGTGATTTAGGGAAGATGTCCCCCATCACTCAAATGAGGAAGATGGTGTCATTGACTCTGAAAACAGCTCAAATATAAAAGCCAAAAAAATCTTTAGATCTATTTTAGCAGCTTTCATCTCAGTCCTCTTTGGATGTGAATCTATTCTAATGTTCCTGTCATATTACAAGGAAGCAAAAATCTTTTTCATATCTTAATAACCTGAAATAATATATTTAGCAACGCTGAGAAATACTGACTAAAACATGGCTCAATTTGAGGTGGTGTGGTACTTGCAAAAAGGAACATTAACTGTAATAATAAGATGCCATGAGCAATGAAAAATGCTGAAGGGATTTCTCATAGTACATTTAAATATTACCTTGGAGATCAATAAGAACAAACATTTTGAAATGGAGAATGTCTTTGGAGGTGGAGTTAAGATAAAAGGTTGATGAGCAGTCTGCAATCTTAAATACAATAGAAAATTAAATGCAATTCACTCTTTTGATATCTTCGTTTAGTATAATCCAAGATTAGTGACGTCCTAAAAGCTAACAAGTTTTTCCAAGTGGGAACAAGACCAAAACAGACTTCTCACATCTTATAATAACAACAATCTGAACATAGATCATAAGATATTTATCAATCTTTAAACTCTTGTTTTGTTTGCACAGAGAAGCTGATAATTATTTAGACAATTGCCTTACTTCCCATCTCCATAATCATTCTTGAGAACAACTGCCTTCTTGTGTGAAAAAAGATCTAATGCTATGTGATTAAAAAAAATATATATATTAAAAAGCATTTGTCTAATCCACTTTGACATTTTTTAGGATTTTATTGATGACTTTTTTCTCCAATCGAATAGCAAGTCCTGGGGAGCCCGCATGTCCCCCCCAAGACGGCCTCAGGTGGATATATGATCCACCCTCGGCAAAAGTGGAGCGTCGTATGTCTCTCACTGCTTTCTGTGGAACTTGCAAAGGCCATATGCATATTTGGATTTATAGTGATCGGGTTTCTACTGATCGGAATGGTCGGTTACTTGCTGTACTGTCAACTGGAGGAGGTTCTGAAAGCGACTGGCAAGCTGAAGGAGCTGCTCGGAGATTGGGCCATGCTGTTGGAACTCAAACTTATTCACTTAATGAACAGGGATTCAGGCGGGGTCCCGAAGGGCTCCATCCTAGGGCCCCAACTATTTAGCATTTACATGCTCCCATTAAGATAGATTATATGAAACAAATCATATCAACCACCACAACTATGCTGACGACACTCAACTTTAGATCTCAGTGTCACCAGGTGATTTTGAACCCATCCAAATCCTCAATAAATGCATTGAGCTAATTAACAACTGGATGTCCCATAATTTCCTCCAACTGATCAAAAACAAAACTGAAGTGCTTCTCTTCGGACCCAAAAAAGATGGATTAAACATCAGTACACAACTTCACTTGGTCCAACTAGAAACTACTGACCAGACCAGAAATCTAGGTGTAATAATGGACTCAGACCTGAACCTCCAGGGTCACATAAAGGCATTAACAAGGTCAGGTTTCTATCACCTGAGGAACATTTCTAGGATTAAAGGACTGATGACACAAGGTGACATAGGAAAACTCATCCATGCATTTATCTCTAGTCGCCTTGATTACTGTAACAGTATCTTCATAGGTCTGCCTAAAAAATCATCAGACAGCTGCAGCTGTTCCAGAACACTGCTGTTCACGTTCTCACTAGAAAGTAAGAACCAAGAAAACCAAGTAAGTAGAACACATCACCCCAGTTCTAAAGTCTTTACACTGGCTGCCTGTAGCTCAGAAAATAGTATTTAAAGTCCTGTTATTAGTCTATAAATCATTGAATGGGTTAGCACCAGAGTACTGTACCTAAGAGATCTGTTATTGTGGTACAAACCTTCCAAATCACTCAGGTCCTGCAGCTATAGTCTACTGATCGTCCCTAGAAGCAGAACCAAACATGGAGAAGTTTCTATGCTCCCCACATCTGGAACAAACTGCCGGACGAATGCAAAACTGCAGAGACACTGAACTCTTAAATCTAAAATAAAACCTACCTATTTAGACTTGCTTATGTGTAACTTATACTATTATTGCCAATACTATTATTCCTAAATTGTTGTTTTTAATTCAATTCTATTGTTTTTTTATAAACGTTTGTTTATGCTTCTTTTTATTGATTCTATGTTTTAATTTTCACATTATTCTAATCTTGTAAAGCACTTCGAATTGCCCTTTGTTGAATGTGTTGCCTTATCTTGCCTTGCCTTTCCTAAATTGGGATTTTTTTGTTTATTCTTTCGTGGTGCTCCTCGTTCAAACCCTTATTTGTATTGGGAGCAGAACAAAAGAATGTTTTTCGCACATTTGACATGCAAGTGATGTGGTGGGCTTTGCTTGTTAAGCCTCTATTAAAAGATTTAAAATGTAATATTATTGGTTTACTGATGAAAGAAGGGAGGAGAGTGTTTTCTAATTTATGGAGTGGATATTTTTTGCTGATAAAAAACGTTACATTTTACTGAATTTTCAGTTTGTCCAGTTCATCTTGATTATCTTCTTGCTATTACTTGTAGAAAGATAAATTCTCTATTTACATTAACATTGTGGTTTGATGTCAGAATTTTTCCACCTTGAGTTTTTTCTTTAAAAGAAAATCTGCTTTACCTGCTGAATTGTTTTCTTGCTAAAGTTTTAAAAGTTGTTGATGGTTTTTTATTTATGTTATTTTTATTTTTTTTATTTTAAGGCCGCAACTTTTTTCCAACATCTGACAGCAAATATGTTTAGCAAATTCTTATCACATAAAAAAATCCTGAATTATCCCTTTAAAATTTAAATACAACCTGCAGCTATATGAATTTGAGTGGCCTAATATGTTTTCTAAAAAGAACATACAGCTTCTACCTGGTCTTCATGATGTTTTTTGATGAGCTTTGGCCTTTTCTCTCTTTGTGGTGCTATTTAGTAAAAGCATTTTAAATGTGAGCCAACATTTTGTTGGTCCTAAACTGATTCTGTCATACATGAACTTCATTTCATTCAGACAACTGCATCCAGAGAGAAGATAGGAAAATAATTACCAGATTGTCACTCTGACAGCGCTGCGGTCTTTTCTTCCGCATGAAGTATCCCAGAACCTTATCCTTAAACACCTGAAAGAAAGAACAAAACAATAGTTCACAAGCATTACACCTAATGACATTCAGTATCGGAGAAAAAAATGATTTTATGACACCTTATTCTGCTAAGAATAAAAAAAGATGAACTCTGCAACTCTAAGCAAGTACAATTGCTGCCTATAAAACCTAACTTTTTCATTCTTAATTTCTCAAGAAACACATGGTGGAAAACAGTGTGTTTTGTTGACATTGTCGATTGCTTTTTGGTGGAACAAGTCTTGAAATACCTGGTTCTCATCTTAAAATAAACTAAATTGTAGTAACATTGTTAATTAAGTAAGAGCTATACATGATTTACTGCTCAGATGACTTTATGATGTAGTTTTAAAGGTCCTCCCGGAGGTTCCTTAAACTGTTCCTATAATTTCTTATATTATTTAAATATTAATAGCATCCTTTCTGTTTTGTCTTTTAGTCTGTGTTCAGCATCTGACATTTTAGTCAGTTCAGTTATTAAAATGTTTTTTTCTTCTTTGTGTGCCTCATAAAGTTTTTAACATTTTCAATAAAAGTTCAGCCATACTTTCTGACACTTGAGATATAGCCTTAAGAAGCAAGAAGCAATTATGACATGGCAATTGTAATCTCAGCATAAAAAAGCTTAACTGTAATCACTGACGGAAAGAAACAACCACTTTTTGGTGCCGGTGTTTCCCTATTTCATTCCTTCATTCATTCTGTTTATACAGCTCATAGGTTAAGAGTTTTATTTATATCAAAACAAATCAAACTTTATTTATAAAGCGCTTTTCAAACATGTTTTTTCACAACTTGGTGTTTATTCAAGTCAAAACAAAAGGATACAATATAAACATTAGTAAAAGTCTTCTTAGATTTTCTTTAAAATATTTTTTTTTCTTTTTAAAGAGCAGTTCAAAAGAGGTTCCACAAATGCACCTTTGAATTTCTATTCACTAAGCATTTTGGATGAATATGAGCAGTTTGTTTTCACATATGGCAATCACCATCCTCACAGTGGATCTTTTGTATCATTTCTTGAATTGTCAAATCTCAACCCACTCTCCATGCTGTCATATGTATCCTCCTCTCTTCTCTGCTTCTCAAGCAGAGGATCTCCTGCTGTCGGGAACACGAGTGAACAGCAGTTGCATGTTTTTCATCAATTCCCACTTTTTCAAGCGTAAAGATGGCTTTGGACAACTTTGACAATGTCCATAAACTGAGGAAACTCAAAAAAAAATTATATAATGCAAAAGTTAATCTTTTTCAGTACTCCAAATTAAAAAGTGAAACAAATGTATGATACAGAGTTTTGATAATTATTGCTTACAGCTTATTAAAACCCCAAATTCAAAATATCAGAAAATTAGAATATTGCATGAACTCAACAAAACAAGGATTTAAATAGATAAAATGTAGGATCTCTGAAAAGTATAATCATACATATGTATTCAGTAGTTGGTTTGGGCCCCTTTTGCATTAATTAATGTCTTAATGCGGCATGGCATGGATGCTATCAGCCTGCGGCACTGCTGATGTGTTATGGAGGACCAGGATGCTTCGATAGCCGCCTTCAGCTCTTCTGCATTGTTCCATCTCATGTCTGTCATCCTACTCTCGGCTATGCTCTATAGATTCTCTATAGGGTTAATGTCAGGAGAGTTTGCTGGCTAATAAAACACAGTTATCCCATGGTCATTGAATCTGGTTTTGGTTCTTTTGGCAGCTGGAAAATGAAGTCAGCATCTCCTTAAAGCTATTCTACAAAAGGAAGTGCTTCAAAATGTCCTGGTAGATGGCTGCATTTAATCTGGACTTAATAAAGTACAGTGGACCGATACCAGCAGATGATATGGCTGCCAAAATCAACACAGACTGTGGAAACTTGACACTGGACTTCAAGCATCTTGGATTATGTGGCTCTCCATTCCTCCTCCAGACACTGGGATCTTGGTTTCCAAATTAGATCCAAAATTTGCTCTCATCAGAAAAACAACAACTTTTAACCACTCAGTGAAAGGCCAGCACCGGCTTGACAAGAGAGTAGGACATTTGAAGCCCATGTCCAGCAGCTGTCTGTGTGCGGTGGCTCTTGATGCACTAACTCCAGCCTCAATCCTCAGTGAAGGTCCCCAACACTTTTGAATAGCCTTTTCCTGACAGTCCTCCCAGGCTGTATTACATAAAGAAGAATGGGCAGAAACATGTGCTTCTGGATGTACAAAGCTGATAGGAATATAGAGTACTTCAGGTTGGTTTGTCACATAAAATCCCAAAAACCATTCCATAAAACCTATTGACGTTTTTAGTTGTAACATGAAATGCAGTTCAGATGGTTTATACATACATGCACCCTTTAAATTGTCAGAGTCACTTAACTCTTAGTTTATCATGGAGAAATAAGATTTATCACAAAGTCCAGTGCTTTTTTCTTATCATTTAATAGCTTTATGCACAGGTTAGATGGTTCTATTTTGGACATTCTGTCTTCTTATCTCCTGTCCTATTTATATTAGCATCTTAGCAGAAGACATTCACTTTGCTCACAGGATTTTTTTATATTGTGGTACCAAAAAACTGTACAGAACTTAAGAAGGAATACTTTTAGTTTGCTACTTTGATTTATGAAAACTAATGCATGCTGATCTCAATTTGAAGGAATTGATCTCATTAAAAGAATCACTAGGGCATTTTAAAGGCTCATTTTAGCTAATTTTCTAAGCTTCAGCTAGTGAGGTGTAAATATAGGTTCCTTATTTATGCAAAAATTTACAAAATACATTTGAATAAGTAAAAATATAAAATTTTACCTCATATAGGTAGTCGAATATTTCCAGTATTGTTAGAACACTGGCCCCAATGAATAGCCCCATCTGACCTCCAATGTCACCTTCAGAAGAAGAGATTAACAGATATAGGCAGGTACACTAATTGAACAATGGTGCATGAAACAATTCACAGTGCTGTCACATCTAATTCACTGTATCTCTGAGCAATCTGAACAGAATTGTCAAAAGTGTCCAAGCAGGCAGCCCACTTTCTCATCAGAACCAGCCCCGCTGCCCTTGCAAGAGCATCAGATTATGAAAATGTGTTCTGCCTATCTGCGAGTTCAAAGAGTAACCCTCAAAGCACCAGGCCCCAACACACAATGTGAACTTTGCGCCAGAGATCCGCTGAGCGCCAAAGTCATACTTTTTTTTCTCCCTCCAATCTGAAAGAACAGGCAGCTGCAAGATTCTTACCCAGAAGCCCTGCAATTTCATAGGCCTTCTTCTGCTCAATTTTCTCATAGTTTAGAGCTTCAAAAAAGATGTCCAACACCAAAATATTTTCTCTGCAGAGAGAACAAAGAAAAGCATACCCAGCATCCATTATGTCCTGTGATATAGCATTACATCAGTTTATGTCTCATAATTTCCTGTGTAAGATTCTTTCATTATTGTTACATTGAAGGTGAACGATGGAGACTTGGATCAAAATGCATCAGGAAAGAGAGATTATTAACTAAGTACTTCACCGATACTACATATTACTTACCCAATATATTGCTCAGTTTTGTTGAATTTCTTAGCCAGATATTTAGCAGATGCCTTACTGGGGATCTTTACCATGGACAGCTCCTTGCCATAGCGAGTCATGTTGCAGGGGGTCTGACAGACACAGTAATTGTTGTCTTTCTCTACCAAAAAGTCTGTGGATGATCAAAGTCATTTAAAAATATTGCGATCTCTTTGAAAACAAAACAAAAAAAGAAAAAAATCAAACAAACCTGCACAGCACAGCTCTTAGTCTGTACTAAAAATATCACTGCTGAAACAGAAATACACTTGCTGCCATCGTTCACTTTCCATGAAAGCAAATAATGACTGAAGCCATATTACTGAAAAGAAGAGGAGGGGGGCAGGGAATAAAACTGGCGCAATGTATTTGAGCTCAGCAAAGCACAGTCACATCACAAATCTTCATAATGGAATTTTTTTAACGATAATTTCATTATTTTGCTTCAGCGCTATCTGAGAAGAAAGTAATTTCTAGCTGAAGCAACATAAGTACAATCTTAAGCCTTGAATATGCTCATTGCGAAGCTCTTGAGCTTTGGGTTTCACACATTAATCTAAAAAACAGCCATGCTGAACACAATAAAATATGTGGGCTTACCTAAAGCTGGGTCAGCACAGTCTTTGTACTGTTCAGGTGTGCAAACTGTTGAAGTACCTATTTGGAATAATGTAAACGTGAAACTAATTACTTATTTAGGCACCACAGGAGGAAAAATAAAAGATTTTAACAAGCCAGGCCAAATCTAAATTCATACCAGGCATGTGAACCATCCTACAGTTGCAGTTCTCCAGTAGGTACCGGGTTTCACAGTCAATGCGGCATGCAGTGATGCTGTACGTGGAGAAGAATTCTGAGTCTATCGGTGTGGACTTGCAATCTCCCCAAGGTTGTGGGAGGTACTGAAGCTGAAAGAGCAAACAGCACATGTTTTCCCTCAGTGCTTCAGCTCACAGGATTACACTGAACAACAAAAAAGAAACAAAAGCCCAGTGCACAGCTGAAGTACAAAAGAGGACAAGCTGACACAAACCCAACACACTTACACTGAAAAAACAGATGTCTTTGAGTAAAAATGTGCTCTTGGGCAAAAGAGGCAAAACATCTGCAGTCAAAACAGTATTTTTGCTCATATGTCGCAGCAGGCAGACATCATGCAGAACATTACTGATGTAGTTCGGTTTCTGACAGGAAACAGAGTATCATGGGAATAGAGACAGTCTTAGAAATAAGATAAGATGTACTTTATTGACTCCAGAATTGGCAAATTCATTTGAATAGTTTTAGAAAGGACACCACAAACTCTGGACTTTTTTTTTAACAATGGAAGTCTTTGTTCAAAATGAAAATAATTAACTTAAACATAGAGAGAAAGCCCTGCTCAGTCTACAGCTGGGATGACGGATGGCAGTGATTAATTGAAATTGTGTGTTAGTGTAGTTGGATTGAAAGCCTGTAAAACACCTCTGCAGACACCAAAACAGCACCTTCAAGACACTCATTAGGGAATAGCACTAATTATTTATAACAAACATTCGTGAAATTAATGAGTTTTGTTGCAGATAATGCCTTATTTAGAGGCTGCTTGCCCATTGCCCCATTAACTTCCATTATATGGATATAGACTTATTGGGAATGGACATACACTTCTCCAGAATGACTCCAAGTTGCTCCAGACTTGTCTGGGTGAGTTAATAACTTAATGTATGCTAAAAATAAGGTTTAGGTCGCAAAACAGTACTTTCCCCTTAAAACCAAAGAGTTGATTCTTATTTGTTGACCAACTGAATTCAGATTGCATGGCTATTGTATGTCGAATTAATTTTTAGTGTTGCTGTTTTTCAATTGGTTTTAAATCTGGACTTTAACTAGGCCATTCTAACAAACAAATATACGTTTATCTAAACAAGTCGATTATACAGTCAGGTCCATAAATATTGGGACATCGACACAATGCTAACATTTTGAATGGAAAGAAGTGGACTGTTTTGCAATGGCCAAGTCAATCACCTGACCTGAATCCGATTGAGCATGCATTTCACTTGCTGAAGACAAAACTGAAGGGAAAATGCCCCAGGAACAAGCAGGAACTGAAGACTGTTGCAGTAGAGGCCTGGCAGAGCATCACCAGTGATGAAACCCAACATCTGGTGATGTCTACGTGTTCCAGACTTCAGGCTGTAATTGACTGCAATGGATTTTCAACCAAGTATTGAATGTATAAGTTTCATTTATGGTTCTTATTCTGTCCCATTACTTTTGGTCCCTTAAGAAGTGGGAGGCACATATGCAAACTGTTGTAATTCCTACACCGTTCACCTGATTTGGATGTAAATACCCTCAAATAAAAGCTGACAGTCTGCAGTTAAAGCACATCTTGTTCGTTTCATTTGATATCCATTGTGGTGGTGTATAGAGCCAAAAATATTAGCATTGTGTTGGTGTCCCAATATTTATGGACCTGACTGTAGCTCCGCCGGTAGGTTTGGGTCATTTTCTTGCTGGAAGATCAATCTCCAACCCTTGCTCAAGTTTTTTAGAGTCTAACAGGTTTTTCTTCATCTTCTTTTCCTCATCAGCTCTGAGCATCATTCCTCTTCCTGCAGAAATATTGCATGATGCTGCTGTTATTATCCCTCACAATAGAGATGGTGTGTTAAGGGAAATGTGCCGTTAGTTTTTCATCGTGTGAGAGATTTTTTTTTTGCTGTGTCTTCTACATGGCTTGTGTTTAACTTTGAACAGGACAGATTTGTGGCGAACATGACTAACATTTGCTCTGGCAATAGATTCTCCTACTTTAGCAATACACCTCTAAAGCTCTTCCAGAGTTACTAACGGACTCAACATAGCTTTGGTAGAGGCAAATTGTTGTACTGAACTTTATTTAGGGGTATCACAATGGATCTAAATAAATGCAAAGTAAACCTTTCAGGTCTTTATAGGTCTTGTTTATATTAAAAATGAGTTGTTCAATATTGAGTGGTTCTGTCACATAAATCCAATCAAAAACAATGACTTTTTAATGTGACAAAATGTGAAGAGGGTTGAGGAATGTTTTTACTTTTGCAGGAAACTGTATATTTATGAACTTAAAACTGTAACGGGAACAAGATTAAGTGTCAGAATTTTAACTATATTTTCATATAGTTAAAATATAATCAGTTCCCTTCCAATCTGTTATTTATGTTAGCTAAAGCTAATTTCATAAAAAAAATATACAAAGAGAAAAAAGTAAAAAAAAAAAAAGATTTGAATATATAATCCAGCTTGAGTACTTTTAATTTGCAGTAGATTTTAATTGAAACATGAGGCTGTGCAGCAATCAGTGCCAAAAGCTTTTTCCTGGCAAACATCTCAGAATAATTGTGTTGCTATCGTCACATTACGGTCAAGTGAAAGTTTCAATCGTATCCAGCAGCCCTACACAGGCTGATGCTAACAATCAAAGGGTCATTTAGTCAATAGGCAGCAAAAGAGATGGAGTGCAATTTGCTGATGGAGTGGACCTGAACTGGGACACATGATTAAGCTTTTATTGAGCTCCCTTTCAAACCCACAGTCTTTCAAATGTGGAGATGCACAGGATAAAGCACTCTGGTGAGAAGGGTACTAGACTAGACCAGAAGATAGAGTCCTCACAAGGGATAACACCTAATGAATCACACTGTCTGGTCTTTTCAGATGATATAAAGCCGATTTACAATAATCTGCTCTATTGAGATGAAAGCAAAAATAAAGATATTATGTTGAAAAAGCTGTACATGGAATTTGAATTAGGATACAGACTTGGATGTACAGCTAAAAGGAATAACACATGTTAGCTACAGAAGTTCTAAACTGAAAAGACAAAGATGACAAAGACACACAGCAGAAAGTGTTGCATGTAGCTGCTTCAGTCATACAGAAAAGGGGACAGGGAGAGGGACACTAATCCATTGCTTGCAGGGATGGTAAATCAGCATATAAAAGAGTGGAACCTAAATAATGTGGAACAACTGAACATTATGGTTCTTAGGACATGCAGAAAACCCAGTCACTTATACGCTACCCTTTGCTCTTGGGTGGAAACAAATGTTTGGAAGCCGGGGGCAACCCCGAAGCCCAGCTCATGGAGGAAAGGAGGCTCTGACTGAGAATGAAGCTGTACCTATACGCCGGCCTCATAGGATGTTTCATCTAGGGGGAGGGAACACAGCCCACATTATTACTGAATTCAAAAGGCAACCAACACTGAGGTGAAGGGCAGATAGTGATCAATCACTTCAAACAAATAAAAAGTGAATCCTGTAAAAGTGAACCTCCCAAACAAAACCTCTACAGTCTGCATTGGAGACTAACTGTAAAATTATGTTTTCAATTTCAGTGAGGTGCTTGAAAGTATACCAGAGGAGGAAAAGACATGCAGGAAGCTATTTTTAACATGTCTGAGATAGATTCAGGCTGTAAGAAAGTTAAAGAGAGAAATACTTGAAGTATCTAATGGAGACCAGAAAAGTTGCTATCCTTTTGAGCTATCAGCCTGTACACGTCATGGAACAAGCTGGCAAAAGTGCCCTAAGTTTACATGGAGTCCCAAAGCAGAATTTCAATATGGAGCCCATTTCACTTGCATTATTATAATAAACTCAGTACATTTACATGCACATTTAGTTTTTAGTAAAAATCTGACTAATGGCTTAGCAGACGGGAGGGTCGAGTCTCAGTTCACATGTCACTCAGAAAATTTACTTATTAAATTAAGTGGGTTTGACTCTGCGATACTAGATGGCGACATTCTCTCTTTCGCGCTGACGTTCTCCCCTTGGACTCAAGTCAGACAGATAGTAAACAAATTCTAAAGACAGTAAAGCAGACCAAGTAAAAGCAAGAAATGCACAATGAGTGAAGAAATTGACATTGGAATTGGCAATTTTTGGGAAAGTTTATATGTAAAATCATTGGCTCAGTCAGTCCTAATGGTTAATACAATAATTCTAAAGACATTAAAATGTCAGAGAAACCCAGTGTGCTCTCTCTGTCTCTCTGTATCATGGCATATCTATCATGGCTGGCATTATTTACATCTGTTCTTATTTACATCTGTTCCAAATGTAAATAAGAATTGACTGCACAAAGGATAAACGAAAACATTTTCAATTCTAATCTTGTATCTTTTTATATTATAGTTCTTAAAGAGAGATCCGAATATGCAAAAAAATGGTATCAGTTCAATTCTGTTAGTTTATTTTCAAAGCTGGTACAATACAATGCAAATGTGTATTAGCATGTAAATATTATTTTTACAATCCTTTTTAATATCTTTTTCAGCTGCTTTTAGTGTTGTTTTATGAGCTGATGCCCAACTTGTTATTAAGTATGTCAAATGCAACTTAATCATGGCATCAATATATAACTTGGTATTGGATTGAAGACTAGAAATTGGTCACACAATTCTGATCAGAGCATATAAATTAAACAACTGAATTAAAACTTAGTTCTGGTCCAGAGTTATAAATTCAATGTCCTCTGAAAAGGAAATTACAAATAAAAATGTGGAAATCATGAATCTCTTAAGATAACATGGCAGCATACTTTATTCATAGCATAGAACACTTATTTAATTAATTATTAATTAATTAATGCAGCCCATCGTTCAACTTGTAAACACATCTTTGGCTGTCAGTGTTATGGCTGCTCATGTCATGATTATTAATTACTAATCTTTGCTCTTTTGCTGTCGGAATGAAACTCTGCAGTTGTGATTGATATACCTGATTCAATTCTTGATGATAGTTGAATGATGATAAACTTTGAGTACTAATGACATTTATGAGAAAAAACATAAGAGCAGCGTTTTTCACAGCAAGTTCTCCAAAAAAAAAACATTTTTGTGGTGTCCAAGTGTCAAAAATGTGCCTCAATCATCCCATGCTATTCTGCTCAAACAAGACAGATTTTACATTAACATTTGGTTCATGCTGATGAAGCAGCCAAGCTGATTAATTTTGGGAGCAAAATCATTTAAATCTGGCATCATTAATTGCTGAGGAAATTAATTTGATTAACAGCTCAAGTATCCTTTACTTCACCACAACTGATTATGTGCTGGAAATTTTAATGAGTCTGCCGCATAGTACAAAAATACAGTTGATCATAAAACATAATTATTATAATGATTGCAAAATTTAAAGCTCTTTGTGGCACCACGGCATTTTTAACAGAAGTTATTTGTCTTTTCTGCCCCTGACTCAAAACTCAATGACCATTGTTTGTCTTGTGTGTTAATCTAGAATAGACAAAAAGAGACACAATTGGAATCTATTCTCCATGCAACATCACATACAGAGTGTATAGTTTCATTAGATTTGGATTGGAAATCCATGTGTTCTCATTGTTATGGCTATCCATGACGGCCCTTTTGATCAATTCAGGCTCTAGTATAGTTATTACTTTTCATCCTTCAACGACGGCGGTGTGACTGAGGCTGTTGTGCAAATTTTCTGCAGTCACCAAACCTTGTGACAGGCATTTCTTCTTCTCATAAAATTGTGTCCTTAAATCAAACTCGGTGCAAAATAGCTTTACGTCAATGCTCTCATAAAAAGTATGTTTTTAAGAGCAGCTAGAAAATTCTCGCTATCTATCCCTCCAGCACTGCCAGAGAGAGAATTTTTTTTGTGGCTATATTTGTGATTCAAGAACAGAGAATCGATTTAAAACCAGAGAATGTGGACAGTATTTAGTTTTTGCACAATAATCAATACATTTCAGCTGTGCTTGATTCCAGAGGAATAAAAGACAATTCACTGCAGCCTACTACAATTTACATTTAATAATGGATCACATTATTTTTGTTGAGAATTTTCATAAATAAAGATACTGGAATTGAGAGAATAGTCCGTTCAAATACTGATTGGGCTACTTGGAAATTGTGTTGGGAAATTGTTTTGTACTGGCAAAATGTCCCCAGGATACCCAGTTAAAATAATGCCTATGATTATCCGTATGCAAAGGGACAACGTGAGAACATAATTTTGTGGCATGAGGGACTTCCTAAAAATATTAATATGATTTTTTAGAATGTACCAAATATCATCATTATGTTAGATGTGAATAATTATCATAGTTACATAGTAGTTAGTTAGTGCTATAGCTAACATGTACTTGAAGATCATACATGTGTGGCACATTTCTATGTTGTTTAATGATAACTTAGTTCAAATAGATGTTTTTGCTTTACGGGATTTCACCAAGTTTATGGGAGCATGTCAGTGGAAACTGTAGCGCTTTTGTTGCCTGAATGCAAACGAGACTAGGCTATTTTAAATTAATGTTATGTTACTAGCACTTGCTCTCTCCAAACTGCACTATTTCTAACGGACATTGGCACTGTAATTATTTAAATCCAACATAATGTTGATTTTTTTATATTTTACAAAACAAATGATGTGCTTCTCCCTCTGCATACGGATAATGTCTTTTTTAGGGATCTGTGTTTAGTTGTCCAGGACACAGGATATTCTCCATGATTCTCCTGTCAAATGTGATCAGTCAACAACATTTGCAATATCACGAGAAACATTCCCAAGATAACACAAAGGTTTCTCAGGATAACGCAAAATTTTCTCGTAATCTCGCAAACCACCATGTCCCCTGCGGGGCTCAGTATGAGACAAACAGGTTTTGCAGTGATCAAAAAGACACATTCATATATTTCCTTTCTGCCTAAAAATAAAGGACTCAGACTAAGGAGCCATATATTTCAGCATGCTTTGCAGTTCTAAGTGATTTTGGCTCTGAAAGGCACATCACGCTCATATGCTTCCATCTAATCATTACTTGGCCCTGCAACATCAATAATTCTTGGCTGTTATAATTCTCCAAGTTTCATTTAGTGAAAACCACACTAACTCAACTCTTTTTCGAAAAGACTAAAAGAGGGATCTGATTTTGCTCCATGCACTATGACACAGATATAACGGACACTGGCTTGCAAGAGTTCGGGGACAAAAAACAAAAAAAAAAGATGCTGATCATTAGGTACCAGTTGCTGTTGACATGACACAAAAGTTTGAAAACCGGGGGCTACACCGAATCCCAGCTGGTCAATGAAGGGCGGTTCGTCCTGGGTGTGGATCTGAACCTTGATGCCTGCTTCGTACGATGTCTCATCTGTGGATACAGCATGGCAGAAAATATAACAACATGTGCGCCCATCTAAGTGAAGCCGCACTTTGTGCACTGGCCTGTTTCAGCTATCAGTGATTAATAGTTTTGTATTAAGAGAATGTTTTTAAAACTTATGGATGAAGCAATACCAATGAAACTTTTTGTGTACTAGTTCATTTTATATAGGTTTACAACCAGAAATTTTCTTGATGTTGTGTAATACTGAAATATTAGAGCACACAGTATTAGAACTATTCACAGTGGTACACCAGAAAACCATATAAAACCATTTAATATTACAGTAGGAAGTATATTTACTATAGTACATTCCAAAAATATTAATATGCCTTTAATGTTGAATTTTTTTAAGTAACAGATCAACAAAAAAATGATTTTTAATACATTTTGCTAATCAATTTCTGAAATTTTGAGAGAGTATTTGTATTAAGCCGCCCCGAATAAGGGATATCTAGTAGGAACATATTTCACTGAAATTACAGCTTCAAGTCTTTTAGAGTACGCTTTTTTCAGCGTTGTACTGCTATTGACACTTATTATTGCCCATTGTTTTGTGCAAATGATCTCAAAGGTAAACAGATTGGATGGAGAGCCTCTGAAAACCATCCGAACCATGCCACAGGTTTCCAATTGGAGTGGGTCCTGGGCTTTGACAAGGTGATTCTGACAGATGAATATGATTTGAATTAAACCATTTAATAGTAGCTTTTTAGGTCTTTTATCCTGCTGGAAGATAAACTCTGACCCTACCCTTAATGCTCCAGCAGCTTCATGAAGGTTTTCTCTCCAGCAATGCTCTTCAATTAGCTCAATTTATCTTCTCAATAACCTCAAACAAATGTTTTGTCCTTGCAGTAGAAAAGCATCTGCACAGCATGATACTGCCACCACCACCTTTAATGGTGTGTTCTGACATGGTGTGTTTCTTCTTCTCACGTTTCCATAAAATTCAGATTTGAGAATGCAGCTCTTACAGAGATAGCTTTTTGGCTGCTTATCTTATTAATACAGTCGGTTTAGGTGGGCATTCATCTCTTGATACGTTTGCATTTGTGCTATTTGTTTTCAGTTTCCAGATTATGGATTAAACATTTGTCCAGGTTATGTTCGAGGTTCCAGAAATTTTCCACCCTAACTAAACTCTAAATATCTCTACAACTTACCTTAACCTATCTGGTTTGTTTCTTGGTCTGTATGATGCGTTTTTTTTTTACTAATGTTGTCCCTGAGGTCTTACCAGAACAACTGAATTTTGCTTTTTTGATTTTACACAAAGGTGGACTTAATTTACTAATATATCACTTCTGAAAGGACATCATAAAATCCCATTTAAGGACACTGAAAGTTGTGGTTTTATTATGATAAAATCTGAAAATGTTCAAGGTGTAGGAATACTTTTGCAAGGTGCTGGAGCACCTCTATATAGAAAAGTTTCCATAAATCTGGCAACATGTTAATGCAAGTATGAATGGTGTTGCACTGACCTGTTTCTCCCCAGACAGGCAGATATTCATCCTGTTGGATATCCAGCATGATTTCCAAGCCGTTCCCTGTGCCTCCTTTCAACGTGGTCAGCAAAGGGTTGCCATCTAACCCTGAGTTGAAGGTATAACATTTTCCGTAGCGTGTATAAATCTGTGAACAGAGCACAACCCCCCCACGAAAAAGTATGAATAACACCTTTCCCACAACACCATGCTAAGCTGTGCACCAGTACAAGATGTTTTACCTGCCAACATGTAATTGTACAGAAGAGGTAATCATTGCAGAGGTTTTCTAATGATCACAGAAAAAGCATTTGCTTTGAAAACGCACCTGGCTCTGGTTTAAGAAATTATTAAGTGCAGCTCGACAGCAGCAGCAGCCATCAATCTATTACCCAATTTCACTCCAAAGATCTTATAAGTGACTTAAAGTAAATATACCTGTTTTTACATCATAAATCAAAAATACAGATGGAAGAATCTGGTAACAGATAAAAACTCTAGACTTGGATTCAAGCAATGCCAGTATAGCACAGCAGCTTTGAATATTTAATGCAGTCACTCCCCCCCTCACAACATTATTCACATTTATAGAGCTTTTTTGTTAGACCTCATATATTTTGTTGTTTTAGAAAAATCAGTTAAGCTATATCATTTTTGAAAATGCTTGGTTACCTAAAAATGAAACTGTTCATGAGCCAAACAGTTACATACTGAAATGATGCAAAATTACAGGGACTCATTCATAGAAATCATCTCAACTCAACATGCAGGGATAAGTCAAACATCATCATCATCATCATCATCCTTTATTTATAAAGCACATTTAAACAGTGACAACGCCAACCAAAGTGCTGTACAAGACAATAAAATACCAAAGAATATACAGCAGCATAAAATAGCTAAAACGAGTAAAAATGGTAAAAACAAACAGACAAGATCTCACAGGGGTTAAACCGACTCAGCCGAGAAGGCTTGGGAATAAAAATATGTCTTAAGATGAACTTTAAAAATGGGGAGGGACGGGGCGAGTCGGACCGTCAGGGGGAGTTGGTTCCAGAGCTTAGGAACACAAACTGAAAAAGCCCGTTCCCCACGGGCCTTATAGCGGGCAGGAGGAACAAGCAGAAGGTGCTGTTCAGATGACCTCAAGGTTTGCGCCGGAACGTAAGGGCTTAAAAGCTGTGGCAAATAAGAGGGGGCCATTTCATGCATTGATTTATAGACTAGCAGGAGAATTTTAAACTTAATGCGAAATCTCACTGGAAGCCAGTGTAAATTAGCCAAGACAGGGGTGATGTGCTAGTAGAAGGCTAATAAAGAGAGAACAACGTGGTGCTCAATATGGAAAGGAAATCATCATCAACTTTCAAAAGGGTTCAATCTTAGCCACACCCCTCTGCATCAACAATTGTACAAAAGAGAGGGATTCAAATCTTTGGAAAATGAATCTCTGAAGAATTACGATTGATGGTCTAATGGTGTCAGAAAGTACGGTGTATGGCAGCCTCGCTTCTGTCAGTCTGGCCCATGGCAGCTGAGGCTACAATGTAGCTTACCATAACCAGTATGTGAACAGGTGAATGACTGAATATAGTGTAAAGCGCCTTGGGGTCCTCTGGACTAAAATAAAGCATTATAGACGTACAGGCCACTTACCATTTACCATATAATGAAATTACAACAAATTGATTTGACTGATAAAGCCTAGAATCCCCTCAGAAACAGAGAGGATCAGTTCGTGGAAGGATTAGAATGCAAAACTAATTGGCTATGTAACACATACAGTATTACAAAATAATACTGATTTAAAGTGTCACACGTTGCAAAAACCACTAGCAGGTTTTGTTTTCATGGGTTTTTAAACCGCCTTTGAGAGTTCACAGCAAACAAGCATGTCATAATAGGACAAATGTAAAAAAGCCTTGACTGCAGTAGAAATGTACACAAGACATTAAATATAATCCTCAAAAGATAACCTATTGAACCATTGAAACTATTGACACATACAAACAAGTGAATGTGTGAAAGTTAATGTACCAAAAATATTTAACTTATACAATACACCTTTGTAGATATTAGTTAATTATATAAAAATATGCAGGCATGCCTAATAATTTTATTGTACTCAAGGACTTAATACAATGGGTGTATAAAAAGTTACAGCAAAAGAAGCCAAAATGACTCATACCTCAAGCTTAATAAGAGCCATCCAAGTATGTTAACACACAAACAACACCATAGGAAACAGTGTAAAACTTAGCCAGTGGTTTTCATCCATTCATGTATCTTTAGCAACTAGTCTAAATCAATCTGACTTCAGGAAAGACACAAACTCCAGCTCGGGTGACTTTTCATCAGTTATCCTCTGTAGCGGGGCTGTGTTAAGGGCTCTGCTGGCAGAAACCCAGCCAGCTGAACAAAGTTGATCTCAAGAGATCAGAGTCAGTGTTCCGTGTCCAGACTCACACAGACTTTCATGCAGCTCAGACAGATGTTATTTGACAGAGCCCTATGCCTTTTCCCACTGTAGGCCATATAATGAGGTCTGCTAAGTGACTCAAAACCATCTAACTGGTGACTTTTAAAAATTTTACACTGCAATTTAAATAAAATAAGAGGACCAGAAAGTTACACTTCAGCTACGACAAGAGATGCTTTAGATACAAGCACAATTTAAATGCAAAATATGACCATCTGAAGCTATGAAGATGGATTTTTTTAATACTGCAGAGGCTCTGCACTGATATTTTAAAGAAACAGTCAAACTTTCATGGGCGGTTGAGCTCTTACAAAACTAATATTTCATATATCAAGCCAGTTAGAGCTGTCACTGTTACATATTTTGTTTTTTATGACCGGACTGTTGATTATCCAAATTCCATACTTAAAATTAAAGCTTAACTGTGGTCTCTACTATGACCCTACATATGACTCTTCTAAATCATTTATAGTCATTCTGCATGTTTCAGGGGGATATCAGCATCCGATTGATTAGGAATGCTTTCCACTTCTACGATCCAGTATCTCAAGGATCAGAAATAAAATTGAGACCTTAAGCAGAATTTGCACTAATAATATACAATTTTTAAAAATGGTTTGCATATTTGTGCCTTTGAATAAAAAACCCTAGTTTAATGGTGTTGGAGCATGATAACAATTCATTTGATCATATCAAAAGATTTTATTTGTTTCTCACACATTTTTCATTTGACATTGTTTAAAAAATACATGGTGGTAAATAAAACAAATATAGCGGTCAGGTTATTTCTTAACCCTATAATTTGTTCTAGAAAGGCCTGTTTAATTGTTTGTGTTACAAGTAAAGGCGCTGAATTTAGTTGCAGTTACTGTGTGCATTAAATGTGACTCCACAGAACCTAAAACTCATGGATTTTTGTTCTTTTTTTGTACCACAGTTTAGAAGGAAATGTCTCAGAAGTGAGACATCTCCTGTAAATTAGAACTTGATTGTGAGAAATTTAAAACTGTGTACTTCCTATAAAATCTTCTGCTTTCATTTCTGTGCTCCCAAAAAACCTAATAACCCCTGCTGTAATTTGTGCTGCTAATCTCTCTTAATGTAACGTTCCTGCTGCTGTTATTTGCACATCTGTTTTTCACAGTTACCAATCTTTTAATGTCTTGTAAAAAAAAAGAAAGAAAAAAAATCCTTTTTAATGCACAACTTCACTTGCACACTAAATCTTTTTTTATATACTCACACATTATACTCACACATATACCCAACATTTTTGTTCAATTTAAATGCCACCATAGAATAATCATCCAGAGAAGAGATATAAGACCAGAGGTCAGCAACAGCGACATTAATGCAGGGTATTCACAGGTAAGGAAATATTAAAACTGAAGGTGCAATTACATGTGAGATGATGGTACAGTTAAAACCAGATATTTACATACAGTCCAGAAAATACACAAAAATATTGTTGTCTTTACTGTCCAACATAAATTCTGAAATAACGTTTTTTTCTAGATCAGTTAATAATAACTTTATCAATAAAAAAAATCATGTGTGGGAAATGTCAGAATAAAGAGAGAAATAATTGTTATTTTTTTAATGTTCTTTTGGGCCAAAGTGGCCTTTATTGATAGAGAGAGACAGATATTGAAGGGGGAGGGAGGTGGGGGAAGACATGTGGCAAGGGTCACTTGGAACAGGACTTGAACCAGGGACGGCCACATTGAGGACTGAAGCCTCTGCATATGGGGCGCCCGCTCTAACCACTGCACCACGCGACGCCCCAGAGAGAGATAATTGTTATGTATTTTATGACTTCCATCAAAGTCAGAAATATACATACTTAGTATTTTGTAGAAATTACTTGAACTTGGGTTAAACAGTTCTGGTTTCCTTCCACCGACTTTCTTCCATAGTTTACTGGAATCTCGGCCCACTCCTCTTGACAGAAATGGTGAAACTGAATTGGTTTTGTAGGCCTTCTTGCTCGCAATTGCCTTTTCTGTGTCAACCACAAATCTTCTATAGGACTGAGATCAGGGCTTTGTGATGGCCAATCTAACACCTAGACATTGTTGTCCTTAAAACATGTTTTTACTAATCTGGAGGTGGTCTTGGTGTCATTGTCCTTCTGGAAGGACAAGCTTCAACTTCCTGGCTTATTTGTTCAGAAGTTTTTTTTTCAGTATGTCCACATCATTTTCTTTTCTCATGAAGCCAACTGTAATGTGAAGTGCACCAGTCCATTTTGCAGCAAAAAAACATCAAAGTATAAATACTTCACAGATGGGATGGTGTTCAGAGGCTTTAAAGCTTCCTCCTTTTTACTCGAACTATGCCATTTATCACAAACGACAAAATGTTCCATTTATTTTTTGTCACACCTTTCAGCTCATAGTGGTACATGATTGGTTTTACTGGGGATAGAGACACTGGCTTACCATTTTTAGCTAGGTCCTTCAAAAGGTCTTTTGATGCACACACTTCGCACCAAAAAACGTCCCTCTCTGGGTCTCAGAAACTGTTGGTGTAATGGTTTGACATTACCCCATCTTTCTATACATGTGTATTATTGTCTAAACGGACGAACATGGGACCATTGCACCTAAGGATGAGCGACAATTGTGGAAAACCACAATTCCTTTCCTGATGTTTAATTTGATTTCCCATGGTTTACCCATGATGTTCTTTGTTTGAGGGGTGCCTTTATAGGCATTCACAGATGTTCCACCAATGAACTCAGATGGACTTGATTAACCTATCAGAAGCTTCTTAAGGTCAGAATGGAATTATTTTGAGTTTTTTTTTTGTTTAAAGATGCAATAAAGTAGGGCTGCAACGATTAATCTATTAAATCGACAAACTCAATTATAAAAAAGCTTCGATTACTAGTTTGCTGCCTCCATGATTCGCTGAAATAATGTGGCGCATTAAAATCAATTAAAATCTGACAGCGTGTTGCGACCGGAACTTTAGCAGAGCTTGTTTCCACACGGCAGCAGCCGCAAGCGGCCGGAAGCAGCCGGAAGCGGGGCAAGGCTAGAGCGGGAGAGCGGTGTCTGTGGGATTAGTGTGCGCCGACGATGGAGAGAGATGGAAAAAACAACAGAGGAGAAACGGAGCATGGAGGACAACAGAAACGACATAAAATGTCAAAAGTTTGGGAGCATTTTAAGTTAAAAAAGTACACACAAGTAAACACACGCACACACACAAGTAAAAGGCACACATTTTTTTGCTTAACATAATATATGTCCCGTTTTTCAAACGCGTGGAGAGGCGTATGGGCACACGAGGCTGAAGTTGGTTTCTGTTTCTAGCTGCCGATTCAGGAAATGGCTAAAGGGCTATTACAACAATTTTTTCTCTACTCTGGGTGTATTTAATATGCTCTCGTTTTAAATCTACAACACTCAGACATTTCAGACCTGCATTATATTATTCTAAACTACTAGAAGAATAAAACTCAAAATGGAACAAACTTCCAACTGCACTAAAACTATGCAAAGACTTGAAACGATTTTGCCTAGGTGTGAAACAACATTTTCTGGGAACTCAAACATGTCAGCATTTAAAGGAAAAGAAAAGGAGGGAAAAAAAAAAAAACTACTATTACAGTCTATATCTGAGAAGGGTAGTGGGTGGGTATAAACTATAGAGGATTTTTTATTATTAAAATGTAAATACTGTCTGTAAATATTATGAACTGTATTGTTTTATGTTTTTTTATTGTGTTTTGTATGTCTTGGGGAGCGAAGATGGAAATTAGCTCCAAGAGCTAAAGTCTGGTACAAAGCATCTTTTCATATGCTGATTAATGATCCTGTACATGTCCTTATCAAATAAATGAATAAACTAATAATTAAAATCAACTCTGCGATTTGTGAAATTTCAATAAAGGTGGATTTCAGCATTTTTTCTACATCTGGACCACACTATTTTATCTCTAGTTTAAAATATATATTACCCAGACATTTCAAACTTAGATTATATTATTCTACACCACTAGGAGAATAATTAAAATCAACTCTGGGATTTGTGAAACCTTTCTGTGATTTGTGAAACTTCAAGAAAGGTGGATTTCAGCTATTTTTCTGCTTCTGGGCCACATTATTTCAGATGTAGCCACAAAAATACAACATTCAGGCAATTTCATTATGCCATTCAAAATAAATGTCCTTGCAAGTGTAAAATTGTGTTTATTTGTTTTATACCTATTTAAAATCTGCTCTCAAGTTCTGAAATTTTGTTTTTTAATATAAGTGAAATACCTTTCCGATTAATCGATGTAAATAATCGATAGATTAATCGATTTCTAAAATAATCAATAGCTGCAGCCCTACAATAAAGTTAGTTCATGAATACTTCTGACTGTAATGAAAGTGATACAAAAAACAACTATATATCAATCTACAGTATATTCTGACATTTGACAAATACAAAAAATATTGCAATATTTATAATTTACATGATTTATATTTACTTTGATCTAAAACAAAAGTTTACTCTAATTTAATCTTTGACAGTAAAAAACAATGTTTTTGTTATCTTATAAATATCTGGTTTCAACTTTAAATCACTCAATAGACTTCTAAAAATGTTTTGCCCCCCTCACTTTTGAGACGATAGTTATGACCGTGGTGTTGTAGTAGTTTGACGATCTATAACATTTACATAAAGCAGTCAATACTTTAGATGAGCTATGTTGAAAATTGATGTCTGCATTAGTTATACGACTCTGTGCATTTCCCTCTGGAATAAAGACATTTAATTTGAGACAAAAACATTTTAATTTGTCTGATTCCTTCTAAATTAACATTTATTTTTCTTTTTTAGCATTCATTTCTTCACTCATTTACTGTACTTTCCAAATTTTTTAGTGACCACGCCTAGATAACACATGTTTTAAAATACAAACAGCTGCAGCTGATCCAGAACGCTGCTGCTCGTGTTCTCACCAGAACTAGGAAAGTAGAACACATCACCCCAGTTCAAAAATCCTTACGCTGGCTTCCTGTAGCTCAGAGAATAGACTTCAAAGTGCTTTTATTAGTCTATAAATCATTGAATGGGTTAGCACCTGAGCACATTAGACATCTGCTATCACGGTACAAACCATCCAGATCACTCAGGTCCTCCCGCTCTAGTCTACTGATCGTCCCTAGAACCAGAACCAAATATGGAGAAGCAGCTTTCAGTTTCTATGCTCCCCACATCTGGAACAAACTACCAGAGGAAAGTAAAGCTGCAGAGACACTGAACTCTTTTACATCAAAAACTAAAACTTATCTATTTAGAGTTGCTTATAAGTAACTGATATGACTTTTAGATTCATTCTTTTTAATTACTGATATTGCTTTTGTCAATCACTAAATGTTTTCTTTTTTTAATTGTCATAATTTTACATACATTTTCTTTTATGCTCTAATCACTAAATTATTTATTTTCTCTTGATTACTGCTTTTGCTAAATGTTTTAATTGCTTTTTGTGTTTCATCAGTTTTTATTTTCATAATTTTACATACATTTTATTTTATAAAAGAACATTTATGCTTTCTTATAGTGATTCTATGATTTAATTTTTGTAATCATGTAAAGCACCTTGAATTGCCCTGTGTTGAAAGTGTGCTATATAAATAAAGTTGCCTTGCCTAAAATTGACATCCTGGTTGTAGATGATTGATCGGTTCATAATACTTGTTTTTTTGAGTGGTTTGAAAAAAGAAAAGTTGCTTTAATGATACAAAACTCATGTTTGAGAGGAAAAACAGTAAATTTCTTTTTCACCTCCTCAGCATCAACACCTCAAAACAGCCTGAGAGAAATCTTGCTGTATAGGAGTTTTGTCAAATGAATTATTAATACACCTTGCAAACAACACTCATACGCCACACCTCGCAAGCACCATCTTTCTCTTTCTACATACAGTGCTGAAGTTTCTGAAGGTGCAGGTCTCCCCACGAAATCTGCATTCCAGCAGCATTTCCTCCAGCTGGTGGCCTAGTCGACCCATCATCTCTGTGGTGTTTACAAGATAATCAGGGGGTGGGGTGTAGTTCTGGAAGTCCAGGAGACCAAGGAGAGCTGGTTTGTGACTTTCTTTCAGGATAGACAAGCTCCTTTTTATCACAGTGTGGTTATGATATGTGAGGTCCATCCAGTAACCGCTGTGATACAGGTCATCTTTTGTCATACTGGAGGCACGAAAAACATTCTTGTTGCAGAAAGTCACAGCTGGGAAGGACATGTTGTGAGCCCAAACCATGTAGATCTTTGTGACAGCAGGGTAAGACATCAGATACATGATCCGGTTCCAGGACCAGGTGCAGAGAAGACTTATGCAAAGGAAAAAGGCCAAAGACCAGATGAGCTGCTGTGGTTTTGACTTGTTCGGACAGAATATGAACTTCAAGCCATGGATTTTGGTCCTCCTGATGAAAGACACTGTGATCTCTTTGAGAGGAGTCTTCAGCATGCTGGACTCTGTCTGTTGAACAGCAGTCTCTTGGGCATCGTTTAGTTTGTTTGGCCCCAGGTCGATTGATTCAGATGTGGGTGCTTTGACCATAATTGCAAAGGCAAGTGTTTCGTGATCAAGTGCAGTTTCTCAGCAGCCCCCAGCAGACCACAGTTTATTATCAGTAGCTTTCACAATCATCTTCCGCTTTATGTGTCAAAATTTCCAGACACAGAGGTCCGAGTGTACAGAGGTCTGATGAAATCAAAGTAGTATGCTCCTTTCTAAGGTAATTTTGATTTAAATAATGATTCCCTTATGAAAAAGAAAGCTGAATCTCTCCGGTGATATATATATATATATATATAAAAAAAATCAGCATAACTATCATTAGTCCTTCATCAAGTGATAGACGGGTGTGATAATTGCAGATGTGAGCAACGACTCCACTCCAAGAGGTAATCACTTTGAGAATCAGGAGAGACTTACCTCTCTGTTGCTCAGATCCTTCACTCCTCCATCTCCCTCTCTCCAGTGCCAGACAATACTCACAGATTTCGGTTGTCTCTGTCTCAGTGCATCTGCTGCCCAGAACTCAACTCCTCCTTTTTTCCACACATTTAAGAGATCCTTTTTAGCCTGTTGACTTGAGGCTTGCAGAAGCGAAAATAAAGCTTGTTGCCAGCCCTTTTACACATGCACTCTCCTCACAGTCGAATGGAGAAAAAGGTGGAGCCAGTGGATGAAATTGTTTTCCTCCGGTGATGAAGTAGACCACCAATGGTACAGAGAGGCGGAGGGTGATGGTATCGATCAAATCAGAAACACCTATCATAAAGAAAATCTTCAACTAGAAATACAGTACATGAAGTCTGAAATTATTTCAAATTGAAGTAGCTGCAGTGAGTTTATGGACTGATGAATCTGTATAATTGATAACTGAGGTGGCTAGTTGACAAAAACTGCAGAATCTCCTAAGGAATATATGAAGACAACTTGTCACATACCATTTTGTATATTTTTCTACCAAAATACTATATTATATGTTACTGAAAAGTAACTCGTACTCTTGTCCTCTTGTCTTTTCTCTATTTATGAAAGCCTAAAAACAAATTGCTTGGCACGAAGCTCAGACTTATTTAATCTTATTTTCATTATGCTAGCATTTTTCTTTCCAGTCTAGAAAACATGAATTGTAAAAGTAAACTAAAATGAGCTTTGCAGCCATTATGAAATGCATCGCTTTTTTATTAGGAGAAAAATGTTGATCAAAGTCCTTTTTATAAAAAGAAGGTGTTAGTTAGACCTTTACATAGTGAGAAATTATTTCAAAGTAGCTGAATATGGACAATTGGTGGAGATGACTTGTATTTATTACAGTGTGGATCTCTTTTACTGCTGTGATGCAGCTTAAAGAGCAGAGCTACTCTTTTCTAATCTAATAATGTACAACATTTTAACAAAAAAAAAACAATGACCACTGTAACAAAAAAAACAGAAAATTTAAATAACGTGTATATGAGAGTAAACTGTAATCCAGGATCCAAGAAATGACACAAAACCATATAATCCAACTTTCTGTTGTCACGCTTGTTTTTTGAGTTAAATAAAAATCATTATGCATTATTTATGACAACTGCACTTCATTGTTGCTTGTTTCATTACAACCTAAAATACAAGCGTCAGGATAGTCTGATAAATTGACTGTGTACTGCATAAAACTGGGATTTGTTTTGGTTTGTACGCTTTATTATTAATTATTTATTCATTTATTTTCTGTAGGCTTTCTCACATTTATCGACAAAAAGCTTGTACCACACTGAATTATTCCATATTCTCACTACAGCATTAGAAAATACTCTAAAAACTGTTTAAAGATAAGTTTAGATATAGATAATCAGTTGGAGGGGAAGTTCTTTTTTTTCAACCTGGAGTTTATTTCTAGCATGCATCACATTCGTTTACTCACCCACACAAGTTTGGAGCCACTTAGAGTACAGCAGAAGTTTATATCCATTTGCGATCAGTGTATATCAATAGAATGAGAGTCGTGGTGCACGGCAAGTGCCACCTTTAACCTCTTAAGCCCCAGGTTGTTTTTTTCTGAATTTGCCATACCCACACTCTGGAATATTTCTTACAGCTTGTAAAAGGTCTAAAATGTTCAAATTGCTCTCATATAATAGAAAGTTCTATGGGGATACTGTGAATGTGAAAATTCTCAAGAAAATCATAGTGGGCATGAGTAATTGAAGTTAAAAGACAGAACATATGAAATATGAATATGAATTCCGACTGAAAAAAATACACATTAGCAGCTTGTTTTCACTGAAAAGAAGCTAATAAATATGGTAAATAGTAACTACTCACTCTTATTAACTTTAGACCAACTGTTGGTGTCTGTAACAACAAATAATTGAAAGCTGAAAGCTAAATGTCACTCTAGGAGGCGTGATCCAAAAAATGGGGGCTAGGAAAACTCCTTCAGTTCACCAATGTTTTGTTATGAATCTCTAGCTATAGCTTAAACTTAATATTATTACACATCTTCAGCTCATCCTGTATTGACACCCCACATATTGACATGCATCTCTGTTTCTCTGGGCTGAAAACAAATAAACTTTGCATATTCATTGGTAACATTCAACTTTTTGCTTTATACATAACTAAAAGTTTATTTAAATGAACTAAATCTTTAACTTGGAAAAATTCCTGATTTGATAAATAGTTTATTCGTATGCTCTCTGAAATTTGTCTTATGTAATATTCTTACTGCCCTTTTCTGTAAGATAAATAATGGCTTTATATTAATCATATATGTATTGCCCCACCCCTCCAAGCAATAACTCAAGTAAGTTATGCATGGCGTATAACTCTCAAAATGGGAGAGTAATATATTATATATAGGGCATTATAATTCAACACATAGTTCACTTTATTCAAGACAGCAATATTCCTGGACAATTTTATTCTAATATGATCTATATGCAATTCCATGTTATTTTATCATCCATTACTACTCTCAAAAACCTGAACTCAGATACTCTTACGATTTCCACCCTACCAATAATCAAGTTAATTCTTTCGTCTTTCGTTTATCTTTTAGTAAATACCATAAATTGATTTTTTTAGTTTAATGATTTATTTTTAATTGAACCATTTCTCAAGCTCAACCATTTCATTTGATACTCTTTCTGATAATGCTTTTAAATAATTTCCACATCTATCTTCATGTACTCTGAGATTTTCCTGAAAACTGGACCTATTGCTATCTATTACTTAGCCATATTAAAGGTGTTCCTCTTATACCATATACTAGTAGCTTTGAGAATAGAATAGAATGGTGTATTGTATCAAATGCTTTTTGTAAGTTAATAAAAACACCCATCATGTAATTATTATTTTCTATTGCATTAGTAATTTCCTCCAATATTTTCATTAATGCTAATGCTGTAGATCTATCCATCCATTTTCTGAACCACTTAGTCCTCCAGGAGGTCAACAGGCAAAAGGCGGGGTACACCCTGGACAAGTCGCCAGTCCATCACAGGACAAACAACCATGCACGCCCACACCCACACCTAAGGACAATTTACAGTGATCAATTAACCTGACAGTCATGTTTTTGGACTGTGGGAGGAAGCCGGAGTACCCGGGAGGGAACCCACACATGCACGAGGAGAACATGCAAACTCTATGCAGAAAGATCCTGGGCTGGGATACGAATCCACAAACTTCTTGCTGCAAGGAAACAGTGCTAACCACTGCGCCACCGTGTTGATCTATGAGTTGCACTTCTAGAAAAAGCATTACAGCTTAATCAAAACTTACTTAGTATCATCCATTGCTCCTTTAGGGAGAAATTCAATTATAAACTGAAGAAAAAAAACTTAAATTAACCTGAAACCATGCTGCAATGTTAGGCATGACCCGCTATGAAAACATAGCATCCCCTGCTGTCCCGGACTGCTTTGCAATACAGAAAAATCAACGAAGAACGGAGAGAAGAAACAAAGTACTATAAATGAAAAACGTCTCCATCAATACTTTAGTGTCTGCGTGCAAAGCTGCTGTCGGAGAAGTATAAACTAGGCTTAAGCTCTTCCATTGTTGTTCTCTAGCTCCCCCTCGGGGACTGGCTCAACCACCAACGGTCCTCCCTAATCGCTAGTCTCCCAGAGGACAAGCACCTGTTTGTCAGCTCACTTCTCTGATCGCCAGGGTACAATGACTTGGCCGTCTTGCTATATCGGCAGGTAATAACCACCCAGCCAGCCCCTTTACTGTCAGTCTGCCAGGCGACGAACTGCTGTCTAGCCACTGTCATGTCAATGGAAGATCTCATGGCTGCCGGAAATCCAGGTTCTCAGGCTTTGTCCATCCGGCCTAACACCTGACCTCCAGGGGGGCATATCTTATGGGACTCAGACCCTCCTTCCGTGGACCCCGTCTACCAAACCTGTAAGTGGTGCTTCTTGTCTTTTATCCTTTTTCTTCTCGTTGTAGTCAGGTAACCGCCTTTAAAGGAAGAGTCCCTGCTCACTCCTGTGTACTCATTGTCTGCACCTGTCTCCACTCTCACACCTGATCTTCATTCCCTTCATGAATTTAAACCCTTTACCTTCTCCTGCTCTCTGTTGGATCATTTATGCTGTCTTCCTATGGTGTGTCTCATCCTACTGTCTCCCTCCTGCACGTTTGTGTCCCGTTTCGGCATTCCTCTGCCTTTTATCATCAATATCTAGATAAACAATCTTGCCCCTACCTACATTTGCATTTGGAGCCATGCTGCATCATGAGACACACCTGACAGGATGGATTAAATGATTGAGATCTATGGCTCTTCTTTGGTGAACTACAATGCATGTTGTGATACTGTTGCTTTAAAAGTTACGGCCCCATTCTTAGACCTGCTATTATATTGTAAATAATGATTTTTTTTATAATGAAAGAGTACCTATTTGCTGCACAGTTTCATTTGATCTGAGGTTACCGTTGCAGCAGTTTTTTTTATTTTTTATTAGGGCTTATCAAAACTAAAGATTTAAAACAATTTAAATTTGTTTTTCTACAAGCTGCTGTACATCATCCCCATCTTGACTGGAGCTTACAAGAAAGGCAGAGTAATATTTTCCTTTAAACCTTTTGAGTAAACTATTGGTTACATAAAAAAATACAATCATAATCTTTTTGTAAGTGAAAAATCCAGTCAGTGTCAGCTATTTTCTTACACCAACAGTGGTACATCAGTGTCTGAATCATTATACGATTTATAGTTCACTGATTGGTTTCTCCTTCTATTGACCATCTCTATGGATTTCCTCTATTAGGTTCTCTGGACATGCGTCAATAGATATGAGGCACATTTTTAAAAGGAAATTAATTGCTTAAGTTCTTTCTCCCATTCAGGCTCAAAAAGTGTGTGATGCAGGGGGCTCTTCGCGCTCAAAGAATCATCCCTTGTCAGCAGTTTAAACCAAAGTACTGTTTCATTACACCGAGCTCCAGAGGTTATCCAAAGCCAATAAAGTTCAATCATCTCCCTTCTTTCAAACACATGCTCTCAGTGTTTCACAACAGTTATCCAGTTCTACAAATCTATAAATTATAGATTTGTAGAATTATAGATTATAAATAAACATCATATTTTAGAGCCGGGGACCATGCTTAACCTAAAAACAAAAAAGGTATGAAACATAAATAAATAGAATCAGCCTTTTCTATTTTTTTACTGATGAGTAATTTTAAAACACATTTTCCGACACAAAGTGTCTGTATTATTTTAAATATAATGAACTATGTTACACTTTTTCAAAACTATTTCAGTTTGTGTATGACTTCAATGCTTTCTAAACATATTCAACTCAGCACTGATCATTTTGGTCACAATAAAAAAGAGATGAAATATTCACAATGACAACCCTATGTTGGGGCTACCAATACAACACCATCTTCAGTCAGAAGCTTCATAAAAAAAACACTGTAATACAGAAAGATCCTTCCAGAAAAATCCTTCCTATCCACAGAGCATTTAAAATCTAAAGTCAGTCGGAAAATTACATTCTGACAAAATATGTATTTTATTCTAAATGTAATAATAAAAATAAGCAGCACTTTTTTTGTTGTGACACCTGTCCTTTGATGTCTTAGAAACAGCAGCAGCAACACCACTGTCTGTTACATCTATGAACAGATCAAAACCAGCCTCTGAGCATCAAATTGGGCCCCAGAGGACGTCACATGAGAGAATACGGACATTTTCATCAATCTATGAATAGCCCCGAATGCCCTGGGGAGGAGGTAAAAAGCTGACATGTCCAATGAAGAGAGGCCATTGCTCTAATGTTGATGCTAATGTTAGCAGCTAATCAGCTAAATAGCTTACAGAGATGACTGTCTTCCTTCGTCGTCAGCCACAATGGGCTTCTTTTTAAGATGCTCAAGCAACACCGTTGTACTGCCATGGAAAGCAGATTCTACGTTGTGAATTTTTGCATACATTTTTTTACGTTTAATAAAACTCTTTGGAACTGTAAAGCTCTGTTGTCGGCTCACCATGATGCTGCTTTTTGGGCTTTTCCACTGACCCCGACTGCCGTAAATGTGCGTCGGGTAGAAACGTAGGCAAAGGAGCGAAAGATACAGCGACCATTTAAAGAGAAAAACAAAGCTTAAAAAATAAATTAGGACATAGATAACTTCAATTTTTGTCGACAATATTGCTCATCAATGTTGTTTTGACAAATCAACTAAACGTGGTAGCCCTAACTGTTTTTTCAACAATAAAGATGTTTCTAATAGTAAATGTTAAAAGGTTATGTGGCTGCTTACTGGCGACACAAAAAAGGATGGAGTCAACCCAACTTTCTTTTACCAAGAGGCTCTATGCCGGAAATGTGGGTGAGCTTCATGAAAATAAATCCACCAAAAACATTCACCGTTGTAAACACTTTATCTCAGGAGAAAGCCTCTGGGGAATGAATTAGACAAATTGAGAAACAATGACACAACACAGCTGATGCCAAAGCAGCCACAGATAGCCCTAGTACTGAATAAACAGACAGAATCGTGGGTGTTGTTTATGAGCAAAATGTTTTGCAGATAGGAAATTTATTGTCTTTTTATGTATTTTTATTTGTATTTTTTGTGTTCTCTGTTTGTAAAAAAAATCCTGCTGTTATTTGCAGAGCTCAGAAATTAAACGATAAAATCAGAATCAGTTTTGCTGGTCGTTTGTCCACAGAGTCAGTTTCTCTCTCTCTCTCTCTCTCTCTCACTCACACACACACACATACACACACACACACACACAGGTACAAATACATATAGCATACAAAAATGTAAATATAAATAAATTACATTTAGAAAAGATACAATTAAAAAATTTGATATTTAAGTGTTTTTCCTGCAATACAATAATTAGCTGCAGTTTTTCTTCTCAGTGTCTAAGCCAAATTAATTTTTTATTGCAGTTAAAGTATAATTTTATTTACCTTATCTACCATCAACAAATATGTAGCATTAGCTTGAAGTGATCTTGTAGTTCCAAACAACATCTTGTGATGAGAAAACTAACTGTAGCTGGAGAGAAGTGATAGGCGGTGTCCTTTGGGAAACGTTTGGACAGCTACATTAATGCACTTAAACCATAATGAGTAAAACTCCATTAATGCACTTAAACCGTAATAAGTAAAACTCTTTACATAGAAAAAAAGACGCTGTCACAATCACTGCATAGTTTACTAATATAAAATAATCTATTCAGGTGAGACGGTGTAGGTACCAGATCTGCTCGGGTTACCAGATGTGCTCGGGGGGCCTGCGCTTGCCGAAAAACTCACATTATGGCAACTTAATTCAGAAAAAAACTACCTTGCAACCACTATATGGTTAAATTTAAAAGATACATAAATGTTAATAACCGCCCCTGTGGGAACATAAAACAACATGTTTTCTGGTACTGCTCTTTCACACATGGGCTTTGAAAAGAGTTTGGCAGGTTGTTATTTACCGTTTTCTGACATATTTTCCTATGATGTAAAATGTTTTCTGCTGTTTATTTTTTTAGAAAACCCCAAAAAGATGATACGTTTAACTATACAGCAAATCAATATCAGGCTATCAAGAAGAGGGCTGTCAAAAGAATTCATATGTACATTTTGTGTATACAGTATATATATATAACACCGCTGGCTGTTTGTATTTGTTGAATTCCTCTATATACTTCATTTGTTCGTGTTTTGCATACTTGCTATTTGTTTAATGAAGTGTTTCAAAAAAATGCACACTCTATTCTAATATCCAGCCAATCATGTACTCTAACTTCAGTGTCCAGTCAATCATGTATTGTTTTGTCATACACAAGCACAAGCCGCCCGAGCACATCTGGTAACCTGAGCAGATCTGGTACCTACAACGGTTATTCAAAGATGAATCGCTGATGACTATAAACATCAGAATACCAACTCTCTCAGAGTTGAAGCAGAAAGTAAATCAACCTGAATACTGATAGAACTCTAGTATCTCGAATTAAATTATTTGTCATTTCCCATGGCTGCAAATTACAGACAGACAGGGGTTGCCTAAAAGCTTTTCAATATGATGGTCAGTTCATTATTTCGGTCATCTTTAGATAACACTTCTCTCAAATTCCTGCTCCACACTAGTCGTGTCAGCATTGCTAAATTTTCATCTTATGAACTCAAATTAGTTTTTAGTTCATTATGTTTCAGCTGATAAGGCTTTCTTGTTTGTATCAGATAGTAGTAAGATAAAAATAGCATTAAATATATGTGATCAAATTAAAAGTACAAATAATGATTAATTTGACATTAAAATACCATAAGTAATAGATTTATCTTCTTATCTGCACTGGACTTTCAGGTAGGCCATCAAACATCAAGAGAAAATTAATGTTAGCCTGTATGTGTAGCTATCCCTGAGTTAATCTGTGCACTGCAAAAACTGTCCATTTTTCATCTCATTTTGAGATCTATATACTGTGCAAGAGCGGAAGGTCTCAGATTATTAACCTTATTTAGAGAAAAGGTGTCTTATTTTGAGAATTCTTACCAAGTGCAATTGTCTTACTGCACTGGCTAATTCTTTCACTTAATTTAAGAAGTTTTAGGCTATTCTAGTATCTACCAGTTTGGTATATATAACAGTCTCTCTCATTTTTCTTCTGATTTGCTCTGCTAAATGTTCCACAAAATCCATCAGCTTGTCTTTACTATCATCAGACATTCACTGTTCATTGCTCTGAATGTAATGGACTTCCAATAAACTTCCAATATCTGGCTTTGGTGCACCATCAAGTGTAAATACTGGTAAGCCTGAATTAGTCTTTTCCACGCAATCATTAAACTTAGAAATCTTAATTTTTTCCTGTGTGCAAGCTGAAGCGCAATCTGATCAACCTACTGTACAAGCATGTAATTCGCAAGCTTTGATGCAGTGCAATTTCCAAAGTCCAAAAGAGATACCATTACTGTTTTATGGGAAATCAAAAGAAAGAAATTTCACCAGGTTTTTTTCTCAGAATTTCACATGCAAAGCTCCATTAATACATGATTCACTCCTCTAGGGCTGTCCACAAATGACACTAACCATTTACTTTTATCTCAAATTCAAGCTGAGACCCAGAGGTCTCATTAGAGGAGGAGCAGAGATTCAACTGAGTAAAGAGATGAACTCCTTTAAGAGCCAGTACAAATGTTCAAAGTCTGGAGATACAGGCAGCAATTATACATTGTGTACCACAAACACTGCAATCACCGTGCAAAGATCAAGGAGGTAAAATATTAATTATACCTTCAATTAATGTCTAGTAACTCTAAAACTGAACTGATTAATTAGTTCATCATACTTAGCCCTTATGACCTTACTCATTGTTTGACTGTAAAAAGTGCAGGGTCCTGACCTT
The DNA here is from genome assembly GCA_028564705.1 of Apricaphanius iberus. NCBI lineage: Eukaryota > Metazoa > Chordata > Actinopteri > Cyprinodontiformes > Aphaniidae > Apricaphanius > Apricaphanius iberus. The sequence continues at coordinate 795,044 of JAPXFQ010002338.1, read as the reverse complement.
TCCTACTTAGGTCCAAAGATAATTACTTCAGTTTTGTTTTGATTCAGCTGAAGAAAGTTATGACGCATCAATCTAATCATTTGTTCGATGCATTTACATAGCGCTTTGATGGATATATTGACACATGATGAGATTGTAATGGAATGCTGAGAGTAATCTGAATAGCTATGGTAACTAATTTTATAGGTTGTTATGAATTGGGGATACTGTGAGCATGTAGAAATTAAATAGAAGACATCCCAGGATGGTGCCCTGGGTGACCCCACATGTGATTTCAGTTCGTTCAATGAAAAGTTTCCTATTGAAACAAAGAAATCCCTTTTCTTCAGGTTGGACTCAAACCAGCCAAGTAGTGTACCAGAGAGTGCGACTCAGCTCTCCAGTCATTCCAGGAGTATTTTGTGGTCAACGGTGTCTAATGTCGCACTGAGGTCTAACAGAACCAGAACTGTGGATCTAACGGCATCTGCATTTATATGTCTTTGAAAACATTGAATAAACAGAATTAAAAACGAGACGGAGAACTATCCTAAGGTGGAAGAAGGACTAACAAGAAAGTTGCTAGAGTTAATTCTAAAGAACTAACGAAACTCATATAAAGAAGTAAACACAAGGAACAAGAATAAAAATATCTAAAGACAAGAAGGGCATGTATGAAAAGGAGGTCGTGCCAAATAAATAACAGTGAAATCATAAAATGACAGAAGTAATATAAATAAAAGGGATGTCCGATATTATCGGCCTAAAGTCATTATCGGCCATTATTGGCATTAAAACGTAATATCGGAAAGTATCAGTATCGGTTTTTATTTTTTTAATAAGATGAGTTTTTCACACCATACAAATATTATATATTAAACTCTTCAGCTACTTCTTTTCTCTCTCAGAATGTAAAACTATGACAGATTTAAGGTTTAGTTTTTGAGATATTATTTGCTTGAGACAACTTTCAATATATCAAAAGGTAGGTTAATTACTGGCCCTGCTTAAATGTTAGCTGGTTTTTAGTTTTTTATTCTTGTTTCAGTCTTTTCCATTTTACCTCACTGCTATAAAAGTATAATGTTGTTTACATTTTCTAAAATTAGAAATTTGTCCTGAGTGGTGGGCCTTTGTCAGTATTCTCTGTGTGAGAAAATGTTCCAGCTACTTTCGAAGACAGAATAAAAATGGCACCTTTTTAAATTGCCTAACTAAAATTCTAGTACTCTAATACTCTAATTTTTTAAAGCTCAAGTATGCATGATACAAGATATTTCATTGTGGTTACCTAAAAGGGTTTAGTAGTTTTTGTGTTTTAAGAGGGAGGGTCCCCATATATCGGTATCGGTTTATATCGGTATCGGAAATTATGAGATAGGCTCTATCGGTATATCGGATATCGATAAAAAAGCCAATATCAAACATCCCTAATAAATGACTAACTTAAACTTAAAACAGAAACACCTAACATCATAACATAAAGACATATCCAAGGGGTCATAAAATAACCCAAAACAAGATCTAAACCACTGCAGGCTTTACTTTCCTTAGTTGAAGTCAGTATTCATAAACAATAACGAACTGTGCAAAATTGACATCCATGGGAGAGTCCAAAGCCAAAAACAACTCCTTAGCAAAAAGAGCAAAAAGGTCAATTTTATGCTGTCCAAAAAACAAATTGTGGTCTCCAAGACGTTTGAGAAAATATTTGAGACTTGGATAGAATAATGTAACTATATATTACAATAAATATTATATAACAATAAATTATGTTCCTTATCAAGTGAACGGCGGAGTATATAATGCACTAAAGTAACCAGTAGGTCCTATGCATGGCGTACTAATACCTTTTTCTGCAACATATGCATTTTCTGGCTTAAATAAACCTTTTGGTCAGGTTTACAAAAAAAATAAAATTGATACAGTATGATTGGTTTAAATCATCACTATGTTGGACTACTAACATTTATTCTAAAATGCAATTTATTTGCCAAAGCAATTTGCCTTTAATAAGTTTCAGCAAATGATGCCGCTTTTGTGCCATTTATAATACATTTAATTTGAACATAAATAAAAGCATATGTAAATAAAATGAACAAAAATAGTTTTTTTAATATATATGTACATAGAGAAGTAGAAGGTTTGAACATTTGGCCACTAAAATCAGATAATAGTCAATAATAAAAATATTTAAAAAAAGTAAAGAACCTGCTGACCTAACTCACACAAAAAATCTAACAAGCAAATATTTTAATCTTGGTACAGTTTATCACTGGTAGCAATGAAGCAACAGTGTATTTTACCTTTCTTTGAGTTACTTTACAATCAACACAGCTAATAGTACCTTCACAAGACAAAACAAAAAGTCTAACCCACAGAGAAATCTGAGCTGGTAAAGGAGATTAAGCATGAGTTACAATGTGACTGAAGATTTAGACAAATATAATTATATAAGAAAGGGAGGGAAACATTTGCAATCAGAATGTCACTCCAGTGGATGGGCAGCTTTTTTAGCAGAGGGAGACATCTTGTGGCCTGCATCTAAATGAAACTAACCTCACAGGGCCTTATAAAGAAATGGAGCCACTCTGTATGCAGTACATGTTGTGCTAGGGAGGCCGGAATGATTTTTTTAGCTAAGAGAGGCTTATACTCTGAAAGAACTCATATAATATTCATCAAAAGGATGTAATATTGGCATGCACTTTGTCAGAAAATTATATAAAAAATAAAACAGACCTGAAAAGTTTCAAATGAGCATATAATTAGTGTGTATTTTAATGTACTTATCATTATTTAAATATATAACCCAGTCCTGCTCCATTTTTAAGCTGTTAAAGCATCTTTTTTGGTTTAACTGAAGGAAGGATTTTGCATTACTTATTTAAGTCTACAGTATGTATAAGCATCCCTGACATGGCTGAACAAATTGCATCCTGTATGGAAAACCAGGTAGAAGGCAGTTGCAGTCTGTATCAATAAAAACCAGATGTACCTTGCTTTACCTGCTGTCTTTCTGCCTTGTTCCATTCCAGGCAGGAGGATGAAAAAAAAAAGTGCTTCAGCTGTCACTCAATCTTTCGGTCTGCAGTCTGCAGTCACACACTGATAAACTCTCTTCTCAAATTTCCTCACAGGGAGTTTTAATTTGCTGGAGGCATTTTTCTCCAGCATGTCCCCATCTTATTTGCTTAGCTGGATGATTTTGATATCCATTCCTAAATCCCTTTTGCTCGCACAGGCAGAAATTAGGCAAAGGAAAATGTGGACGGAGCCTTAAAGGGCACTTCTCCATGTACAATGAATTCAAAGTCTAGGTTTATATCCGTTAAGTTAAATAACATCTTCCTTTATTCCCAACGTAGAATACAAAATTTACAGAATTAAAGGTTCTGATTTTACATTCTAAAATACAAAACATGGTGCATAAACTTGTAAATACTTTGCTTCCAAGTTTTAGTAATTTAAACATTTTCCTATGTCGTTACAACAAAACAAACTTGGGAAATAGTAATTATATGTGATAGACTAAAATACCCTAAAGTAGAATGATATAGTTGTATAAGGTATAAGCAATCTCAAGGTCGAATCTTTGCAGCTAAAATGAACATCATAACATTTTTGGAGTATGGGGACGCTCAATGTCTAATGGCATACAGAACTACTGGTTTTGTACCGTAATATGATAATGTCGTAAAACTAAACATGAATAGAACAAAGAGTTAAATTAACAATGATATGTCACACAGCAAGTTATACACTGGAGGGAGAATCTTGGGTGCACGCCTAGCGTCCTTTGCACAGAACGGCCATGAGGGGGCAGTTTTGGTGTAGCTCTTGCAAGTACAGGCAGAGACAGACAGGAATGTAATAGTCAGGGCACACACGACATTCCTTAGCACTGCTGTCTCCAAGATGGGGCATGGTCAAACACCACCAAATACTAAGAACAACATAACTCAAAGGATAACTAAAGAACAAGACTACATTTGGAACACAAACTATAATGTAAAACGGAGAACGTCTAAAACTAACTCAAAGACATTACCCATAAGTCTTTGCGTAATACAGCGTTTCCCCGAGCAGCCTGCACACACAAATCCTTCGACCATTGGTCGACTAAAGAAAGACTTGACAATTCTGATTCAAATGTGTAAATCCTTAGTCGGGACATCTGTGTGTAATTAAAAATTGGGAAGCAGGGTCAAAGCAATGTAAGAACCTTAAAACAACATTTGAAAGCCTTAAAGAGGAGCAGCAGAGATCCACAACAGATGAAAGAATCTGTTGACAGAAAAACAAATAGTAAAAAGACAGCCAATGGTGAAAATGAGGCATAAAAAGTCTCATGAACAAGAAGTTGCTCTGGTAAGATGAGTTCAAAATAAAACTTTTCACACTTCATGCACAACACATGCATAATGTGTGGCGGAAAAGTAACCCTAAAAATCAACGAAACATATGGTGACAGATTAATACTGTGGTGACAGTTTTGTTCAGCACACACAGTAGCACTACATTCAGTCATTCACCCTTTCACGAACACATTCACACACTGGTGATGGCAAGCTATGTTGTAGCCATAGCTGCCCTGGGGCGCACCTACAGAGGCAAGGCCGCTGGACAATGGCACCACCGTGCCCTCTGACCACCACCAGTAGGCAACGGGTGAAGTGTCTTGCCCAAGGACACAACGACTAAGACAGTCGGAGCTGTGGCTCGATCCGGCGACCCTCCCTGTGCATGTGTGGGTTCCCTCCGGGTACTTCGGCTTCCTCCCATAGTCCAAAAATATGACTATTAGGTTAGTTGGCCTCTCTAAATTCTCTTTAGATGTGAGCATGCATGGTTGATTTGACATGTCTGTCTCCCTTTGGCCGTGCAGTGTACTGGTGATCTGTCCAGGGTGTACCTTACCTCTTGACCATTGACTGCTAGTGATAGACATCAGCACCCTTCATGGATAAGTGGCATACATAATGCATGGATGGATAGATGGATATAATAAAATAGCAAGACATAACAAAATATTAAATATTTTAATTAGTAATAGCACTGTTTGGACTTATGTGTAAAGAGAAGGTAAAACCTTTTTTTTTAAGGGAGTAGATAGCAAAAATATTAAATGTTGGCACTGAAACATTTTGGAAATATGATTTATAAGGTTTAGCCTCATCCTTTTCTCCAAATTCATATAACCAATGATCTTTCAGTGTCTCCAACTAACAAGCTAATTAACTTAAGAGGTTCTGTCAACTGCCACCTTTAATGTCTGCCTCTGGTAGCATCTACTGCCTTATGTGCAAGTCAGCAAAAAGCCCCATCACACAGCAAGCCTGCAATGAATTCCTTCAGTATTCCTCTTCAGCATCATTGATCACACAGCCAATGCTGCACTTACTGTAACTGTGACTCCCACACTGGGCTTTACTGACACTGAGTAATGGTAGAAACACATCCGATATTTGTTATCTGTTCTGTCATCCGGGCTTACTACCTCAGATTTGTTTATTTCATCATTAGCACAGTGGACATTCACTTTATCCTCTCTCTCTCTCTCTCTTTACGTGCTCCAGGAAGCTCTGTAATTCTGTGCTACTTTACACAACTCTCCCCTTCATCTCCTCCAATACTTCCAGTTGTGCATCACGGTGCTGGCTCGACTCCAGAGCAAGGCAGAATCACAATGATGCTCCTGCACTCAGTCCCAGTCCCACCACAATCTAAGCACACCACAGCCTCCATTTCTGTTAACTCCCATCCTTGCTCTGTTTCCATTTTGTTTTAGAGCCCTTCTTTTTTTTTACTTTCTTCAAGCCTGTGTCTTCCGAATTGCTTATTTTCTTTCTTGCTCTGCAGCTGGACAGATTGGGTCTGACATTCAAACTTGACTTGCGCTATCTTTTTAAAAATCTTTTTCTTTGTTTGACCTCCAAGCTAACTTCCTCCTCCAAACTACCTGTAGTGCATTAAATAAAACATCACATACTTTTTTCAGACCAGAACAAGCACTAAAGTAATAATAAAAGGGTACCTAAGCCAAAGGTCTTTAATTTCCGTTGGATCTAATGCATTGGCAGGAAGTCTAGTCACAACATACAGTACATGTTGAATAGTAATAGGATAAATGTGCAAGAATGTCTCTGCAGTGGTGTAAGCTTGCTAAAGTGCTGAGCTGCTGATCGATTTAAATGATATTACAGTGACTTCAGTATGCTCCCTGCATACACAGGGAGGATATTATTTATTTAGTCAGAGTTGGTCTTCCAGGTTTGATCCACAGCACCAGTTTAAGCTATTTTTACAGATCTGACTCTTTAATGTTAACGAGGTAATCAAACTCATCAAACTTAAAATACTGTATTTAGGGCATCAAGATAGATTGATTAGAAATGATCTGATCTAGCTAAACTAATGGCTCATCTAAGAAAGGCTTTTATTTATACAATCATTTAGAAATAATCTATAAATGTCTCTGATTTTGTCCACACAGTTTCTTAGAAAGTCACAAACAAATCCTTGAAGAAGTTTGTAAGATATAAGTTGTATTTTAAAGTTTGTTTTGAAATGTGGTTTAAGTTAACAGCATCTGTCAATACTGCAGTACATGGAGATCTCAATTCACATTAAATTACACTATCCCCACCCCTGATATAAACTTCTTCATAAATAAACTCTTTATAAATGCACTGAATTTTGTGTATCTGTCCATAACCGATACGGATCCGATACTATTTGTGACAGTGTGGAGGTCCTGTCACTATGGCTCCGATTGATGATGTGCCCTGGCTGCTTGGCCACGGGGATATCCCTTTGGCTGACTGGTTAGCACACATGACCTTCACCTGGGAGTTGTGGGATCAAATCCCGCCTGGGCCCTTGTTGTGTACATTTCCACATATTGTTGAATTAATAAACTCTAAACTTGTGGTGCCTTTCTTGAAGAGACTAAAGGCACCAGACTTTACAAACTAAACATAACTGAGACAAAATAACAGTGACCTAAAATGACCACAAAAATAAAATTTCAAGTGAAAAATTAATTTTTTTTGGTTAATTTGTTATAGATTTTCCCCATTTTGAGTATCGGTTCATGTTATTGGTTAAGTTTAACCGATACCGATACCAGTACATTAGGCAGTACCGGTATCGGTGCATCCCTAATTCTCATGGAAACAATGATATTTGTTTGAAAACCTGATTAATATTTTGGGTGAAGGAAGTCAATTAAAGGCTGAATCTGCAACACCTTTGCAAGGTAGTGTACTTTCAGTCATTGTTGATTTCTACTGTCCAGCCATCCATTTTTATAGCTGCTTACACTTGCAAGGTTTTAGGGTTCTGGTCTCTTTCTCCTGCATTCAGTGTACGATAGGTGGGATAAACCCTTGACAGTTCATCAGTCCATCAAAGGGCAACACAGAGACACACAGCACAAATAACTAAGAACTATGCACACACACACACACACACGCACACACACACACACACACATGCACACAAGTAATTTATAGTATTCAGTTGACCTAAGAGTCATGTTTTTGGGCTGTACTAGCATTTAGATAGACCTCACATCTGTAAGACAAGAACATGCAAACTCCAAGCAAAAAGACCCCCCAAGCAGGGATTTCAACTCAGAACCCTCATGCTTCAACGCAACAGTGCAACTAACTCTACTACCGTGCAGTCCACACTATCAATGTCATAGTTCAAAACAATTAAAGCAAAAATTATTCATGACCATCTTTTCAAATAGTTTATGTAGGATTTCTACTAGTTATTAGAGCAAAAAATTATTTTTACGAGGAAAGGGGTAACCGGGTATTGGGTAACTGCACAAGAGAATTGATTTGATTATTACATTTAAGGGAACTAATTTAGATATTTTCCAGACCTTGTGAGAGTGGAGGTGGAGCGATAATGATGAAGTCTATGATGGCTATAATCTCTATTCAGTTCCATCTCTGAGCCTCCCACATTAAAATCAGCCTACAGAGGAAGTCGAGGAGGGGGAATTCAGGCAGCTACATGAATCTTTAATTAGGCCCATCTATACATAGGCCCTCAGTGCATCTCCAGTTTCTGACATTTATCTGAAATTTGCCCTTTGAACGTGAAGATGCAAAAAAAGCCAAGGTCACTTTACTGACCACAGCCGTATCAAAATCTGCTGTTTTCTGTTTAGGAAGATGACTCAGATCTGTGCACCCATTACAAAGAGAAGCTCTTCTAATTGCCTCAGGTTGGCTGAAGGCTAACAAGCCAAATCTCCCATTTCGACATTAACAGTTGTGTTCATAAATACTCTTACTGCCACTTTCCTATGTGTCTAAGTAATTAATGCAGGGTTTGCCTCTGAAAAGTTTCAAATTCAATCACCTTAATGTATTGAAATACAATCCTTCCCTTGTTTTCGCACCAGAATGATTAAACTCGATCAACCTTCTTATTTCTCTCACATGATTTTATCCTCTTAGTTAACTGTTAAAAATTTGCCTTGTTTCTGATACAATAGCACTTTCCACAATGCCAGCAATATTGTTTTTCTTGAATTCACATGCTTTTCTTTTTGTCTGACAACACAAAGCATCTGCATGTGTACTGCTGTTACTGTGGTAAAGTACTTTTTTTATACAAAGAAAAACAATTATGTGTTGAGAACACTGCTGGTCCTCAAAACAGCATATGTTTGCTTCATAATGCATGATGTCAACAGAGAGTTGCTGCGCCATATGGCACCTCAGCAGCTCACATATTTCTAAGGATACTTTTAAGAAGGCTAACTACAATTTTATGGTTCAAGAAAAAACAAAAACAAAACAGAATTCCCACAATGAACAACTAGACAAAATATGACAAGTGACATCAAGTTTAGGAAATATTTTCCATAATGTACCACAACCAGGAACTGCATATTTAGCATTGTTCTGAGTCTTTTCTGGTCTAAACCTCTACAACCAATGTTCCCCCTAAAATCAAAAACCTTTTTTCCAAAAACACACTATTATTTTTTTTTTTATTGTAGACGAAAGAACCAAAAAAATTAAGCAACAGCTTGACTTAAAAAAAGTAGCCTCTCCTGTACTTATAACCAGTGATAACGCTTATTTTCAAGTACGAAGCTACTTACAACACATCTTTGCTGTGATGTCTCCTAGTGTTCATAAACACAAAGTAACTCATTTTTCATTTCACAGACAGCAGAATGAAGAACTCAAACTGTTAGTGTCATAAAAACAATTGAACTGCTTATGGTTGGTGCTCTTGCCCATCGCTTTTGCATTAGGTCAAATATTGCTTTAGGCTTTTAATTAAATTTTCTTTTTCTTGTGCAAATATAGGATTTAAAACAAACTATAATTTTTAATGTATTTTTGATATTATATATTACATCAATATTTATTATATACATATTTATTTGAAACAACATAGTCTGAATCTTTTTTTTAGCTTTTTCTTCTTATATTGAGGTTGCCACAAAACCAGGGCCCTCTGGTGCACCTTTTCTTTTTTGGCTGACTTCAGAAAGGGATCCACACTTACCCTTGTGAAGTTCTCTGGGCCACAATCCTTGCCTCTATATTTGCAGTCAAGCAACATTTCCTCTATGTCGTGGCTTGTCCTTTGCACAAAGTCCAACATGTTAAAGGTTTTGCTGGGGAAAAACTTGCTATTGTCGACTGGTTGTCCCAAAGCAGCCATGAAATCATCAAAGTCCCCCTGCTCCACACCAAGCAGCCCGGCCATCCAGAATATGTCATTCCTCGTAATCTTGGATTTACGAAAGCTGTTGTAATTGCACAAGGTAATGGCCGGGAAATACATGACGGGACTGTCCATTTCATCCAGAATGGTGACGTAGGGATACTGATAATACTCAATCACACGGTCCGCTACTTGCAGGAGGAAGATGGAAAGAGAGGCAGAAAATGCAGCGGCCCAAAGGAACCGGCGGAAAGTCACTCCACCAGGCAAGAAGATGTGGCTCAGGCCATGTAGGGTGCAGTTGGCCCCAAACACGGTGATATCTGATGGTGGACGTGGTGCTTCCTCTTCCGCGGCCCCCATTCTGTAAAATTTTCAAATCTAGGCTAAATGTCTGCTCGATATGGTTTTGGCTGCTGTACTGGTGCACTGAGGTGTAAGGGAAGAAGTGCAGTTCCCTATAACTGAAGACACAAGTGAAGCTGGGCAGTGCAGGGTCTAGTTTCCACCTTTGTGCTCAAGGGAGGGGAATGGGTTGGATTTCTGGAGCAGGGATGCAGTGATATCAAGACAGCAAAATCAACCAATCCTAGCTGAGATGTTGGAGGGCACTTTGATTTTAAGGGATCTTGTTTCATTTGAGAAGTAAGACCTAATTCAACAGGAAGAAGTGATGAATGAATCCTAGAGTGATACAGCAAAAAAAGTAAAGCATTTTCAGTTTTCATCTAACTTCTGACACCCAAAATGTTCTTAAATCTTGAGAAAAGCTTAAGTAAAAAGGGCCTATCAAAAGTATTCACACCCCTTAAACCTTTTTAACATTTTACTATGTTACAATCACAAATGTCAAATTTTAGGGCAATTTTTTTATTATAGATCAACACAAAGCAGTTGCATGACTGTCAAATGGCAGATAATTGACATGATTGTAAAAATTCTATCCTATTAAAAATCTGAAGTGTTGTGAGCATATGCATGAAACCATTTTACTCTAGTTCCACAAAATAGAGCCCGTTGCAACCACTTCCCTTCAGAAGTTATCTAATTAGTAAACAGATCCAACCTGTGTGTAATTTAATTTCAGTATGAATCCAGCTGTTCTCTTAAGGCTTCATAGGTTTGGTTGACAACATACAGCATCATGAAAAACAAGGAACACCACAGACAGTTCAGGCTAAAAGTGAAAATAATTTGTTCAGATGAAATGTAACTCTTTTTAGCCAATAGGCAAAACACGCTGCTGAAAAGTAATAGGCTTAAACCATCTCATCCTTCAAATTGGTAATGTTTGAGTCATGCTGTGCAAATGCTTTTCTTCTATAGGACAGAGAAACTGTTCAAGGAAAATGGAAAGAGGAGGTAAATACAGGGCAGTCAAAAGAAAACCTGATTCACACCAAGTGCGAACTGATGCAGTCACTACTCTGTATGGCTTACTTCTGCATAAATGAAAAAAACATTGAATCCAAATCATGCTCTGAATATAGATGGCTAAAGCCTCCATGACATTACCCATAGGTTTCTGAAGAGCTGAACAGAAGCCAACCGGGCAGTCCCCACCACTGCCACCTTGGCTTTGTCTCGTCACACCTGGAAAATGGAAATAAGTGGGCAAAGAGGAGGAGCTGAGAGTGGGGCTTGGAGCCTTGGTGCGGATGACTGACACTGAGCCGATCTAGTTACAAGCTAACTGAGCTAATGTGTTCAGTTAATGCAATCTGAGCAACACAAGCGGTTATAGTTGCATGTTGATGGCCAGGTGCGGCCATCCCTGGAGAAAAACAGGGGTCAAGCCGCTCGCCACCAAGGCTAGCGCTGACGACTCCTCTGAGACCTGTCAATTAAAAGGACACGCCACTAATTATCCAAAACTTCCAGCTTAAATTATATCTAAGTGAATGTGTTATAAAAAAAATTCACACGTGTCTTTGTTATCATCAAAGTAAACCTGACCTATTTAACCTAAAATTTAGGTTTTTTTTTAACCAGGCTGTGAATAGTCAATGAGGAATTACTGCTTTCTGGAGCCCCCCCCTCCACTTGGGTGCTGTGCAGAGCTTCGCAAAGTTTACACATTATGTTTTTTTTCTTTTTTTTTTTGGAAGCTGCATAGGGATTTCTATGAAGTTATACAAATTAAATGAGCCAGACAGGAAATGAGACGTGAACCAGCGAGGTACATCCAGTATATTTTAAAATAAAATTGGTGTTGCAGTTTTTCCCCAGCTTTTTATTTTAAAATAACAACATTGATATCAGCTCAGCGTATAATACTTCACATTCACGTAAATCTTTAAACGTATTATGTCAAATTTTCTCAATACTTCGCAAACTATTGTTAAACATTCATTGCTTTCACTCTGGGCTTCAAATGTATGTTCATATATACCCTCTATACAATCTGGCTGAACTTCAGCTATTTCGCAGAGAAAATTGGTTAAAAATGACTTTCTGTCTCTAAAAGTACAAAGCTGGTGGGGACATACCCAAAAATATTGAGCGCTGTAATGGCAATGAAAAGCTGTTCTAACTTTTAAATAAGTGAGCCTAAAACACATGCATGACAAACGTATTAAATTAATTACCATTTGCAGGAAAAATAAAATTGAAAACCATGGGTACTTTTTCTTCCACTTTACAGTTATTTAGTACTTCCTGTCAGTCTTTGACTAAAAAATTAACCAATTTAAATATATCAAGGTTTTTGATCACAGTGCATCAAAATGCAAGGGGCACAAAGTACTTTTGGAAGGCACTCTGCATTTCAAAAACTGCCAGGTCAAGGAGTTGTAAACAAGAAGGTCTAATTACTAATGAACCAAAAATGTGACTTAAACAACTTACTGGAGACAGCACAAATCTGTGATCAGGAAACAAGATAAAATATTTACTTTCATAGTAATGAATAAGGGCCGAATTCTCAACAAGTATCACTTATTTAGCTGGAACAAACTACCTGTAGCTCAATACTCGTTTGCTTTCAGCTAATGAGAAAATAACAAGCCAACAACTCTAACTACTGTTGTAGTGAAATGCCAGAGTATTACTGTGAAAAAGTTAATCCTATAACAGCTGGAGATAGAACACAAGCCTGCCACCCTTCGCAGTTGTCATTCCTACTAAACTTGGACTTATGTATGTGACTTAAGAAACTTACACTTGACAGTATGTAACTACAGTAACAAAAAAGTAAAAGGTTTTAAGCTCCAGCCAACATTGATCCCCAAAGTTCATAGCACATTAGTTTTCCATTTTGCTGCAGCAGTCTCCCTATCATGTGTTTTGTAACAGCATAAATTATTAATATCTTCTCCTGCATATATTTCAAGTCATGGACGGAGGTGTATAGTATATTTGCAGTGTGTAGGCCTTAGGCAATATCAGATCAGTTTACTAAAAGATCTGTCTCGACTGACATTGATTTGCTTCTGGATTATCCACTTAAAACAGTTAATAGTTTAACTGATGAGAAGAACATAGCCTTTTATGGCCCGTTAGGGACGTTTAACAATAACAGTTTGTTAATCTGTTTTGAGCTGTCGTCTCCTTAATCTCACTTTATAACATGGTTGGAGTCGAACCCAAATACGGTATTCCCAAAGACATAAATACCATGTTTTTTTTACAAATACTTATTTCAAACAAAAACGTTAAAAAATATTTGTATTCGGGAACAACAAACACTTAATATCAAAAAGCTACATTTCCTCATGAGAACGCAGTGCAGATACCCCAGATGAGTTAGTCAGTGACTGAGTGAGTGACGTATAGGAGTCAGGGAGGGGCGGGGAATTGGGAGGGTTGTAGGTATCTATCACAGCTGCTCTACACAACAACAGAAGGGCCCGGCTGAGCGACACAAAAGGCTTAACTGTATGATTATTTTAGTTGAATAGATTTGTGTACCTTAACTGGGCTTCAGACGCAGTTTATAACTTTTGGGAAGCAGAGTTTGATTATTTCATTCCAGATTATTCCATTGAACTGCCCTATTTTTTGACGTCTACAGTCCGGCGCTCTCATGTTAGCTCTGTTTACGTAGCTCTGTTAGCTTGGTAATTTAAACAATAGGCTGTTGACAGAGTAACATCAATGTTTAAGAAAAAAAGGGTTAAAACAAGGCTTGTGTAGTTGTGTAAAATTGTGTGGATTGTGGGAGTTATTTGGTACATTTAAGTCACTCTGTCTTTTGCAGACAGCGGTCCGGACACCCCATAGTAAATCTACACAAATAAAAAAGTACCACACAGGATGCTGAAAATGCAGATCATCCGGTTTTTCAAAATAAATCAGTAAAGACAGATTTCTTTTTTTTTAAGATAAAAAATACGCTAAAAATACAGCTTATCTGCTATAAATGTACTCACCCATTGATCAAGAAAGTCCGTGGAGATATCTTGACAAAGAATAATAGCAAATAGAATTAGATCAGCTGTTCTTTTCTGTTTGTTTTCCTTGGAATGAATGGTTTTGGTCTGACTTCCGTGTATATAGCACAGCTCTTTATCGCGATATCTCACAATTCCCGCGCATGCTTCGTTGAGCACCTCTGGGCTCCGAAGCGGAGCGGAGGTGGGGCGCATCCAGTGTAATTTAACGACGACAGAGAACCGCTGCGGTGTGCATGACGGGGTGGAGCGGAGCACATGTAGTGGAATTTAGGTGTTATGCATACTTATCAGGCAAAAGTGAAACCGTGGAGACCTTTCAATCGACAAATGTGTCGAATTCAGTTCAATACACCTTGAAATTTTATTTAGACACTTGCTTTATGTTGGTTCAGTTTTCTTAAGTCAGTCAGCTGTCATCTTCTTTATCAGTGTCATCATCTATTTATTCATTTTTTTGCTGCGTAGAGCAGCAATGTTTCCTTTTTACTATAGCAAATTACTGCATTTGTGTGGATATAGAAGTGTACTGCCACTTAAAAGTAAGCCTTAATTTAATCAATACTCTCCAGTTTCTTTCCAAATTCTGTAAATTAGGTGTTCTGGGTAACGTGCGAGTGAAAGAAATCAGTACTTCAGTACATCAGGCTTCTCTGTGAACTAAAAAAACCTTGACAAAGCGATGAGGCTGAGACTGCATTTAAACGTGTCAAGATTACCGATACAGAGGACCAAAAAAAACAAAAAACAGTAGAGCAGCATTTCTTTATCAGCCATATAGAGATAGTAGGGGCAGGGTACGAAATTCATAAATATAATATTCCTAAAATGTTAACTAAAAACTGTGCAAACCCTTTTAGGACAAAAATACCATAAGATACAGATCATTTCTCACTTGTTTGTGTTACAAAGTTATCTTGGCAATCTCCATCAGGAGGTTGAAGAGAAAGAAAAGAGTGCTGGGCCAGCTGGGAAAAACACAGCATCCTGTCCAAGGACACAGAATTTATCAAAGTCTTTAGGTCTTCTTCTACATGTAGAGAAGTACTCTCAAGTGTCTCCAAAATCAAAACAAAAAGGAAAATGCTGAGCCGATGTATTTTTGCAATAGGCCTTTACACATCAATAAGCTTTAATGTGATAATGACAAGCAGCACATATGCAGATTGGCTAATTAAAATGTAAGGTCAAAGCAGAAAGTTGGCAATCATTTTGAAATATTTTAAACACACAGAAACCACAGAACTGCAGTTCATGAAGTTTATGTATATTTTGTCAACCACTGTAGATCTTTAGACAAACAATGAGTTCAATTATGAGCTTACGCAGACAAAAATGTGGTTAAGCTGCTGTCACACTGTTCCTCATCTTGTCATAGACATTTCACCTGGAAGATTAGTTTTTGAAAATATATATTTAAAAAAATATCAAACTAAAAAATAATTATGCTATCACAATAAGTATTATTAGAAACAAGAAAGTGTTTTTTAAATTAATTTAACTAGTCAAAAATGGGGGGGGAATGAAATGTGCACATCTCCATTATTTATCTCAAAACTAGTAAAAACACTTACAGATAAAAGTTTGTTTGTTTGTGTTTGTGCCCACAACCAATATAGTTTTATTAAGCTCCAAATTGGGGTGAAAACAAACTGTGTGGAAAATAAGTTAAATCATTGTGAGATTGGGCAAAATTAATACCCATAAACATTCCAATGGCTGCCATCCATCTACGGCTGTATTTTCATTTCATGAAACAGGATTTTTTTAAAATTATTCTAATCAGAGTCTGGGACCTTAGTGATTGTCGACTGCAGCTGCTTTCTCTTGTAGCAAGCAGGAAATGGGCGATAGCAAATCAGGAAATTCTATATCCACATTCAGTATTGGCCCTCACACATGTGAATCCTCAATAAACTCATTTGAGAAAAGGGAAATATGAAATAGCTAATGTTGAACAGTGATGCCAACTCTAGAGTTGCTTCAACATCAGCATAACTTTACAGAACACAACAATGCTCAGGCTCCATAGTAATGGTAACTCCCCCAGTTTGATTTAATATTAAAGTCCAGAGTGATGATTATTCATCAAGCTCAAGAAAAGAATGTCACATAGCTGCCAAAGTAATTGCACTAAGCACAAAAGGCAGTAAAGCTTTACTGTGGGTACTTCAAAGACCTTTCAAAAATTAATTTCTGTCCCTCTAAGACAGCAATTAGCTCTAAGTACAGTTAGATGAGATGAAAGGTGAGTTTTCTTCCGCTCATTTAAGAGAGCTGTTTGCGATCAACACTTCAGAGAAGAAAGCCTGACTATCCCCTTTACATTTTCTCTCCCATCAAGCCTGCCTCTTTTAGTGACGATTTGTTTTTAAACCTTTACTCAGATATGGTTTTGTCAGCCAGGATTCCTGATGTATTAGTTTTGCAATAATCGTTTTTGTTAATCAATACAGAGATACAATTCTATTTGCTGTTAATTGTAAGCATATCTAGCAAACTATCGCATGAGTGACAAGCTACTGTTTCTTTAGAAGAGTGGGGGTAAAGCTTTTTCAGAAAAAGACCAGAGACTACTAAGGTTTTATTACAGCAAAATAAAATCTCTACTTTATATTTATATTACCAAATTAAGAATGGATGATTTTAAAGTAATAAATGCTTTCCATGATGATACAAAGGCAGAAATTTCATAGGATAATTTTCCTGTTAATTATTTGGTTGGATGTTTTTCTTTAAATCCCATCCTGCCTCCACATCCTGCAGTTCAGTGATCCATAGCTCATATCCCCAGTGTCATTGACAAGTGAGGTCTCTGACTCACTAAACACAGAAGGAATTTTCAAAAACTTCACTTGATCAAATCCTACAAAAAATGAGTTCTGTGCTATTTGAAATATGTGTCCAAGTAAAGCAAAGTAATTTTGGCTTTAAAATGCAGGGTTAAAGTGCCAATATGAAGAATATTCTGATATAGGAATAAGGTGGTGTTTTCCTTAAAATGCATGCATTTTTCTGATGTAAAATTGCCATCTAATATGCCCTTTTTTCAGGTTGATTATGATTGTTTTGAAAAATAGATATTACTATAACACCATCTATCATATCACAGTAAATTAGTTCTGGTTTTGAGGTATATTTAAAAAAATTTAACCAATAAAGTCTATCAAATTTCTATCACAGCATTTGTGCTGCTTAAATGTCCTAATGGGAAGCCAAGAAAACAGTTGAGTTCTTTGGGTATGTATTAAAATATAAATAGCAATAAGAATTATTAGTGATAACAGTATTATATCTGTAACCCCGAATTTATTTCGTTTTAAAGGAAATCAGATCATCTAATACAGACTTTAAAAGGTTGATACAGTGAAAATACTGTAATTTTACTCGAGATTATCATGCCATGATGCCGTTTATCTATTATGACATTTTCAATATTAATAATTAGATTACTCATCAGTTAGAGCAGAGAATGCAGTAAAAATACTTTCTATTTTCCTTAACACATGACTAAATAAGCAACAGAACCTCATCCCGTTCTCTGTTGCACTTAAGACATGCCAGTAAATTCAGTTAAACTTTACTTTTGTGTTATCTTTTTAAGATTGTTTTATGACTGTGGTCAACTATGTAGTTTACTGTTAAAAAATAGATTAATGTGAGTTTTGTTTCATGCAAATCATTTCAACCATCCATCCATCCATTTTCTGAACCGCTTAGTCCTCCAGGGGTCGCGGAGGGGCTGGTGCCTATCTCCAGCTGTCAATGGGCGAGAGGCGGGGTACACCCTGGACAGGTCGCCAGTCCATCACAGATCATTTCAACCATCCACCTATTATCTATATGGTCTGGACTATGCAGGGTTGTGGAGGGGCTGGTGCAGATTTCCTGCAAACATCGGGGCGAGGGTTAGGCTACACCTTGGACAGGTCGGCAATCCATCGCAGGGCAACACAGAGACACACAAGACAAACAAATACACACACACTCATACCTAAGAGCCATTTAGAAATACCAATTAACCTAACATTTCTATTTTTGGACTGTGGGAGGAAGCCGGAGTACCAAGAGGGAACCCACACATGTAAAGGGAGAATATGAAAACTCAATGCAGAAAGACCCCAGGTCAGGATTCGAACCCAGGATCATCTTGCTGCAAGGCAACAGTGCTACCAACTGTGCCACTGTGCAGCCAGCACTGACTTTTCATTGTTTAGTTTTATTCTATATATGTTATTCATATTGTATGTTAATGTAAGTATGTTATATGTTACTATAAATATAAATGTCATTTATATATATTTTATAAGCATTTGCATTTTCTTATTTTTTTTAAGAAAAAAAAATAATTATCCTATTTACACTTCCAAATATGTTTTGGTTGTAAAAATGCTGTTCTTCATGTGGGAGGAAAAAAACAACAACCTCTACATAGTGTTATGTATCAGATATGTAGCATCGATTCAGATGATGCTCCCAGTGACCGAACATCCTCTATATCCTGTTATCAACTTTTTGCTTTATTTACTATAGAAAAACCTCTTGCATTAGTTCCTTTTCTCTTTGTATATCCATGCTCTGTATTCTTAAACCCCCAGACAGTCGAGCCAGATGACTGCTTGTACTGAGCAAGTTTCTGCTGGAGGTTTCTTCCTGTTTAAATGTTTTTTTTTCCCTCTCCACTACACGCTTGCTCAGTATGAGGGATTGCTGAGGAAATGCTGTGGTTGGAGTCTGCATGTTCCGGGCACAACCTCATGTCAACGACTCAATGCAATCTAATGAGATTCCTTAAATAGAACACTTTTAACTGATTGGAATTTTTGTATAATTGTACTGAAGTGACATTTCTTGTAAAGATGATATCTGTTGTGAATTTGAGCTATATAAATAAACTGAATTTAATTAAATAGTTTTACTTTTGGGAAACAGACAACAACTGTTTTCCAGAGACAGGGTTGGATAAAGTAATTCATCAAAGTTGACCAAGTAAAAAAAAATAAAATAAAATAAAATAAAACTTGAATATTATGGTTTAAAGGATGGCTATTTATTCACTTTGATTTTTTTTATAACATTGTATTAATCTACTTCTTTTAAAATATGTACTAAAGAGAAATTATTCAGACAGAAGTCATTTTGGAACTAATATACTAAGAGAAGGTTATTAAGAAAGTTTCATGGATTAATGATTTTCCAGTATAAAATCACTGACTGAGAAATTAGTAACAGTAAATAAAATATTAAGCTGGACTTGCTTGCCAGGCAAGAATTATTCCCCCTGTCATATTTTCCCATGCATGTAAAGTCTGCATGAAGAATGTACACTTCTTTTATTGAGAGTCTTCAATAGCTTTTAATTATAGTGGCTCTAAACTGCTTCGGACCAATTAACACTGTACGGCAGGGAGTATGATCATTTTGAGTGCTGTCTAAAGGATGGATGGAAAATGAAAGTCAGAAGGAAGACAGAAATATTGTGAATTGTATGTTGGCTAATGTACTACTGCCTGATGAATTTTGTGCCTGTGCTTTCCCTAAGGGAGGTTGGAAGGATGTCCATCAGTGAGACAGTGGACACCTGTGCTGGCTGGACTCACAGCTTTATAAGCTGATTGAGGCAGTCAGTCACTCTATCCATCCCTTGGTATTCTGCTTCCAGCCCACAGTAAATTGAGACTTGATTTTGCTTTTTAATCCACATGAGAAACAGTTTCTATTAAATGTAAATGTAAACAACCCAGCAAAACTCAATAAAAATAATTTACTGGTAAATAAGAGAAATCTGTTTCACGTGAATGCAAGATAATAGGATAAAAAGGTGAAACAAAGTTGAGTTAGAAAACTTGATGTTTTAGTGGATCTTATCCTGCAAAGCACTCTCTGTTCTTTTACTTATTCAAATCTAATGTGCATTACATTTAGGATTTTGCCTGATTATGTGTAGTCTCACTCTTGATGAAAGGTAAAAAGTATTTTGACATTAATTACAGGTTTGTGTTTAAAAGCAGCATTTTTCTTCTTTGTCAGATTAAAATGTAATATGCTGTAAGAAGTTGGTAGATTTGTAAGCAAGAGAAAAAAAGAACCCAACCCCGTCACACATGTTCAACTATACATGTCAAACTCTCTGTTCTTGGGGTCAGAGAAGGTAAAAGCTAGACCCGTTTTTTGTCAAATAAAGCCAAGCTCTTTATGTTTGCAAGACATAAAACCAATTTTTTAAAGATCAATTTGTCTTGCAAAGTTCACATAGGTGAAATTCATTACAATAAAAAAAACAAAACTGTGAGGTTTAAATGGTCCTCCGAAATCACCCTTAAAAAGTGAGGGCTGCATTGTTTGTTCTTTGTCTGTCTGTTTTGCCCTGTGATGCACTGTAGAAACATCCCATAAAAACATGCCAAGGTCGGTATTTCCATCTATTTTACTACATCATTCAAAAAGTGTTTATGAAGCATGTCTACTCTCCCATAAACTAAAGCTGGTAGATATGTGCAAAAAAAAAATAAATAAGGACCATGTTTCTTTCATATATTAAAGGGTTTCAATAATTATCATGATTCCAACTCAATTTAGAACCTTCTTAGAATCTGTCTCAATAGAAACTTAAATAAAAAATTAGTAATGATCATAAAAACATCAATAATACACAATTAGATTCATTTTTACTGACTTTATTTTAATAAAGTAACTACATTCTTTTAGGAATTATGAAACTCTCTCAACTAGCATACTGATACACAAATCAAGTTGTTACTGCTGTTTAAAAGTTCATATCACTGCTGCAATACCTTCTTCAACTTTTAAAAATTCTGATGGGAACTGTGTACTACCTGTTAGGCCACATGTATTGCCCGACAATTTAATTTTAAAGCCTATCCCTATTATTGTTATTTACATTTTCTCTTTGTCAATAAATCAATGGAATTGTTTTACTGACAGAAACAATTCAAAGCATAGATTTATGTTGATTAAAAATTACACAGAGGTCAAATTATCAAATATCTTCGGGGTATGTCCACTTATATGTGCATTTTATTCATATAGTGTGAAATCAAATTCATTCCCAAATTGTGTTTATTTATATTGTGTAAAACTCAATCATTAATTTTGAATTCTAATGAGAACACGTACTGAATTTTTGGATAAGTTGGCCACAACAAACACATCACAGCATTTTGTGACGAGGTACAGAGCTGTAAGGAATACACAAATTTCATCATCTGAGATACATTTTGAGAAAACTTGTTTTGAAAACCATATGGTTTGGTAGATACACCCTGCTAATTCAGGACTGAAGAAGGACTTTCAAGCCCATACAATCATTATCAATGGAATTTCAAGAAGTCCTCCATCATCTGTACCAGTTATACCCCAATCCCTCCATTTAGCGCCTCCATCCCTGCACCTGCTGCACAATCATGACAGCACAACCTGTACATTAACAGTCTTTTCAGGCAAGAATGAAAGAAAACAGTTCACTTTGAAATAACAAAGAGAAAAGTTGTGAAGTTTGTCATTTTGTCCATTGCGTTTCTGACACTGGATTTGTAGCTGTTATGCAGTGCATCTGTACTGGAATGTTTGGCAATTAGTTGAAACAATACAAAGATTGTAGAGAGCTAACAAGAGAGTAACAGGCTAAGGAACAAATCAAACAGAAAAATGAATAGAAATAGTTGCAAAACAATTGAAGTTCTGAACATAATCATTATGTGTGCCATCTACGTCAGCATCTATCAGAGCCTTGTGATCGAAGGAGTGAAACTCTGGCTCAAATAAGTAATGATGACTACCTTAAGAACGCAGGCTCTCGCTTTCTTATTTATTTTTCTTCTGAGCTGCATTGCTTAGGAGAAAAGTCTGACAAACCAGATGGAAATGAGGTATCACTTAAATCAAATCAAATCAAACTTTATTTATAAAGCACTTTTCAAACAAAGAAAGTTACTCAAAGTGCTTTAAAGATTTAAAATAACCCCACAACCCCCCCCCCCTTCAAAAATAAAATCATCAATGCAAATACAACCCCCTCCCAACCCAACCCATCAGCCATACTCACTCACACACACACTTAGAAGCTACAAAAAGCGGGCTGAGTACAGATGAGCCAGGAAATGCCATCATGGGAGCCATCTGCATCAGCAGCAGCAGATCAACAGCAGCAGCCAAGGCTCCGACCCAGGGCGCCCAGAGGAGGGAGGGCTGGTACCCCCACCTCCACCCAAGCGCTACCTGGGGGGCACCCAGGCAGCCACAGCCGACCACCGCCCCCGATGCAGGGGGCCCCCCCAGAGAGGAAACACTGGCAAGAAAGATTAAAATACATTAAAATATAAAGTTAATAAAATATAAAGTATATAAAGTATAAAACAATAAGTGTAAAACAAATAATAAAAATGCAAAGCAGATTAATAAATAAACAGTTAAAAGCTAAACTAAAAATTAAATCAGGTAAAACATGCTGAGCGATTAAAAATATATTAATAAATAATAATTAGTTAAAGGCTAAGCTAAAAAGGTGAGTCTTGAGCCTGCTCTTAAAAACATTAACGTTCTCTGCGGCCCTGAGATCCTCTGGCAGCCTGTTCCAGAGGTGAGGGCCATAATATTGGAAAGACGCCTCACCATGAGTCTGTGTCCTGACTTTGGGGATGACAAGGAGACGGCTGCCAGAGGAGCGCAGAGACCGCGAGGGTTCATACGGTAAAAGCATTTCTGACAGATACGAAGGCCCAAGACCATTAAGACACTTAAAAACCATTAAAAGAACCTTAAAATCGATCCTAAAACATACGGGGAGCCAATGCAGTGATTCTAAGACCGGTGTAATGTGCTCCCGCCTCCTAGTCTTCATCAGGACACGAGCTGCTGAATTCTGTAAAAGCTGTAAACCTGAGGTAGTCTTTTTGGGAAGACCAGAAAGCAGGGCATTACAATAATCAATTCTACTGGTGATAAAAGCATGCATTAGCGTCTCCGTATTGGCCCGAGAGAGAATGGGGCGGACTCTGGCAATGTTCTTTAGGTGATAAAAACCTATTTTGGTGATGTTTTTAATGTGAGGGATAAAAGTCAGCTCAGAGTCAAAAATCACACCCAGGTTCTTCACTTGTAAAGAAGAATTAAAAGACAATGATTGTAGTTTTGGTAAAAGTTTTTCTCTCTGAGCCTCAGGACCGATAACTAAAACCTCAGTTTTGTCCTGGTTGATCTGGAGAAAGTTTTCTGCCATCCAGGATTTAATGCCTAAAATGCAGTTAAAAAGTGCATCCATTGGCCGTGTGTCATCAGGAGACATGGAGATGTACAACTGTGTATCATCAGCATAACTATGAAAGTTATGCTGATGATACACAGTTGTCCACTTGTCCACGTAGTGTTTATTGATACCAACCACCAACCTCAAATTTATACTTTAAATTACAGCTGTGTTTATATTGTTGTTGCAAAGCTATTAATAAAGAAATATGCAATTGAATTGTATCTTTAAACACAAAGCCAAAATGCATTGTGTATCTTAAAATCCTGGATGCAAATGATAATCTGTTAAGATTGGAAATGCACCAAACAGAATCTTGTAAGCAATTTTCAGTCGGCAATTTTTGCAAAGCTTGATCTGCTAGTATTCATTTTAGTGGATTTGGATTTCAATAAAAGCACTATTAGTAATGTGACAAATATTTTTAAATAAATACAAAATGAGTTAAAAAGTGAAAACTGACCTTACCACCTTGCACAAGCCATTAGCACAGTGAGTTTTGATATATCCGTTTCCATGTGTTTTCCATAGGGAAAGTAGATCAGTAGTTTAATTATGAGATTTCTAAAAGCTGGCAGTTTTGAAACCTAACATGTTCCTTAGCTGACAGAGGTTGAAAACTCAAAAATGATAAAACAGAGCATCCTTTCTGTACTTAATTCAGTCTTTCCGTTCTCTGCAGAAAGTCCTGTTCCCTTGCAGCCTGAATGAACATGTCTGCGGTCAACAGCCAATTTCCTGGTTCCCCTCTACTTAATATTTGTATTCAATTAGAAGGAAAAAAACACAAAATTCTGTGTGCCACTGAATTCTTTATTCCTGTTGCAGGTTTCTTTTTTAAATTTACAGAATTACAGTTGCTTCATAAATCCCATAATCACTTCTAAAGTTCAAAGTTAACAACTTAGTGTCTAATGTACAAGTTACTGAAGGTATTTATTATAATTGTTGCCTCCTGTTTTTGTCTGTTAATAAACCATTAAAAAACAAGATGTGTAGCCACCTCTTCTGAGGAAAGGAGAAACACGATCTGTGAACAACGCATTGAATTCAATTACCTTTTTTTCATAGATCTGAAAAGCAACTTAACTGGTGTCTACATGGGAACTCATGCCACAGGGGTATGTATATCAACTGATTGGAAGAACCTTCCACCATTATATCCAAAGGCTGGGTGTAATTGAGAACTGTCGAGAGATTGCAAGCTTCAGTTAACTAATCAGACTCTCTTTGAGAGGTAATGGTTTAGTATAAAATAGAGGAAATTCAATAAAAATGGTCAAGTAAACATTTACTCAGCTAAAACCTGTGTGACATCGAGCCGTATGAAGAATGAAGTGAGCTTTTTGTTACTTGTTCCCCCAAGATTAACTGAGACAGTCTTCCTAATGATTAACCAACAAGAACAGAAGCAAGTCTTAGACAAGTCCTTTCCACTTCATTCATTATGCTGCCCTGGACCTAGAAGCATGCATGAACTAAAAATTGATTTTGGACAGGTACTGTTAAGTACAACTTCCTGCCCTTTCCTGGTGTTTTACTTATTTACCGTGGCCAATTATGACAGCCAATGCTGGCTTTCTTACTCAGTGGCTTGCTTCAGTGATGTATATTCCTCCTCCTTCTTTGTTAGAGATTTTGCAACCATTTTCCATTTCTTCTGTCATAGGATGCCAATGTACATATAACCAGAGCTCAGAACTCAGAAGGCTTCTTTTTTTTCTTTTTTGGCCCTTTAGCAGACAGCAAACTGAGAATCTTCCATTATTCCTCTCAGCTGCCTCCTTAACAAGCTCTCCTGTGTGCCTGAGAGCTATCTGCTCTACATGTCCACTGTTCATCTGCTAAGAGTCACCACAAACTGTTTTTACCCCCTAGGTAGTAGTCGTCGCACCCTCCTCCCTCTCTGACTTACCAAAAGACAGTTTTAACATTCAAACATGCTTATGAAATACAGGAATATAAATGATTAGTGATAAATATAAATACACACATTCCCTATCTGAATGTTCTTCTGAGTTTCACTCAGCAATATGCTTTGATATGACAGTAACATTAAATTACATGTCAGTCAGCACGCTGACATGATCAAATGTAATATCTAAGAAAATAAAACATTTTTATGGAACATTTGTGGTGTGCTCTGTTCACTTAGATGCTGGCAGCAGGTGGCAATGTTTATTTGGGCAAGCACAGAGCAGAGTAGCGATTGTGAGTAAAGCATGATTACAAGTCAAAATGATTATATGATGAGTAAAACAAAATGTAATCTGTTGCAATCATAAACAGGTTCATATGAACAATAATGTATTGTCTAAAAAGAGATAGATAGATAGATAGATAGATAGATAGATAGATAGATAGATAGATAGATAGATAGATAGATAGATAGATAGATAGATAGATAGATAGATAGATAGATAGATAGATAGATAGATAGATATGTGACAGTGTGGAGTCATAGGCTCGTAGGCTCTTGTTGTAGGCTCTTGTTGTACGCCTTGCCACATTTGGCGTTGCTGGCAGGGTCCATGTGATACTGGTAATAAGTCTATGGATTCAAAATTGGTGGCACCCTGTGCGGGAGCATGGGGACGTGCTTGTGATAAGAGGGGGGGAGATGTGACAGTGCTGAGGTCCTGTCACTGTGGCTCCGATGGATCATGTTCCCTGGTTGCTTGGCCACAGGGATATCCCTTTGGCCGACTGATTACCAAGCATGACTCTCACCAGGGAGTCATAGGATGTGCCACATTTGGCACATTGTAGAGTTGTGAGATTGAATCCCGCCTGGGCTCTTTTTGTGTGCCTTACCACAGGTAGATAGATAGATAGATAGATAGATAGATAGATAGATAGATAGATAGATAGATAGATAGATAGATAGATAGATAGATAGATAGATAGATAGATAGATAGATAGATAGATAGATAGATAGATAGATAGATAGATAGATAGATAGGCTGTAGATAGATAGATAGTGTCGGGGTTCAAAACTTTTACTCTTTACTACTTTTGCTGGATAAACTCCTTCGTCAAACAGAAACTGTTATCTGTATGTTTTAGAGGACCCGACGCTCCTCAGCGGAACCTTTTCAGAATAAAACTCAGAGACAGAGAGAAACAACACAATCACACAACAGAATTCTGTTTCATTGCGCACCTGAGTTCAGATGGAGCCAGACCAAAGTCTGACTCCATTCTTCCAAGTGGAACACGCTTTTATTGAACACAACACAAAGAAAAAATCACATGACATGGTCAATCCCAGGTACAGAGATCTCTCTTGTGTGCCAAAAGATAAACATTTCCCAAGTCTCCAAGCTAATTTACGAACCCCAGTTTATGGGGGTCTTAACCTCAACTATCTTTTCTTCCTGTTCCTGATCTAAACAAAACTTGGTATTTATAACCGTTGTAAAAACCTGGTACAGATGTGAGATTGTTTTTACTTCAAACCCTGTTCTGGTACAATACGTCTCTGTGAAAACAAGTTGTTATTCACTGTGAAACAATAAAGCAGGTTATATAAAACTACATCTAAAAATGTTTACCCAAATATATGTAAAGCATATGATACAAAGTTGCATCTAGAAGTGTTATTAAAAATATATATCCTTCAATAGATAGAAGGGGTGTGCAATGCAGCGACATTTGTATTTGTGGAGGGGTGGGGTGGGGAGTATTTCTATTCAAGTAAAATTCAAAATAGGCATAAAAATAAAACAAATTCATGTCAGACTTCTAATTTACATTACTATCCTTTTCAATAATTATGGATATGCAATAATGGTTGATATTTTTCCATAAATTCAGCAATGAACATATAACTGGAACATGATTGAAAAGAGACCAAAATAAAGGCCAATCTGGCCAAAAAAAACCAAAAACAAACAAAAAACAGTTAGGGGACGGTTGTCCGCCGCACAGACTTATTTGTTCGTGTTAATTGTGGAAGTTATCTATTGTACGTTATAGTTTGTGTTTCCAAAGTAGCAGTGTTCCTTACTTATCCTTAGAGTTATGTTGTTGTCAGTGTTTGGCGGTTATTGTAATTTTCGTCTTACTTTTTGGACTACTAAGAATCCAGAAAGTTGAGACCGTACAAAACAAGGTGGATGATATAAATTCAAAAGTTCTGCAGAAATAGGCAGAAGCTAGCCCATTTAAAGCCTTAGAAGTAAGTAGTACATTTTTAAAATCTGCACGAAAGTGACAGGGGAGCCAATGTAGAGCCACACTGGTGTAATATGTTCAAACTTTCCACAGCCCATAAAAATACGAGCAGCCATGTTTTGAACCATTTGGAGCCCACTAAAGCTTTTCCTAGGTAGCCCAGAGAATAAAGCGTTACGGTAATCAGTGCGTGAGGACACAAATGCATGAATACGAATCTCAGCCTTTTCCTTCAATACAATCTGCCTAATCTTAGCTATATTTCTCAGATGTTTGAACACCGCTTCCGTTATTTCTTTAAAGTAAGGCTCAAAATAGAGTACTGGGTCAAATTAGGGAATTGTTTAACGACCAACCCCTGACTGGAGATAAAACTTTCTCAATTTTAGTCACATCACCCCTTTTTCCAATAGCTAACGGAACATATGCCTGCAGATCATCAGCATAGCAGTGGAAAGCTAAATTAAAAGATCTTAAAAGTTGACCCAGAGGCAGCAAATAGAGTGTAAAAAACAATGGGCAAAGTACAGAGCCCTGGGGGACCCTTTACATCACAGTATAGGTTTTAGAGAGATTATTTTCAAAATTAACAGTTTGTTATCTACCAGACAAGTAAGATCTCAACCATGACAGAACCTTGCCTTTTTTTTGCCTCTTTTTTCTCTCGTTTTTTTATTTCATCAGGTTGTAGAAAACAGCTCTCCTGTGAGTCAACTCATATCCCACAGCTTGTTGGAATGGCAGAGGCCAAACTTTTAGTCCAGACCTTTGGCTGACAGCAGCATCTGACTCCCCACTTCCGTAGAGCCAGACAGCATCTGACTCCCTACTTCCGTAGACTCTGTGGGAGTCTACAGAATAGTCCACATAGTCTAAGAGTTATTAGCACTTCAGGTACCTGTGAAAATGTTCACATTGTGCATATACAATAGCAACAACATGCATGTGAAAGTTTTTAATGATAATACGCTTTGCCATGTTTAAAATGTCTTAAGTGCTTATTCTGTCACAGCTTTGATGCCAAGAGACAAGGTGCAAAAGCTCACTGTGATGCACAACTGGTCGAACATTAGCTGCTACGCAATGGAGCAGATCTGCCCCCTACTGATAGTCTTCCTATCCTGGACCCACCTGAACTGAACATTGACAGGCAGACCTAGCTGTATAAAAAAAACAGGCCATTTTGTGCTGACGAGGCAAGAGACATCACATGTCCAGCATTAAGGGGCACCTAGACAGACCCAACAAGCCACCAAACATCGGATCCAGACAGTATCGCCACAGCACGGCATAGGAGACCCCCAATAAACACAACTACAAAGAAAAAAACACAGTTACCAATAAAGAAAGGGAAAGAATAGGGAACAAAAACAAGGGACCCACGGGTCCCTCCCAGTACCACTGCACACCATAACGGAAATAGGGAAGGATAACCTAAAACAAGGATCCCTGGGGTCCACCTGCATTCACAAGAATCCCACTACACACCAACTAACACCACCTTAGACCCAGTTACGATATAATTTCTTTTTTATGTTGTTTTTATTGTTAAATTGTTTAAGTTATTTGTCTTTATAGATATTTCAAGTCTTTATTTATGGTTTTGATGATTATGGCTTACAACTTTATGTTAACCTTTTCACAATATTCTAATTTTATATTGGGTGTTTCATAAGCTCCAAGCCATTATATAAACATTAGGCCTACAGAAAGTATCTGCAGCTAGTCTACTTTTATTTAGGTTTATCTAGTTTAATTGTGTTAATGAGCAACATTATGTTGTATCATTACAGTTTTGCAGAGTAAATGAAAAAAAAATACATACACCATTTCTTTCTTTCTTTAAAAAAAATATAATAATAATAATAATAATAATAAAGGATTGCATTTATATAGCGCTTTTTGAGACCACAAAGACCTCCTCAAACTGTGTTACAATTCAAATTCATTCACTATCACTTTCACACACTGGTTGAAGCACTGCTGACAACATTTAGTAGTCGTCACCAGGGTCAGTGCAGCCTGTTCTGAAGCTTGACAGTCTATCACAGTTCATTTCGAACCTGAAACCCACCAGGAATAAGGCGAACCCCTATTGATCCACGGGCCTTGAGAGCTGTTTTTATGTAGAAAAAATGCTGCCTCCGACCTGTTTCAGGAGTTTTCAGTTTGTCAGAGGAGTGGTTGGGGTGAAACGTCACTATCATGAGGCTAACTCTGTATAATTCACGACATGCAAATGTCTCATCTCTGGTTGGCTTATAGCAATATGACTCTGCCTTCGATCAAATAATCTTCTCTGTCCAGGTTAAAAAGCCAACCTTCCTGTGGCGGTCGCTAGACAAGGGAGGCAAGATCATGAATACTAATTTTACCTGTGACGTAGAAGGGACCATCTTTTTCTGACTTGCTCATTTTCTTCTCTATTTTTTTTCTGTGCCTAATCCAGGGAATGGGCTATTCTTATTAATGACAGATGTGTTTTTTTTTAATAATTTTAAATTGTACAATGGTATAAGGTTCCCTTAATAATTACGGCAGTATAAACTTTGAAACAACACGGATCTGAGAACTGAATAAGGAGCAAGCATTACAGCTGTATTCCTACAGCTCATAAATCGACTTAAGTCAGGGAGACAAATGAAGTGATAATCATGGCAAAAAAATCCTAATAGAACCGTTATAGCACACACAGGGACACACATACTCACACATTGAGGAACACTGTGCAGCCTATCACAAAGTCACTAGTGAGCAACAAATCATTCAGTTAGCATAGACAAACAAACAATTAATCTTCCCTCGTCCAGATCTGCTTCTGTCAGCAGCAGCAGGCCGCCAGATTAGGTCTCGATAGAGACTTTTGAAGGCTGCATTCTATAAAATTAAACCACCCTCCTCTCCCTTAATTCAAATGGATGTCACATCATATTCAGATACTTTTATTTAAAAAGACTCATGATGGCAAATTCAAACAAAGGATATTTAAGTCTCGTCAGCCTGACACTAATAAATGATGGATGTCATTCATTAATTGGAAAGGTTTCCAATGAGGCATCTCAGAAAGAGGCTTTTTCCATGTGTACAGATGTGCTATAAAAATAGAGGTCTCTAAACTGTTAGACTAGAGGTTGCTAAGGGGTACATTTCTGACACCTGGGAATTTCCGTTTAATTGAAGTTCATTCACATGATAGATTACTGTGGGTTTCAGAGAACCTGAGAAGTGATGGCTGTCCACCAATAACTCTCAAGCTGCCATGACCACAGGAAGGAAAAACATGTCTGTCCATCCATGATAAATGCTCTTAGCACTGTACGGTTGACAGGAGAGCACCTGCTATGTATTGCTATTTGCCCTCACAAGGTGTAATTTGGGGAGCTCCATTTCCTGTAAGACTTAGATCTTCTAAACTGAAGGGGTAGTAGATGAGGACTAGTCTGACAAAATATTGTATTTACCTTTTTAAACTGTAAATTCTAACCAGGAAATCACAACTGAGATTTAAAATCTCATTCACAATGTCTCCTAGCCAAAATCACAGAAGCATATATCAACTTACAAAGCACTCTAAATAATTGAGCATCAATATTAAAGCTCGCATAAAATATTAACTAAACAAAACAAATAGTATGTGCATCAGTTAAATCACTAAAACAAAACTACAACATATTTAGATCCAATTTTTTAAGCTTTCACAATGTTTATCTGCTTAAAAAAGACTTTTCTCCCAATCTGTAATTTTTACATTTTTCTTTCTATTTTTAACTTAAGAATAATGATTTGAAAATTGTTAAACAGTTGGTTCATTGGTTCAATTTGAGGGATAAGTGAACTCAGGGTCAAAAATTACACCCAGGTTCTTCACTTTTT
Source organism: Apricaphanius iberus (assembly GCA_028564705.1). NCBI lineage: Eukaryota > Metazoa > Chordata > Actinopteri > Cyprinodontiformes > Aphaniidae > Apricaphanius > Apricaphanius iberus. The sequence goes on along the minus strand of JAPXFQ010002338.1, from coordinate 763,651 downwards.
GAGAAGGATTAAAATACAGTGACTGCAATTTTGGTAAAAGTTTCTCTGAGCCTCAGGACTGATAACTGAGACCTCAGTTTTGTCCTGGTTGAGCTGGAGTAAGTTTGCATCATCTTCCTCACCTTTCCCTAATCTTTCTTTTTTTTCATTTTACTTTTGACTAGATAGTCATAGTACCAGTTTTCTGTGCTTGTTGATTGTTTTGTGTCATTCTAATAAAAAAAGTTGTAAAAACGCATTTTGTCTATTTATATTGCATGTATCTGATATAAGTTTACCTGATAATGATAAAACACACTAAGTTTGGTAATTGGTGGTCAGTAGTTTTGTAAATAAATCATGCACTTTTAAAGCAACAACGCTGGCCCAATGCAGGTTTTACTTTAAGTGCTTGTAGATCAGCGCAAACTATAATCGAATTAATCAATTAACTGTAGACCTCTAAAGCTGGTCATTATCAATTATGTCAATTGAGGCAATAAATAATTCATAAGCAAATAGTCTTATGAAGGAAGCTAGGGCTTTTCATTTTAGTGAACAATCATGTTTCAGTAAGATACCTGAGAAAGTAATATGAGATGGTAAACCTGCATTTAGTTAGTTAGTACCTTTTATAATCAGTAATGACATCTTTAGACCATTATTTTACTTTTTTTTTTCTTTGTATCAATACTTCTTTCTAATTTTGAGTATTTGACTTGTGTCAAAAAAATGTTTTCTAATTTTACTATCGATTATAAATGTGTTCCAATCCCAAGTAAAACTGGACAATTTATTGAAAATCTGGAATGATCATAGCTGAGCAGTGACATCAACCAAGTACGCTCTGTTCCAGTTGGAGAACTACCGTACTGTGTCGTTGAAGAATGGACTTTCAACTGTACTAGCCAAGAAAACATACTCGCGTTCTTGGGTGCTGAGAAAGGGCCCTGATATATCCTTTAAGGTTTCCAGGTTTGTTTTGTTTCTACCCTACAATCCGGTCTGAGTTCTGCACTATGCCCCCTAGTGGAACTCTCCAGTAGTACGTGCAGTGCGCAAGCAAGTATGTGCCTGTTGCCGGTGTCAACGCAAGGTTACACAGGGTTAAAAAACAAGTATATTTTGGGCATTACTGTGAAAAATGCACTTCCAATAAAGTGACTATTGGCAAAACCGTTATTGTTTTTATGTTAAGACAGTTGGGAATATTATTGGGAGCTGTTGAAGGTAACTAAGGTAACTTGTAATCTAACTTAGTTACTTTAAAAATAAAGTAATTACCAAAGTAACTGGTAAAGTAAAGTTACTTTTGGATGGAGTAATCAGATTAGTATTTTAAAATAACAGTGGCAGCACTGAGTATCAATGTATGCCATCTTGCATTGTACAACGCTTATCCTTTTTTTTATTTGTCTGCATATACTCAGCTAAGAATTGACTGTGACCCCTGAATCTATTTTTGGGTCAAATGTTTTGTTCTTTACATTGTCTGTGTTCCATATAATTTTCAAAGATTCACTAAATATATCTACAAAACAAGATAAATCAGACATTTCATACATAGCATATTGGTGAATTAGTATTTGGCTCATTAGCACCAGTAGTGTTTGGATTTGGAATTGCACCCACCTATAAACTGATCATTGCAAAGAATAGATGAGTGACAGGACAGGGTCATCCCAGGAGGCCCATCAGATTTTAGCAGCTGCCAGTGCCCCTGTGGCTGCAGCCCTAGACCTGTCACTGTCAACGTTGCCAAGAGCTTTGAAGAGGTCTATGCAAAGGGCTGCACAGTGTTGCTTGCTTTGTCTTTCTTGACTAATGCATTATCTCATTTTTGAAACCAGACTAAAATGAAGAGGACATATGATTAGTTAGATGCACATTCAATTGCTCTGTGACGAGATATCCAAAGATTGTAACAATTGCTGTTTGCTAGCGTGAACAGTTGGATCTGTTTTACAACCACACACTGATTATGGTGTTTGTGTGGAGCCCAGGTCTGTTTCACTACACCCATATCCAATGAAGGGGATATTTCGACGTATAGGTTTGCATGGATGGGCTTCACAGTTGGTAGCACTCTTGCCTTGCAGCAATAAGGTCCTGGGTTTGAATCCTGGCCTGAACTCTTTCTGCATAGAGTTTGCATGTTCTCCCTGTGCATGTCTGGGTTCCCTTCAGGTACTCGGGCTTTCTCCCAAAGTCTTCAAACATGACTGTTAGGTTAATTATTCTTTCTAAATTGCCTATAGGTATGTGTGTGCGTGTACATGGTTGTCTTTCTGGTGTGTCTCTGTGTTGTCCTGTGATGGACTGGTGACCTGTTCAAGCCCAACCCCCCCTTCCCACTACACCCCTATGTAGGATAGATGGCATAGATAATAGATGGCTAGATGAGCTAGGTTGGATTTTGTCTCAGAGCTGCTGGTCTTTAATTTGTGAAACCTCCGTAGCTGAAGAAAACTCAGGGTAGATGGGAAATCAAATGGAGTCAGCAGTTTTTGTAATTTGTGCATTAGGATATATTGTGAAACTTCAATGCACACGGTGGAACTTGGCATTAAAACTTGCCATTCTATAGGAACTATGAGACATACAAAATGCACAGGAGGATTTAGTAAGCTTGAGTCAAACAATATCCTGTACTTTTCATAATATCACACTCCTACACATAAGGAATTTTGTGTGGGCCTGGAGTGTCATGCTGGGGTCCCTCTTATTGCTGCACACTCTATGTAAAGTAGATTTATATGCATACAGTGTATATGCAATTGATTTAGATCAAGTAAAACAAAATAGATATCATTTTCTTTTTGAGTCATCACCAACTTTATATGATGGTTACAAAAGAAACAGAAAATTATGATCCATTTGCTTTCTGTAGTGCTCCACTGCTTACCTTGGACATGGTTTTGCTCAAGCACACTAATTAAAATGCAGTACCAAGACTCTTATCTGCTGTCTGCTGTGGCTATGTATGGTTTAAATAAGCACTTTCTCTGTCTTTTCTGCATTTTAAAGAACCTCTGCAGCAGCCCACTCATATGGTACCTTTTGATTTGGTCCCAAATCATTAGCTAGGAAACAATACATTCAAAACGCCTGAGGCAAAGCACTCATTCTATTGAACACATGTCTTGGTAGTGGTTGCTTCAGGAGACTGAGTATAATCACAGAGTACCCAACGTTTCCTTCCAGTTTTCCTTTCCTTCTAGCATATCCTGTATTTAAAAAACCCAAAAGGATATTGAGTTACTGGAGAAATTACAAAGATACAAATACTTTAAAGTGTCTAGTTAAAAATGTAAATAATATGTAGAATATATCTGATGTTTAGGGTTAGGGTTAGGGTTAATATTCAAATATTGTACATAAACATGTTGCTTGTGACTTATATAACAAATCCAGTTGCATCATCAATACTACTATATCAGCCAACACTATGAAATCTGGCTGAGACTAAATCTGACTGATATTAATGCATGACTTAGCTGAATGCACTGTGTATTTCCGCTGCAATGAGGGAATAAATTATAAAGCTGTTCTTGTAATCAAATGTAAGGGCTGCATGTGATCGTGTCGTGTACTTTTGTCTTTCTGCCGTCAGCATCAAGACTCTGTTATAAAACCCAGTAGGCTATTTATAGCAACATGTCCATGGGGAAGTCAGTGATTTAAAGCAATATAGTAAAGATTTACTACGGTTGTTTCAAAAGTGATCTAAAGGAGCAGAGCGTTTCAATGTGTAGATCAACTGAGATATCAGTTAAATACATAATTTCCAGTAATAAGTCAAGGAAAAATGAGTTGATAAATGATGAGCTTTGATGGGTCTGACTCCCACGAGCTGAATTTATGATTATGAGGATGATGCATATGATGAGAGATAATGATTTAAGCACAGGGTGCCTTAGTAGAAGGATATTGTTTTTTAAATGAGATAATGTACATTATATGATACATGTGTTGCCTCAGAAACAGTCACAACTTTAAAACTGCTGGAAGTCAAAATATTTTTTTTTATATACATTTGACATAACTTTTTTCCCCCACATTTTTTATTTGTCTATGAACCTTTAATTTCTAGACTATGAATTATATATTACAAGAGGTAACATTTTTCCATTTTTAACATTACATTTTCATGCTTCAGCTAGGGATTATCACAAATGCACAAATCATTGGTTAACTTTATCACGATTATCATTTTATGAATTCAATTTATTTTGAAAAAAAAATTCTTGCCATTTCTGTAACAAACACTTTATTTTGCCAGTATTAAATTATTGTTTAGCAAAAATACCGCAAAAAAACAACTTTTTTATAGATAACTTGTTCCATTTTAGTAGAGAAAACAAAAGGTGTCCTCTCTGTAATTATATGACCAAAACATTGCGCACCAAGAAAATTTGTTGACTAATTGTTTTAAAAAGATAATTCAATTTTATCTATTTGAACAGATCAACAGCAAGTTCCACAGCTTCTGCTTTTAAGGATGTGTTTATTCAGTTTGGAGTTAGATTTCAGGTGATGGAGATCGTATGGTTCTTTATTGCTAAATTATTAAACATTCATTACATAAAGATTTCATATATCTGGTCTTGGTAAATTAATTTGTATAAAACGTAATCATGTACCAACACTCGGCAGGCACCTATTATCTATCACCAGTACCAAAGTTAAAAGGAGGAGGTAATGATATGTTCCATATGTTCTGCTGAAAATGTGCCATCAGTCCGCAGCAGAGTAACTTCAACCTAGCCAAGTTCTAGGTTTTTAGGCGGACCAAAGTTCACTTTTTTAGTCCATATTAGTGTATTTGGTAGCCATTCATTTGTGCAAGTTGTCCCACTTAAAAACATGCAAGAGGTCTGTAATTTTTTTATCATAGGTACACTTCAACTGAGACAAAATGTAAAAAATAAATAAATATAAATTATTAAATTTATGTGACTTTTGCACAACATCCTAACTTTTCAAGTAACTCCTGTAGAGCAGACTGAAGCGGGATGAATTTCAACCCATGATCTGGACTTTAAATCAGACGAGACAACCCACTGAATTTAAGCATTTTACTAAGCGGAGGAAAATAAATTAACAAGGATTACTGCAGGAGTGAAGAGTGCAGCGCCGGATCCCTGTCTGACTAGCCAGGCATGTTGCGTACAGAGGACCACTTGGCCAAGTCGCTCTGGAGCCTGAGTCTGCCCGATCAAGGCTTACTGTGAGCCCAGTTACAGCCCCTTGCATCACGGTTCTGTCTTGTTTTGGAATGCAGCCTAAACTGGGTGGTAAATTACATCTAAGGCTAAATACTTGCATGACTGTTGTCTCAGGTTACTGATTTTAATAAACATAGACAGTGTAAGAATGTCTTGCAGTTAGCCAATCAGAGGACGGAAACTTAAATTCATTAATCCTAATGAGCAAACCCCCAAATTGTGTTGTGTCTCCCTGCCAACTCCCACTCTGAACTAGTGCAAACTGAAAATAGAGACTGGAAAGATTATTTCACAGTGTTGGGTCATACACAGCCATCGGGTGGTGCTAATCTGCATTCAAATCCACAGGAGAAGAAGAAACATAAGAAGGGGCTGGGCTTGCTCAAGGGAAGACGCTCATCAAACACCTTTCTTCGCTGGTGAAGGAAAGCACATGAGTTTTTGGGAAAAGCTCAATCCAATGGACACCAGACTGCTGATCAGGTGAATTACAAATGTTGATGAAACAAACCCATTGTTTTACACTCAAAGCCCACCGACACCTTCGATGAGTTTCATACTTCCGAGAGAGGAGAAACGGGCATGCGTGGGTCAACTCCCGATAACAGGTGGATGCCATGCTGGAGAGGTCCAAAAGGTACTGTTCCACTGAGTGCCAGAGCCAATTGCTCCGTAGCTGAGCCAATGGAAGCCGACGTCTGAAGTCAGAAGCTCCCTGTGCTATTAGCCTGTTAACTAACTTAGCAATCCTTTGTTAGCCTACTGGCTAACGCCCTTTTGAGCCCCACCTCATTGACATGGAGAAGCCTAGACTATATAGCCCGTGGACTATATGCTAAAATACGCTTACGTTTTTAGTTTAGGCCTTCATTTTAATGAATAAATGCTATTAATGGTGTTTAAAAGTAGATTGTTTAAGAACAGACAACTAATCTTCTTAGTTGTGTTTGAACCCACCTTAATGCATCAGAATACTGAAATTGGATTGTTTTCGGCTGTATGAATATAGGTAATTTTCCAAAAGTTGATGACTTCTTATCCAGATAATTTTAAACAAAACATTTCTTAATCCAAAGGATGTTTTATTTTTCTTTACATTGTTTATTGGTTTAGACATAAATCAATGGTGCTAATTAGTTAACTAATTACAATTAGTAAACTAATTTAGCTTTCATTCCAGCATTTGAAATATAACACTGGGTCTTTAAAGCAACCATATTCCTCCAGAACTGACATCAGAATTTATGGTTTCTATTTTTATTGCATATTTATTCATTCATTGTTCTTTGATTTTGGTTATTTATTTATTTTTGATCAGTAGTGTGTTTGCTACTAGCTTGGGTGATTAAGTGTTTGTCTTGTTTTTCTTTTTTGTAAATAAACCTTTGTATTTTGGAAAGTCACTTTTGTCTATTGTTCTGCATACATGGTGGCAGGGTTTATGTTCAACACAAGTCTAGAACAAACTCCTTTTGTTTATTCACCTCGGTCTCATATGGGCAGATGCTAAACTACTATAGACAGACAAATTTGGCTTTAAATATAGTTCCTGACTTGTCAGGTGTTACCTATTTATAATAATTTTCCATAAATTATTAATCGTATTGATTGCCATAAGCAATCCTTTAATTATTCATAGCGAAATAGCTGAATTTCTTCTAAATACCCAACAACAGAAACCTAATCAGACGGCATTCTTTCATATCAGAGAACATGGAAAAAAGTATTAAAACACCAGTAAATGAGACCTTTAAGATCCCATGAACCTTAAAAGATACTTCACGTTTGCCGAAATTGCAGACGTTTGGATGAGTATGCTATTGCTTTTCTGTACCAAATGCAGACATTATGTGCATAACTGTTAGAATGTCTAAGCAACGATGATGTGGTGATGATATAATGAAGGTGAAGAACTGAAGCTTAAACATGCCTGTCTCTTGGTGACTTTTTAATTACAACTCCAAGCAGAAATTAAATTTGTCACTGTGGTTATGATTTGTCTTAGAAATGCACAGATGGTTCATAGTACCTGGATTTCTACCATCTGCTATAGTCAGGATTAATGTAATCCTGATTACCACAAAAAGGAGAATTTTCAGTGCTATTCAAATTTGTCTGTGATACAGAGACAGTGATTGTAACGATGTGAATCAACTATAACTAGGTCAAACTCTGACCTTTTAAAATCGTTTTTTATTTCTCTAAAGCAAGTTTTAAAACATAATGAGCACATCTGTTATTACTCATATTTATTTTATTATTTAACTAATACCAGATGGGTAAAAATATTTCTTCGCTTTTGCTCTGGCACCAGCCCACAAAGTTCAGAGTCTACTGATTCTGTTGGACCTCAGTGCAGTGTTTGACACTGTTGATCATAAAAATCTCCTGGAACAACTGGAGAGCTGGGTCGGACTCTCTGGTGCAGTACTTGGCTGGTATGTGACCTTCTTGAAGAACAGGGATTTTTTTTCGTTTATGTAGGAAACTCAGAAATCACATGTGGGGTTACCCAAGCCTCCATCCTGTGGCCTCTTCTATTTAATATCTACATGCTCCCACTAGCCCAGATTGTAACATCCTATTAGATTAATTACAATAACTATAAAGACTAAATAAATGTACATGTATCAAAATAGTTAATAGCTGGATTTGTCATAACTTTCTCCAGCTGGACAGAAAAAAGACTGACGTAGTTCTTTTCAGACCAAAAGAGGAACGATCACGGGTCAGCAAACAGCTTCAGTTAATACAGCTAGAAACTACTGATCAGGTGCTTAATCTAGGAGTAATAATGGACTCAGACCTGAACCTCCAGGGTCACATAAAGGGAATAACAAGGTCAGCCGTCAATCACCTGAAGAACAGCAAAGGACCATGAAAAACTCATCCATGTGTTCAACTTTAGTTGGATTGATTACTGCAACAGTGTCCTCACAGGTCTACCTAAAAAGTCAATCAGACAGTTGCAACTGATCCAGAAAGCTGTGGTTCGCGTCCTCACTAGAACTTGGAAAGTAGAACAGATCACCAAAGTTCCAAAGTCCTTACACTGGCTCCCTGTAGCTCAGAGAATAGACTTTAAAATAGTCCTACTAGTATAAATCACTAAATGATTTAGCACCAAAGTATGTTGAAGACCTGGGGCCGTATTCACAAAGACTCTTATCTTACCGCTAGGTGTTACTCCTAACTTGCGCTAAAAGGTCTTACGTAGGAGTTGTCGTCTAAAACCTATTCACAAACTCACTAAGAGCTACTTTTACGTAGGACAAATCCCTAAAAGTAAGTTAAGAGTGACGTCCCGTTGCTATGGAAAACGTCATTTCCTATACATGAGTAAATAGACGGACAGCAGTGTGATTGGTTGTTGAATGACACGTGTGAAACCAAGAAATTGAACATTTCAATGTCGATAAAAGGGCAATTATGAACAGCGCAAATAGCAGAAATAATGCACAATGACATCTTTGTGTCGGCCACGAGACTGACACTTCATACAACTTACAGACAATAGCCTACTTACAGAGAGGGTGAAGTTTAAAAATGAAAAAAAAAACATGAAATGCATCATATTATCTGACAGACTGGCGTCCTATCCAGGGTGTACCCTGTCTAACGCCTGCTGATAGCTGGGATAAGCTCCAGCCCCTCCTCCATGCATCCCTGGGATGGATGGATGGATCATATTAAGGGAGTTATTGCAAGTAGGCTGTAAACAATTAGGCTGTCTAATGAGCACATCAGTCACATCTTAAATAGACCCCCCGACTACCATGAAAAGCACCTCCTGAACTGAAAATAAGTGGCAAGAAAAGGACAAGGAAATCTAACTGGTCTCAGGACCAATTATTACTACTGGCACAGTTGGTACTGGAGAGGATGGACGGTCCTCATAGGGCGATTCAGAGCCGGGATTACAAATAAGAAGAAAAGGGAGGCATGGGTGGAAATTAGCAGAAACATAAATGCATATTATCCAGCGGTGTCGCGAACGGCAGAAGACTGTGAGAAGAGATATATTCTCTACAGTCCCAGTGTCGGCTCGAGATCGCTGCTTATAAAAAGGATGCTGCTGCAACAGGTAGGCAATGTCCGTCATATAGGCATCCCTACATATGATGTATAAATTGGAAGATGTGCACGTTTTCTTCTTTGTGCAACCCCGGCATACCTGCAATCGCCATGAAATTGGCTTTAATTCGATGCAATTGCTGGATGTCTAATGGAAAACGGATGAATTGTTTGATAATGTGTGGTCGACAGAGCGCTTTAAGAGTTTGGTGGATTGATCAGCTGATAGATGGTTGTGATATAACCAAGTCGTCCGCGTTGCAAAGTTGCATTTTCCCTGTGGCTAAATATGTTAGTTTCGCAAAACATTTAATTTCTGGACTGATCGGATTGTTACGTTTAGTTGGAGACGTGATTGCATTCCGCACCACATCTGCAATAAACGATTTAGTCGTTATCGTTTGGTTAATTCCGAATCATCCAGAGTGTCCAACACATTGCGTCTGGCTGCAGCCATTTTGGGAGTCTTTGTGAAGAGGTCTTAAGGAGTTAGGAGTCCTCTTGCCTTCTTTTAAGGACTCCCAGACTTAGGAGCTACTTTTAGGCCTAAAAGTGGTTGTGAATTACTTTTATCTTAAGAAACTAGGAGTCCTAAATTTAAGAGTGATACGCCTACATTTTTTAGGAGTTACTCCTAAATTCGGCAGGAGTTACTCCTAAATTGTGAATACGGCCCCTGATGTCATATACCAACCCAGCAGACCACTCAGTTCCTCCAACTCCAGTTTTCTAAACATTCCTAGAATTAGAACCAAACATGGAGAAGCAGCTTTCAGTTTATATGATTCACAAATCTGGAATAAATTTCCAGACACCTTCAAAGCTGCTGAATTGTTAGGTTCTTTCAAATCAAATATTAAATCTCTACAGTTTAGAGATGCTTTTTAGTAATATTGTAATGTAGATTTTTGACATAAGTTTTCTTTTTATGCTTTTCCTAAATGGGATGTTTTTAATCAAATGCTAAATGTTTTATTTTATTGATTCTGACGTTTAATCTTTTTTTAAATGTTCATACTTTAATGATTTGCTGTTTTTACTTCCAATGCTTTTATATGTTTGTTGTCTTAACCATCGAATCATGTACAGTAAATCACCTTGAATTGCCTTGTCTTGAAAACAAGCTATATAAAGAAAATTACCTTGCCTTGCCCATATTAAGAGAACTCTGTTAGAGTTATTTTCCAATTAAGTAAATTATCTAGACACATTTTGTACAATTATGTGTTTTTTCCCAATAGAGTGCCAGTATAATATCATTGAAGAGCTCGATCAGAGAATTTGCCAGGTGCCTGATGTAGGTTATCCTCACCTCTGATTTCATCTTGTTAAACAGGGATGTTCATGTGTTCCTAAAGACCTTTGATATTAACACCATATAACAGGTTTTATGCTGTACTATATCTTTGTGTCCTGTATGCCATCTGCCTGCTTTTACTTAATCTGGCTTCGTAAGCTTTGTTTTTAAGAGATCCAGTAATAACTAATCAAGGTTAATTTTGTCAAAACAATAATAATAACTGCAATATACACAACAATAACGTTTATAAATAAGGCCAAGAATGCTCAACAAAAAGTTGTTATACACTCTAATTAAACAGGAATGATTAGATGAAATGAAGGTTAATAAGTCTTCTCCAGATTACTTACCACTTCTGAATTTGACATCACATGAAATGGATTTTAATGTAACATTCCCACAATAATAAATGAATAAAGAAAACACAAACAACCTGAAAAGAAATATAAAAATATATTTTACTGGGTATACATATAACTTGTGTAATTTATTTTTTTCCAGACTCCCCGAAAGGTTTTCACTAAATGTGCTTCAGATGACCTTCTGTTTGTCAAGGTGTTATGTTACCTCTGCTTATTATGGTCAATAGTATGGTGTATGGCCAATAACAGCGCAAATTCCATTATTAGGTTATCCATACAAAGGCCGAATCAATTAGAAAAAAACAAAACAGTGAAGTACAAACACTAAGTGCAAAATTCCCAGAGCCATTTACATGTGTTATAGGTATTTGCATTTATGTTCTAATACTGAAACAAGACACAGAGGCACATCTGCTTCTAAAATAGCTTCACTATGAGCTGAAACAATGCCTACATTTAAAAAAAGGCATTTTGGATGCACTTACGGTACAGCCTGCCCATTTTTATGTAGAGTAATTTTTATATACACTTCTTATGTGCAAATCACACCCAAAGCAAACAGCTTCACATTTTCAGTTACCAGAACCATTTGCACAGCTGTGGTAGAAAGCTGGTAGTAATTTGTTTGTGCAGAAGAAGAGAGAAAAAAGAAGGACACAAGGTTAGATCAGGACCTGCTAGCTTTAAAAATAAAAATAAATGGTTGTGGAGGTGAATTCCTCATCTATATCTGGTAAGGCCTGCCTGCTATTTTTTGCCAATATGTTGTCCAGTCAGAATTGCATTTTAAGTACTTTTATTGCTTTTTATATGCAGAACTATAACCCATATTCAAACAGATACTTCAAAAGCAGAGTTTAATATACAGAACACAAATTTATAAACACAGCTCAAACAAGTTACATCAGTAGGAACACAGTTTTCCAGCTTACAAAACGTGAGGGATATGGTTACCTGGTTCCAGATAAGACAACAGGCTTTCAGAGGTCTAAAATAAATGTAGTATTCAGGGTTTGTGGCAGCTTTGGAACCAAATGGGGATCTATGCTAGTCTCATTTGGTTGTTCTATTTTTGTGGCTTGACTAATGTATATATCCCTTTCAAAGGTTATGTGAGTAGGACAGCAACAAGAAACCTCCAAAAAGAAAAAAGATCTAACTTTGTGCTTCATGAGAGAAAATACTTTGGAGCTAGTTGATAATTAATCTAAAAATGATTTGCTGCTGTATGCAGTGTAAGGCAAAACCAAAAAGCATTTGGGTAGATGAAACTTGTTAAAATGATTACAAGCTAACATTTAAGAGGGTCACAAACAGAAAATACATAGAAGCAATTTACTTTTTCTACAAGAGATTCAGGATTGTTACCTAGATTAAAGACCATGATAAATTCAGCAATGATGTTGTGCACCCATGCTTAATGAATACTTAATTTACAGCTGTCTGGAGGTGTATGCTCGTCCATGAGGTTCATAGCTCATAAGCCAAAATCGTTTGTGTGTGAAGATGTATGCATTTGACAAACCAACAGAAAAAGGAACAATTCAGTCACCGAAGACAATAATTACTTAATGAACCACTTGTTTTCCCCACTGATGATAATAAGCCTATGTAATATACATGTGCTTCAATCAACTCAAGTGGATTATTCAAGCTGGCCAGGATGAGAAAAAAGCTCTTTTCAATTCACAGCAGCATACAACTAACCAGCTCTTTTGGGAGGCATCCCGCAGTGAGCAGAGCCACAGTCGACTTGTTTTCTGGGCTGATGAGTGCTGAATCATATGCTCCGTTCAAGGTGGTCTCTAAAGCTGTCAGGCACAAGTCTCTTGATAAGGTGTTTGAGTTTAATTATGCTGTGGGAAAAAATATCAGTGAGGAGGAGGAGGACTCAGTGCATTGCACAGGGTAATGATGCTGCAGCACAAATACAGGTCTTGACATGCAAATTAAGATGATCATGAGCATTCAGTCTGACATCAAATGAGTATTTTTTTTACTCTGAAGATAGGGATTCTCCATTATCTTGGCATACAAAAACAAAAAAAAAACATTTATACTTATAAGTCAGAGATTTCAGCATTTGTTGAAATCTCAAGTCTGCATTATTCCAGGAAGTGTGAAAATAAATAAGTTTTTTCTAGTATTTATCTTTAAATATTCATTTATTTTCATCAAATTATATTTTATAATGAAAATTTAAAAGTCTTTGTTTCCAACAAAAGCAGAAACAATACAAAAAAAATTTGTTACGTGATTGGAAAGTATCTAAATGTTAGATAACATGGCTACGGAGCTCATTGCCAAACACTGTCTCAATGTTTGGTGAAGATAGCTCAAGCAAAAAGGTATTTTAATACATTTTACATTATTATATTTTTTGCAACTACTATAAACTGTATATTTAAAAAAAGCTTCAAATAACTTTGTGGGTTGCATGACCGCAATAAAAAAAAAAGGTAATAACCTGGGCCACTAGCACAGGGTGGTGGATGTATATGAACTTCTCTTTTCATTGTTTTGAAGACAAGATTTTCACTGGTGCAAAGTCTTTCAAACAAGATGCAGACAAGTTAAGAATATTTTTTGTTACCACATTAACCACAGTAACCATATTTTCTGCTTTCAACTTAATATGATTAATATGATTCAACTTAATATATTTCAAATCAAACTTTATTTATATAGCACATTTCATGCAAAAACAGCAACTCAAAGTGCTTAACAGAATAAAATGATCCCATATAACCCATATTCCATTCCTTTCCAACATATAAAAACAATTATGATAACCCAGCCCACAACCCATTTTCCAGACACAAACACACACAAAATAAAATATTATATATGATATTTAAGCATTTCTGTGTTTGTCAATATGATGAGTTAATAATACAAAGAAGAAATAGAAAATACAGTCAGCTCAGAGGGTGAGACAATATGATAGTGGGTTCAAAACAACAGGATTAGAGGAACTTTTTCTAAGACATATTCCTTTTTACCACAAACAATGGTTTCATAAATTAGAATATATATTTTAAAAAATCTACGTTCAGTGTATACTAATGCAATTCATGTATGATTGGCCCATTATTATTTATTAATATATTTTTAGCCACTCAGCATGTTTTACCTTATTTAATTTTTAGTTTAGCTTTTAACTGTTTATTTATTAATCTGCTTTGCATTTTTATCTTGATCTATCTTATCATTGTTTTACACTTATTGTTTTATACTTTATACACTTCATTTTATAAACTTGATTTTTTAACTTATTTTAATCTTTCTTGCCAGTGTTTCCTCTCTGGAGGCCCCCTGCATCGGGGGCGGTGGTCGGCTGTGGCTGCCTGGGTGCCCCCTGGGTAGCGCATGGGTGGAGGTGGGGGTACCAGCCCTCCATCCTCTGGGCGCCCTGGGCCCCAGCCTTGGCTGCTGCTGTTGATCTGCAGATGGCTCCCATGATGGCATTTCCTGGCTCATCTGTACTAAGCCCGCTTTTTGTAGCTTTTAAGTGTGTGTGTGTGTGTGGCTGATGGGTTGGGTTGGGAGGGGGTTGTATTTGCGTTGATGATTTTATTTTTGAAGGGGGGATTGTGGGGTTATTTTAAAACTTTAAAGCACTCTGAGTAACTCTGTTTGAAAAGCGCTTTATAAATAAAGTTTGATTGATATATTATTTGTTTGTTTCATTTTAAGATAGCCCAAACCTAATGCTTAAAATCATGGAAATACTCCTGTTATGTGTTTCCACAACAGTAAAAGTTTCAGAAATCTCAAAATGTGCTTTAAATATTCTCTGTCTGGTCTATAATTTTCAGCCTCAGATTTGAACAGAGGTGTAGTTAAAATTATTCAAAAGCAGCGAAAAAGCCTCCCAGTTTAGCACTGATGGGAAACTACGAAGCAGATGCTAACTTTAACAGATCTGCAGCTAATAATTAGGCAGTGTGTGTTCTCAAACGTTCTTATAAATCATTTCCATTTTGCCTCACAGTCTCTTTCTCTACTCAGAACTCAAATGCATTGCCTAAAGGCTTCTGCATAGCCTTTGTAACCAAATGTTTTATTTCAACTTCATTAGCAAGCACTGTTACAAGAGAGTAGTGGTAGTAATATATCAGCAGCCTATCGTGGGGACATTTTCCTCTCTTTAGTGTTGTTTGAGTTCATTGACCTTTGTAGCATTATGTACTGTATATGTAGCCCTTCGTCTGTCACTTCCACCGTTGCAAGTGTTTTTAGCTCTTCTCTGTCACTCTGGTGCAGATTTGCAGTTGTACTTGGGATCATTTTCCTGTTCCATAACCCACTTTTTTTTACTTTAGCTGTAAGAAAAATCTAAATATTTGACTTTGGAATACTTTAGCATAGACATGTGCAAGTGATCAGGCAGGTCCTGTGGTTGGAAAAAAGTCCCAAATCATCAAGCCCCTAAACAACAGTGGCACAAAGGTGTTTGCAATGATAAGCGGCTTGGTTTTGTGTGTAGGATATTCTACTGTGCATTGCGGCCAAATCCACATGTTCTCCAAGGCAGGGAACATTGTTCCAGAAATCTTGTTCTGTTCAAATGTAACTTGGTGAACACATGCTATCCTGCCAGGTTATTTTTGGGAAGGATGAACTTTCTCCTATCTACTTACTGTGCAATATGCTCAAAATCATTTTGCTGTAAAGAAGTGGCATCATCCACTTCTGAATAAACAAAGCAAAAGAAGCATGGTAATGTAAACAAATAGAAGTGGTGTAAAAGTAAGTAGGATGACTCCTTTTATTAGAGCGCATAGTCTTTTCATACCAGAATACTCATTTGGCATAGCCTAATTGTAAAAACAAATCAGACAAAGTCTCCAGAGTCAGTTTTCTACCATGCCAGAGCAAAATTTACTCTTCTCCCAGATTATTCAATGGCTCTTAAAAATGTACATCACCCTGTTAAAATGCAATGGTTTTGTGATGGTAAGAATAGAACATGGTTGATTACAATATTTTAAAGCCTTTTTCACATATATTGTGACATTCATCCTGCAGAGTTCAACTGAAATACAAGGAAATATATTCAGCTGGGGGTACAAATCCTTAACCTTGTGGAATAGGAGAGCACAGTCTTGAGCTCAAATCTACTATCAGTCATATTGAATCGAATTAACCTGGAATAAAGCTTAGCTGCCTGGGTTGTGTTTATCTTGCTAATACAGCTTTGTGTTCATTAGCTAATGCCCACGTTTGCAGAGGGTTTATAAAGGATCAGAAGTATCTCCCAATAAAGACAGTCAGTTATTTGAAAAAAAAAAGTTTGACAACAGATCCAGATACAAAATCTGGAAATGTATCTAAAATTATTGAAAAAAATAATGCAGAAACTGGTACAGCAAGGTAGCAAAGGTTGACAGGATGCTGACGAAGCTGCAGGAGTTTCCATGAAAAGACTAATTGTGTTGTGATTGCGAGTTTTTTTCATATCTATGACCTAAATTGCTTTTTTTAAGAAATCACGCACTGAAACATGTCAGTGGAAGCTTCATGATCCATGATTACTTTTCTTTAGATGCAAAAAAAACAAAAAAAATGTTGACCCCAAATCTTCAGGGGTCTGCTATACAGCTAAATGAGTGTGGAGTTTATTTTTCAGCATTACTGTGAGTCCAAGCAAACATCAACACAATTTCAACACATTGTGGGGGTCACATAAAGAAAGAAAGATAGATTTTGGAAACTTTTGGAAAAATAGATAAGTCAAGGTGAGGCTGGTTTGAAGATAAACTCTTATCCAGGAAGACAAAATGTTGAAACTGAACAAAAGTGGTTCAATTAAGTATCAACAACAGGGCTTCTGAACCTTTCTTTTTTCCTTTAGACAGATGTATTTTTCAGCTTAAGTATAAATTATATATAATATTTAGTTGTTGTTTTTTTACATCCTTACTCATGTATTTTTTTTACATCACAAAAAAAAAAAAGGAAGTATAACCTTATTTTTGTCTGAACTGCTGTGTTGGTTTTGGCTGGTAATTTTTTAATTAATATATAAACAAGATATTCAGAAACATACCATCTTGTGAAGCACAGATTTAATTAAATAGGTCTTTTGAGAATGAATAGAAGGAAAACAGTTTTTTAAATGCTACTCAAAAATAAAAACCACCACTACAAGATAGAGTCAATGCCAGCAATTTTCTGTCCTGTAGTTTTTAAAAATGTGCTCTTGTAGAAGATGGCCTTCCCAATTTAAGAGGCTCACTGGACAAGCACTGATGATGGACTGGCTACAGTTCTTGGGTCAGGTCAGGGTGACTGCCATTTCTGCTTTAAATGAGAAGATGCATCTAGAGAAGACATCAAATCAAATCAAACTTTATTTATAAAGCGCTTTTTAAACAAAGAAAGTTACTCAAAGTGCTTTACAGATTTAAAATAACCCCACAACCCCCCCCCCCTTCAAAAATAAAATCATCAGTGCAAATACAACCCCCTCCCAACCTGACCCATCAGCCATACTCACTCACACACACACCTAGAAGCTACAAAAAGTGGGCTGAGTACAGATGAGCCAGGAAATGCCATCATGGGAGCCATCTGCATCAGCAGCAGCAGATCAACAGCAGCAGCCAAGGCTCCGACCCAGAGCGCCCAGAGGAGGGAGGGCTGGTACCCCCACCTCCACCCAAGCGCTACCTGGGGGGCACCCAGGCAGCCACAGCCGACCACCGCCCCCGATGCAGGGGGCTCCCCAGAGAGGAAACACTGGCAAGAAAGATTAAAATACATTAAAATATAAAGTTAATAAAATATAACGTATATAAAGTATAAAACAATAAGTGTAAAACAAATAATAAAAATGCAAAGCAGATTAATAAATAAACAGTTAAAAGCTGAACTAAAAATTAAATCAGGTAAAACATGCTGAGCGATATATTAATAAATAATAATATTTATTAATATTATTAATAAATATTATTAATAAATATTATTTCATGCCTGACTGACATACGTCAGTCAGGCATGAAATGAGCTATCCCTGTGGATATGTCTCTACAGCAGGTAGCTGTACATTTCACTGCACAACATAAGCCTGCTTATAGTAGTACAGAGGGAGACAGCTGGGCTGCAACAACCTACACATTCAGTCATAAGTAATCTAGTCTTCCTTACTGCCCAGTGCCTATTGAAACATAAATATGAAGTCAGGATTAAACTTTTCTATTACATTTTATATATTTTTTTGTTTTTATTAATATAACATGGTAAATGTTTAAATAGTCAAATATCTATTTTCTCTGTCAGCTTAAATTCATAACAAGTTCAGTCAGCTAAGATGAAAATGTTAATGTAAAGTAAGTAGAAGTAAATGCTCAGCATTGAATTCAGTCATTTTCAAAAAGAACGCATATTTATCCCTGGATGTATGTGAAATGATCTGGCATATAAAAAATACATTTGAAAACATGTTCACAAAGTTTGGTTTTAAGGTTGAGAGGTGGGGTACTCCCTGGACAGTACGGATGGGTATTGTTTAGATTTTCATTCGATACCGGTGCTGGTGCTTAAATGGTGCTTGAAACTGTGCTTAAAACGGTGCTTAAATAATGGAAAACATGCAAGCATTGATTGTCCAAAACCCTCTTGTTTTTTCCTTATTTTTAGTAGGGCTATAAAAACTATAAAAAATGTTTTAGCCAATTAATCACAGGGCAGCTGAATTAATCACCACGCCTCTCACCTGTTGACAGCTGGAGATAGGCACCAGCCCCCCGCGACCCCTGGAGGACTAAGTCCGAAAACTTAAAGTAAGTCAATTTGAGTAATGCATGCAGCAGTAACTCACTATGAAAAATACTGAAGCTAAATCAACATCAATACAGAGCATTTAGACTATGAACCACGCACAGTGAGCGAAATACCAAGCAGACACAGACAACTTAATCATATCAATCCAATATGCTAATAATAATAATATACTCACATGTCATTTACCAGCCCACACACATACTGCTGTACAACAATCCATAGTTTGGGCAGTTAGGAAGAAGAACTGATGTGGTGCGACGTGAATTATAAACAGGGTGGTGTTCTGTGAATGCATTAATTGAGTTACAAAAATGGAGGTAATTCTAGGAATTAATCGATCTGCGTTAATGCATAAATTTTGACAGTCCTAACTTTTAGCAGTTTTTTTGCAAAAAGATAGCCGTGTTGGACTCTGGAGGTGGAGACGGCGTTGGTAAGAAGTATCGCGTCATTTCCTGTTTGGTGACTCACTCGGTTGTAGCAAGTCGGGGTTTCTCTCTCTCTTGAATTAATCTAATTTTCTCTGTCCAGAAGTTTTTCTGAGTTGCTTTAACAAACAAACACATTAAAACATTTATTTTCTGTTGGTGTTCTTTGCGTTCTGGGACTCTTAAGCGTTACACTGGTTTTCTGGGCTCGGTAAGGTACCGCTAGGTTAGTTTAGCTTCACGGCTAGCATGGCTTCGGCAGCTTTGTCTCCTGTTCCTCCGTCTCTCTCTGAACCTCCTCCTCTCCCGCTCTCTCTGTCAGATGTTTAGTTACTCCTCTGCCTCATTTAGTGAAGTTGGTAGGTGTATTAAGTGCAGCATTTTTGTAGCCTTGGAGGCGAGGGTTTCTGAGCTAGAGGCCCGGTTCCGCGCTGTAGAACAGCCACGCCCAGCATTAGCTAGCGCAGAGTCAATTAGGACAGGACACCTTAACCGTCCTCCAACAGCTCCCGTGCAGCCGGGATCTTAGGCGAGCTGGGTGACGGTTCGTAGGAAGCCTAGCGCCAGACCCCAGCCCGCGGCCAACCTCCAGCCCCTTTCTCTGAACAATAGGTTCGCCCCGCTCAGCGACGCACCCGCCGAGCAGGAGAGGCCGATTCTTGTAATTGGCAGCTCCATAGTTAGGAACGTGGCTCCAGAGACACGAAAGACCACCGTCAAATGCCTTCCAGGGGCCAGAGCTGCGGACATTAGGTCCCATCTGAAGCTTTTGGCCAAGGACAAACGGCGGTACAGCAGGATCGTTATCCATGCTGGTGGCAATGACACCCGGCGACGGCAATCGGAGGTCACTAAAATTAGCGTAGCTTCGGTGTGTAGGGCTGCCAAAAAGATGTCTGACTCTGTAATTTTTTCTGGTCCCCTGCCTGATCGTACTAGCGATGACATGTACAGCTGTGTGCTGTCGTTTCACCTTTGGTTGTCAAGGTGGTGTCCAGAAAACGATGTGGGCTACATTGATAACTGCGGGGCCTTCTGGGGAAAACCTGGACTGTTACGTAGAGACGGCATCCATCCCACCGCAGACGGAGCTTCGCTTTTTCCCAGAAACATTGATAGGGTTATCTGTAGTTCCCCATTGCCGTGACAACCCAGAGTCCAGCTCAGGGATCCGGGACTGCCACCCACCCACTACCCTATAGAGATAGTTTCCCGTCCACTGCCCAAAACTAATGAATTAAAAGTTAATGCTACTAGAGCAAAGTATAAAAATCTCATAAAGATAAATACAACTCTGACTGAACAGAAAAATAAATTAATTAAATGTGGTTTACTGAACATAAGATCTCTCCCCTCAAAAACACTCTTAGTAAATGACTTAATTTGTGAAAATAATATTGATTTGTTTTGTCTTGCAGAGACATGGTTGCAGGAAGAGGACCGTGTCACAATAAATGAGTCAACTCCCCCTAGCTACTTAAACTTTAGTGTCCCTCGAAGTACTGGTCGAGGAGGTGGTGTAGCCACCATCTTTCATTCAGATTTACTGAATGAAAGATGGTGAATATTCTCCATTGTGAATATTCTCATTCATCCAGGTCATGGTTATCTCAAGGAAATTTCAATCAAACGCAACTGGACTTGGTAATTTGTCTTGGAAGACGTTTCACCTCTTATCCAAGAGGCTTCATCAGTTCATGCTCGCCGCTGACCAGGCTGGGACTGGTCCGAGCCTGATAGCAGATCTTTCAGCTATCAGGCTCCCCTCCTATGGAACAGGCTCCCAGGGTTGGTTCGTGAAGCAGACAATTTGTATATCTTTAAAACTAGGCTTAAAACTTTCCTCTTTGACAAAGCTTACAGTTAGAGATATGTTAATAGGCAGTTAGAGACAGGTTAGGCAGGTAGCTAGGAAGAGATAGGTTAATGTTAGTAGCTAGGTAGAGTGTCAAAAGCTAGGAAGGGATATGAAGAGGTAGAGTAGCTACATAGAGATAGATTAATGTAAGCCAAGTAGAGAGTGTTAGTAGCTAGGTCTCCTAGTAGCTAGGAGACAGGTTAATGTTAGTAGTCAGTTAGAGTGTCAAAAGCTAGGAAGAGGTAGATTAGCTAGGTAGAGATCGATTAATGTAAGCCAGGTATAAAGTGTTAATAGCTAGGTATCCTAGTAGCTAGGAGACAGGTTAATGTTATTAGCTATGCTGCTTTAGGCTAGGCTGTTGGAGGACACTATTAGGGTCTGTTCCTACTTTCTCTCCTACTTCTCCCCAACTGCATGATGTGCTGTCAATTCAAGCGCTAACCTGTTTTCTCTTAATCTCTTCCTACAGTAGGTGCTCCTGACCCGCCCTGCTTGACGACCCTGACTAAGATGGCATTGTGTCTCTGTTCTGTATTCTCCAAACCACAGACGGTCTCGGCAGATGACCGCTTGTGCTGAGCCTGGTTCTGCCGGAGGTTTCTTCCTGTTAAAAGGGAGTTTTTCCTTTCCACTGTCGCTTCGTGCTTGCTCAGTGTGAGGGATTGCTGAGAATTACACGATGCAATCTTCTGTGGTTCTCTAATTTCTAAATTAAACATTGTATTGTAATAACTCTTCTCGTAAAGTGCCTTGAGATGACATCTGTTGTGAAACGGCGCTATATAAATAAACTGAATTGAATTGAATTTTAGACATTTCTGCTGTTAGAGGGAATCACTCTTGGCTGATGGCATGTCCAGAATCCATTGCATTGCTTTTTGGTCTTGTAACCACCATTTATGTCAGAACCGGTGCCATTATGGCCCTGGATATCAGTACCCATCCCTAGTCAGCACTCCAACTCAGGGCAACACAGAGTCACACAGGACAAATACCTATGCAAGCTCTATGCAAACTCATGCCTACGGACAATTAAGACAGACCAATTAACCTAACAGTCATGTTTTTGGAATGTGGGAGGAAGGCAGAGTACCCAAACAGAACCGCTGCATACACAGGGAGAACATGCAAACTCCATGCAGAAAGAACCCAGGCCTGGGTTCAAACCCAGGACCTACTTGCTGCAGGGCAACACTACAACCAACTAAACCACTGTAAAGCCTATCATAGCCAAAATCACTCATAGCACAATTATTTCCAGATGTCTGTGTGTTTGTTTATGCTCTGCTTGTGGTGCTATGTGGTGCTATCACTTGGTTTAAAGCTTATTTCCCATATAAATAAATATATATTTTTAAAGTCATTTTTTGCCAAGAAATTAGCAAAATAAAAATCACTCAACCTAAAAACTGGAGAGACAAATATGAATTAAACATAACTCTTAATGACAAGTAAGATTTAATGATGTATGTGTACCATATTATGACAGCCAAAGTCAGTATTCTTACTAATATAACTCTTTAGATTGTTCTAGCATGAACAGACATGTAAATGTTAAAAGGGAGTTTTTCCTTTCCACTGTCGCTTCGTGCTTGCTCAGTGTGAGGGATTGCTGAGAATTACACGACGCAATCTTCTGTGGTTCTCTAATTTCTAAATTAAACATTGTATCGCAATAACTCTTCTTGTAAAGTGCCTTGAGATGACATCTGTTGTGAAACGGCGCTATATAAATAAACTGAATTGAATTGAAATTATGCAATAGCCGACATTTATGTTCTGGCATTTATATTTTTCATAAGCATTTTTTACTTCCCCACTTCCACTTAAACTCATGGCCCACCAACCAGCATGCCAACAAAAATCTGTTATAGAACACTCCTGGATCTATTGAGATTTGTGTATTGTTGTACATTCTCATTAATTTTTTTTTTAGTGTGTGTCTTGAAAAGTAAACAGAGCAGTATGTGTCCTTTCAAGAACCCTTCAAAACACATCTGAAATAACTCATTTTTTGTCTTATTCCATTGTGTTGAATTCCCTTCAGATCTTGATATTTATTCGTTTCCACTCTGTGAAGATACTTTTCAAATTCTGTTTCATATTCTGTCAATCTACTGCTTTGTAAAAATGGGAAGAAAAAAAAGCATTTTGGGTATACATTTATGGGTGTGTGTGTGTGTGTGTGTGTGTGTGTGTGCGTGGAAAGGACATAGGAGGACAAGCTGAATGGATAATATTATCCATCCATCCATCCATTCATCCATCCATCCATTCTCTATACCGCTTATCCTCAGAGGGTCATGGGGGGCTGGTGCTTATCTCCAGCGGGCAACGATTGAAAGGCGGAAAGGATAATATTATCCATCCTTTGTAATTAATTATTCTTTCCAGATTCAACACAACACAGTTTATAGCTAACTAATATTGAGGAATCCTTAAATAGACTCTGTGGTATAGACACATCAATCAGTTTATTTAATTTTTTGCAGTCAGGATAAAATGTTTTAGGAAGGCAAAAGCTTTAAATAAACTGTTAAGATAATATTATTTATATAAATCAGTTAAGAACTTGCAGTTATGACCAGGTTTTGCAGAGTTAGGTTTAGAAGGCCAAATATGGTAAATGCTAAATGGAGTGAACTTATATAGCGCTTTTCTAGTCATACTGACCACTCAAAGCACTTTACATTGAAGTCACATTCACCCATTCACACTCTCATTCATACACCGATAGCCAACATGGCTCGGTGGGACGATGTAGAATTTGTGGGGTTAGGTGCCTTGCCCAGGGTGACATCGACATGTGACTGGAGGAAGCTGGAATCGAACCTACGACCCTCCGATTGCAAGTACTACTCTACCACTGAGCCACAGTCGCCTATATATGACTTATGTACAGATACAACTAGCAAAAGGGATTAAATATCTACCATAAACATTTTGGACTGTCAAAGACTATTCAAGCAGCACATTTTTTAAGATTTTTGTAAAATCTAAAGATTTTAACTTTTGTATTTGAAACTAAATCTCTCCATTTAGCTATTTATAAATCAATAAATCAAATTTAACAATAAAATTAAGAACAGATTGAAACTCATGCCTTTATAACAGATATAACGTTCTGAGATTTTTAACCTGTGTTAGAATGCAAGTTCTCATGCCAACCACTTCTGGGTACCATTAGCAGTGGGTTGATTCATTTTATGGGGCTGTCAACGCTATGGCTGCACTTCTGCTTTTGTTTAGTGAAACTTTAGCAAACATTTATGTGACATTCTCGTATTTCTTTTCAGTGCTTCTTCCACACACCTTTTTACACCAAAGTCAAATATGAAAGCACAACTGATAATACTACGAAAAATAAAAATAGTAAGGTTAAATGAATGTTATTCTACACATTAAAATGAAAGCACCGGATGTTGTAGGTCCAATAGTTGTAGTACTTTTTAGGAAAACAGCTTTCCATAATGCAATCCAGAAGAAAAAAACTAAAAATTTGTTAAATTCATGTTGACTTAGATAAAATTGTTTTAACAATTGTTTTTTTATTAATTGTTTTTGTTTTGTTTCTTTCTTCAATTACACTGTGCAGAAGCCAAGGAGTCAGAATTTCACATTCCAACAGACCTACTTGCCATGTTGCAGGATAGTCTATACCTTAGAACACCAGGCTATTGCATTCAAAAAAGAATTTTCTGCACAGCAATTATGTCCTGTGCCATTAAAATCCTGCTGACACACTGGTTCCATCAGTGTGGCTACCCTAGACAGCCTGTTTGTGATTATAGCAATTGTTATGTATATCAATATTAAGAATGAACAAGCAGACTTGATTTTTCTGCACATATTTATTTTTGTTTTATTGTATTTTTTCTCACTTGATTTCTTTGATGTTTTTTACGCAAACAGTATTTCACTTGTCTCAAAGCT
This sequence comes from Apricaphanius iberus, assembly GCA_028564705.1. Lineage (NCBI taxonomy): Eukaryota > Metazoa > Chordata > Actinopteri > Cyprinodontiformes > Aphaniidae > Apricaphanius > Apricaphanius iberus. The sequence goes on along the minus strand of JAPXFQ010002338.1, from coordinate 738,698 downwards.
TGCTAAGTTTTAAAAATGAGATCACCTGCGGATGCTGTTTTGCACCCTTTCTTAAGGAAAACATGGGGTTTGATATGTTTGATGATCGAAATGCATGTTCCATGACATAACATATGGGTAAATAAATGACAGCAAATCGGCTCATAACCTGGGTGCTCCGCTTGCAGGTGGTTACCCCTACTTGCTGACATTTGCTCATTACCTATGACAAACAGAATAATTGATATATCAGTAAATGGAAACTAAAATCTGGGCTAAGAGTTCATTTTAAATGGAATAATTGTGATGGTTTTTTTATTATTTTTTTGCATATTCCTGAAGTTTCTCATTATGCTTGGATACATCTGTTTGCAACACACATTTTCTGTTGCGGACAACGACGTACAGTGGCCGCAGGTGCTCCTGTCGAAGCAGAGTCACAAAATTATTCTAGCTAATCTATATTTAGGATTAGATTTGGCTAACAGCAATGTACCACTCAGAGACAGCGCTCATTCTATGCCGTGATGCCACTACAGCCCCGGTATCTGCTGCTGCTCCAGGCAGAGAACGAGACAACGGCTTGTAACGACATGGCGCCGATCCTCTCCTCGACAGAACCTATATCCCTATACTCTGTTCCCTTTGGGGAAGGAAATTGAGAAAAAAATCTCAACCTCCAGATTATTTCCAGGCAAAGGAGCTCGGCTCTCTCCATCTTTCTGGCCACCTGTGATTCTGCGCTGCACTGCTGCCAGCAACATGTCAGTCACACCCCGGCCAAGCCCAACCGTTCATCCCCCCGCATTTTTCGTGGTCCTCCAGGCAACGCCTCCTTTTCAGCAGTTTTTCAAAAATAAATGTGGGTGTGGTTATACTCTGGTAGGGGGGTGAGTTACTCTTTAAGATGTACACTCAATACAAAATATATTCTATTTCTGATATCTTAAAATATATATAAATCTAGCAAAAAATACAGCTATATCTCAAAGTTAAACTAATGCATAACGGACACTCTTTATGCAAGTTTAGAAATGTGAATAAATATTTAAAAACTGTAAAATCTTAAAGCATTAAAAGGAAGTCATTATTGTTTTTATTGCTTTAAACTTAAGTAGACTGCAGGAGATCTGAATGTTGAGCATTAGATAGTCTCCACGTCCTTTGGCTGCATTTTAGGAATACTATTTTATTGTATACAATCAACCACTGTAAATGTAAATATAAATTCCAAAAGGGTATCATCAAAAAAATAAAGAAAACCTTGCCAGAAGTAGAAAATGTCTTTGCAAATCCTCCAATTTCCCAAAAGTCACAACACTACCATAAACCACTCAAGTGATAATGAGGGGGAAAAATGTGATGGGAAACAACTTAGTAGACAATGTGTGAGCGGGAAACACAGGCCAGCTTTTCACTAGATCAACTTCAGCAGGGGTATCTCACTCAATCACTACTGCATCGGTGAACACACAACACAGTGGGAGAAAAGCTGCATCAATCAAGCACCGCACCACAGGGGAATTCAAGCTTTCAATCCCTAGGGGAAAACTTTGGAGCCAACGCATAAAAATAAATAAATAAATAAAAATCAATAAAAAAGCCTTTGATTTCAGTAAATTTGTTTTGTAGAGGTAAAACTGAATTTTAGGCTTTCTGATGATATCAGTGGGAACATCTCCTATCCAGGTGCATGCTTTACCAATACTATAGGTTTTAAAAGGAGCAAAACATAAACATATATCCAGTGAAGCTCAGAGTCAAAACTCCAGAAATCCTGATGTGAATCATCTAAATGAATAACACCCTTTAAATAAACAGCTTAACTAAAAATAAATTCCAGTATTTAATACAATTTTTAAAAATATGTCACACACCATATAGCAACAATATCTAAAATATACAATATGGAGCCTTTCATACATTTCTCAGTATGAAAGTAAACTAAGAAATGTGTCCTTCATTGCTACGAAAATGTATTCACCTCCTTGCATGTCACATGATTCAGATCTTCAAACTGAAAAAAAAAATCACAAAGCAGTTTTTAAATGATTTCACTTATTAGTGGAAAAAACTACAAAACTTTTCATACCGTTTAAACTCACGAAGACCGATTTTCATTTAATCTTTAATTTATTTGTGATGGTATTTTAAAGTTTGACAACTCTGTGGTAAAGAGTTCTTTCTCACATCTGAGAAATGTCTCAAAATTTACATTGAGACATGAGACAGATCATCACATCAAAAATGTATTGTTGCAATTGTCTTTATTTTGGTATCAGCCAATCTGTCATCTTGCTTGCAACTGCTTCAAAACTCTGCAGCCAGACTTCAAAAGGGAACCCAGAAAAGAGACTGAATCACCCAGAGCTTGGCACCATCCCTCTGGGCTCCTGTTAAGTTTCAAATTTATTTAAAATTCCTTAATTGTCTTTTAAAACTGGATATGTCTTGGCACCTGCCTGCATTTCTATGCTAATTTCCTCATGTCTTTAATGCTGGTGCTCAAAGGTTTCTTCTAGCTTCACCCTATCTATGACAAGTCAGTAGGACTGATTATGATTAAGCTTTATGAAACAGCCTCCAACTGTTACGTATGTTGTTGGGGAATATAAAAGAATATAAAAGAATATTTTTAAAAAATATTCTTTTATTGATTTTTTTCTTCTAGCTTCACCCTATCTATGACAAGTCAGTAGGACTGATTATGATTAAGCTTTATGAAACAGCCTCCAACTGTTACGTATGTTGTTGGGGAATATAAAAGAATATAAAAGAATATTTTTTAAAAATATTCTTTTATTGATTTTTTGTCAATTCGTATTATTTTTCCTATAATACTGGCATCTGTTTTTGAAGGTTCATTACAGGTGATGGCTTAATGAGAAAATTTTCTCCCACAGCTATGCTCCCCTCGTTTTATAACATAACCATGCACCTGTGTGCATTTTTTTCTTATGATTACAACCAAATCACTCAAAATATGTTACATTCAAAATAAATAAATTAAACAAACAGTAAAGCAAGTAAAAAGAAGACATAGGACTGATCCTATATTCAAAGTAAGTTTTGACATTTTTATCTGTTTATCTAATCTGCTTAGATAAAAAAATGTATTCTTCATAATCATCTATAAGCCAGCAGCAACTGAGCCAATGACCCTTTAAAGCTATACTTTTATTTCACCAACAGAACATGAATTTTGGTATGGATGAGAGGTAAGACAAGAGTTCTTTGAGCATCGATAATGCAAAAATTAAAAAAATAAAACATACAAACACATACCTTTTTAAAGGAGCAGGGGGCTGGAGTTTTAAAGTAAATTATAATCATGTTAAGTTTTGTAATTGTATTGTATCATGAAGCCTTTTAAACTAAGTAAAATGAGCCCACCTATGTGTAATCCCATTATCTTGAACACCCTGTGTGCTGCAAAATAGTCTGCGATTCAGTGGCCGAATTTCCTGTGCTTGCCACTTACACGCGGATGTTACGTCAATCTATATTTCTTGCGCAGTTTTGAATTAACAGGAAGAAGGAAGAGAAAGAGCCCAGACTTCAGACACGGTCGATTAACCACTACTACTTGCCTGTTGTTGTGCAGCTGGCGATGTACGTAATGTGCGGTGGCCTGAAAGTACGCTACGTCACTGTTTTATATACTTTTTGTGCTCACTCCCACGGTGGCTGCAGTTACTCGCAGCGCTCGCAGTTGCGAGTTTAATTTCTTCAATCCGGCCCCCTGCTCCTTTAAATAGAGTCATCTCAATAGAAAAATAGTGACGAAATTATTGGGTACATGCTTGACATGGTAAAAACATATTTTAGAGACAGTCCTCAAACCATGAACGATGTTTTGAAGTCTGTATTGTATCATAAAATGTCTACTGTTAATTTAAAGGGATTGTCCAGGATTTTTGAAATGGGAGTCTGACTGAAATATCATAAACAGTTCATATCACACATGCATTTCCTCTTTTAAGTATGAATTTAGATTAGGAGGTCCCTAGGATCTAACATAACTGTTAGCCTCAAGCTTTAGGTCAACAGGGGCTAAAATCAGTTAGCATTATGTACTATTTTATGAACTGTAAATAAAATGGAAAAATATGTAGCTTCAGTCCGTTTCCCTGCTCTCGATCTGCTAGTGGTGCACCACAGTCTACCTTGATTATCCTGTGTAAATAATCATTGCCTATTTTGTAAATAGCTGCCCAATGCAACCCTGTTCAAATAAACCCCTATGATATATTTAAATTCTGAATTGTTTGGCCGTCTTTTACCTTGCCCCTTCTCAGATTAGCCATTAACTCCAGTCCCTGGGACAAACAAATCAGATATCTACAGTCAATAAGATATTAACTACTCATGACCTTTTACAGAAAGTCCCCTTAAAAATGATTAACCATCTCTTTAAAGTCATGTAAGAGATTAATGAAAAGCAAGTATTAGAGTGGGAATTCACAACAACCATAAATTTGAATCAGTATTACACAAAATACTCAACAAGGTTGTACCCAGTGTTATACAACACTTGTACACCAGATCTGTAATACCTTCTCTCTGCCTTGGTGTGAATTGTTTAATGACAAACTTGACATGATTTGACTTGACTCGATCTGTCCTACCACTGAAATGTCTCTTACCTGTCAAAGTATGGGATCACAGAGTTAAATATGTGCCTGTAAACCGGCATTGTGTATCAATGATGAACCAAAGTGTTCTCTGCACATCAGGGTAGCTGAAGAAAGGTCACTGAAGTACAGTAATCTTACATTTTTGAATGATTCAGATAAGACGGTCAACACACAACTTATTCATACTGAATTTTTCTCTATACCTCTATTGGTCATATGATGCTGTTTACACGAAGAGAAGTTGCAGTATAAGGCTGAATTGCTTCATGCTATGGAAAGTTTTCATAGACAGGTGAAGGGAAAGCTGCCAAAAATGTATTTTAGTTAAAACCTTAAAGATAAAATGTGTACCCACCTTGTTCTCCTTGCCCAGTCTGTCTTTTTAGGTGGATGGCCATGTTTTTGATGGATTGACTAGAGCTCTGTGAGATGTTCAAAGCTAGGGGTGTTGGTTTTTAAAGCATAACCCTGCTTCCTTCTAACAACCCTCTGGGAGCTTAACTGAATAGCTGTATTTACACTGAGACCAAATTCCACAAAGGTGAACTTCTAAAGGTAATTGATTTTACTTCATTTTTTTAGTGGTTTTAGATTAAAAAGGGTCAGAATGCATATGTAGGCAAAACTGTACATTTTTTATACTGCATACTACATCTCTAAACAACTTAGAGACACACTCTTTAAATTTTACACCTTAAAAACGTGTTTTGGAAGTGTTTCGTAGGTACACCAGAATTTACTACAGGCATTTTTCTGAGCTCTCACTGCATAGGTATGGTATACACAGATATTTTCAGCAGAAAAATATATATATATATTTTGTTTTTTCTTTTCCTTATCCATGCATTTTATGCAGAAAAAATATATTTTGTTTTTTTTGCCTTTACCTTATACGTGCAGTCCTTGTTTTTACATTACCTCATCTTCTCTTTTTACTTTAACTTATTCTTTTCTGCCTCATTATGCAAATGAGGAGGGCTTCCATTCTTGTTCCAACTCCTCTACTATTGGTCAATAATCAAAAAGGAGCAGGATCCATGTGCCTAATCTGGAGAACTAACGGGTGAGCATCATTATCTGTGTCTGTAGCTAACTGGAATAGTCTGACAATCTAAAAAATAAAACGTTGGGCCAACAAAACAAAAAAAAAACTTTCGTTTTTGTCAGCGTTTTCCCCTTAAATTTTTAAGTTAAGCCAACTGCTGGCAGAATTACATTAATGGAAACTGTATCCCTTATATGTACTGCGCCTTTTGAAATAAAATTTAATGTACAAAATTTAATAAATAAAACCAGTGATCAACAGTAGACTACATTAGTCTAATAATCTTGCATCTTTGTTTAGTACAGTATGGCTATCACTAACAAAATCCAGAGCGAATGCAAATATGTGTAATTGATATATATTAATATATACAGTCTATGGTAATTAAGCAAAAAATTACTTACCAATTCGCCTACCACAACCCTGTATGAGCCTAGATCATGTGCTGGACGGGTCCGCTTTTGAGTGGAAGAGGGACACCGTGGGCTGATTACCGGTCATCATGCTGCATTTTACATCAATATAACTTAAAACGAAGTTATTTTTTGATTAACTGATTATTTTAAATTCAGACAAGTCATGATTATATATTGAATCAAAACACACACACCGTCTTGCTGTATCCTAATGCTCTCTCCCGCTTCAGGAAGCTGGATGATGCAGCACCTCGGTGGCTGCCCGTTAACCTGTGGATTGGGGCATATCCCTCCTGATGTGTTATTGTTAATGTCTCAACATGTGCTTAAATGTTTAGGTGTGTTTTTTTCTATTACCTGTTTTTTGACTCTTGACTAAGGATCAAAACACATGAACGCTTTTTTCCCCCAGCGTGGAACCACCCTCCCCCCCGACGTGCATCTGCTTTTATCTTTTTATCATGGGAGTGCCATCCTTTGGCTGCAAGCCCTGCAGTGATCTGGATCTGTTTGTATTGCTTGTTGTTTGTTTGTCATGATCTTGGACAGGTTGTACTGTAAACTGAAATTCCCCTCGTAGGACAATAAAGGATTATTGAATTCAATTCAAGTCAATTGAATGACACAGGTAAGACAACACTTCCTTCCCCTCACTGCTGAGAAAGATCTTTTTTGTCAAACAGCTGCTCAGTTTAAGTCAAAGTAGGATGAGGTTTTAAAACCCAAATTTAATAACCTAACTGCCAAAACCCAAATTTTGGCAGTTAGGTTATTCATTCATTTTAAGTAGTATTGTGTGTTACAAGATTTGTTGATTTATATGTTTGACTTCTAATATTATTCGTTTGTAGATAAATTCTTGAGTTTTGGAAAGTCATTGTTTGTCCACTATTCCACATACATATGTAGTAATTTGCTGTTCAATGAACGCTTAGAGCTCACTCCTTCACCTTTGTTCACAGTAATTATCTCAGCCAAAACGTGGCAGGTAATCTTAAACATTAACCGAAACTGAAATATTTGGCTATTATAGTTTAGTTTAGTTTATAGTTTCTGATCGCCATAAGCAATCCTTCGACAGAGGGAAAATATTCACAAAGTTGTGTCTTTAAGAGGATGAAGAAGAAACCACAAAGATCTCACAACTTTAGCAAGAAACTGCAATTTACCCCCAGTTTCCAGGCCAGATCGACTTGTCAGGAGGAGTGAAATTCACAAAGTGCTCGGGGGTAAAGATGTCTCACTCACTGTAAGCTATTTGTATATGTACTTTTCAGTTCGCCCTACTTTTCCAAAACTGCATTTAGTCTTCAACGCGGTATTTAAATGTAGACTTTGTCCCACTGTGATCAAGATGCTGGGAATTGTGACTTCTCCAATTCATTCACACCCACCTCCTGTCTGTGTGTAAGACAAGCTGTAAAACTACAAATGAGGGCTATTCAGACTGAAATATCGGTTGTTTCACATTCAGCTGGGACTCCTTACTACCATTACCCAAATCAAGACTTATTGTGTTTTTGGCATTTGTGAAACTTAAAAGGGTACAGGACTGAATTAAACAGTCCACTGCTGTTCAAACCAAGTGTAGGGATACCTATATTGTGCTGTACCTGAGCAGAGAGATATTATACAGAAAACTGAATAAAACTGGAAAATCACAGTAGATTTACAAAGTTTTTAATGATATTCTTCCTGCACAAAATGGATCTACTTAAATTACAACAATAAAAAAATAATGTATGCATGCATCTTTAATCTACTATTAACATACAGTAATACTATCCCTCACGCAATTGTTGAATGAGGAAGGTAAAATAAGGTTTGTTTTTGTTTTGGAATGACCAGCCATGATCTCAGATGCATCCTTATAAGAAGGGGAGAATGTTATAATGCTGGAGTTATGACAAGTTTTATGGTGTGTGTGTGTGTGAGAGAGAGAGAGAGAGAGAGAGAGAGAGAGAGAGAGAGAGAGAGAGAGAGAGAGAAAGAGAGAGAGAAAGAGAGAGAGAGAGAGAGAGAGAGAGAGAGAGAGAGAGAGAGAGAGATTACTTGCAGGCTCTTTGCAAATGTGCGTGGGAAGCAATGTTGTGTATTGGTGTGATTCTCAGCGTGTTTAAAAGAGTAGGTGGATAAGTACATGCATGGGAATGTGTTTCTGTGTCTCAGTGCGAGTCTGTATGTAAACATTTATTTTCTCTTTGAGGCCTTGTGTTCAGTACACTGGCTGAATTTGACCTTTCAGAAAGACTGAAGCACCAAACGGGAACACAATCATGAAAACTGTAACAGAGATCAATTCCCTTGTTTCCCCTTTTTTGTGCTCCATTGGGCTCACTTTGTAACTTTTGTGCTCTAAAACAGAATTAGTTGACCTTATGCTTGATGAATCTCATCTGCCTTTAACTTCATCAGATGTAGAACTGAGTTAGTAATAGTTAATTACATGGGTCATTTCTATGTTAATAATAAGGAATTCTGCTGAGAAGACCATGCTAATTTGAATTTATTTAATAAGGTCCTGCCTCAATTCTTGTGATGATGACCAGAGTAAATAATGGGTAACAAACAACATCAATGTCGTCAATGGTGAGATGTGGGCTTTAGTGTTCACTGGGAAGATGATGATAGCGACCAATGCTTTTCTGTTGGGCTAAAGTATGTTATATTAACCAGGCATCTTACTGATGTGTTGGTGATGGCATGTTGGTGCTGTACTGCCGATTTTCAGGCAGAGCTTGAAAAAAAAAGCATTTCTTAAATTAGAAAAGCTCAGAGTGTGCAGACCTAGGCCAGGGCCACTTATCCTCCCTATCTTTATGTTGTTATCTAATTCTAACCTTCTGTATTTTTCCAATAAAATATTTCTTAATGAGAAACATGGCTGTGTTAATGCTGTCTCTATGCTCTTCCAGTGGAGGGTGAGGCGCCTGTGCTAGGGGAGCTGCTTATGAGCTCTCAGACATGGGAGAGGAGTGGAGGTGGGAACCATTGGTTGGTGGGTGGGAACACAATTCGTGTCGGATCAGCCTAAAAATGTTATTAGGTTTTCCTGGTCCCGCTGCAGATATTTTCCAAACATTTTCCTGGAAATCTATCCATAATATTTTAACTCCTGTTGCTATCAGTCAAACAAACACACAGACAGACAGACAAGGTAATTAAAAAAAAGTAATTTTAAAATCTTCCATATAACATTTTTCTGTGTAAATATCTCATGTTACAACTGGAAAACCTACAGCTTATATTTAGGTGATGCCTTATGTGAATTTTTATTTTTTTTATTTAGCTGGTGTGGCTTATATTCAGGTGTGCTCAATAATCTCTAAAAGTTCAAGATCTACAACTCTGTAGATTTTGCAGAAGTCTCTAAGATAATTCATAAGGACTTGACCTTTGACTGAAAATGATTCATGGCTTACACATATGATGGATTATTTTCTATCCATTTTAGTAATTGAACATATGTGCCCTGTTTGATGCAAAATGATAACTTTCCCCCTCAGATTTGCTAAAATCTAAGTTTACTGAAGGAAAACCGTTCTGCACCAGAAGCAAAACTTCACTGAAACAGAGATGAAAAGTGTTGCTTGACAAGCCCTTTACTACTACAAAAACTGCCAGGAGAATGCCTGAAAGGCATAGTCTACAGAAATACCAAGGCTGCTGCATCCAGATCAGGTACAACTAGTAAAAAAAAAAAGTTTAAAGAAAAAGGGTGAGATTAAAAATTATCTTCATAGCAAACTAAAAAAAATAATTTGTAATAGGTATGTGTTGTGTCTCAAACTGTGCTAATGTACATCCCCTTAGTGTGAGTGAGAAAAAGAGAGATAAGTCTTAATAAAAATAACCTTCAACCTTACAGAGAAACGAGACATTTTACTTCGTGGTCCAACATTAACTACAAGATACAAGTTAAATTTCAGGACAAATTAATACTATATAACACAAACGATAACATTTTATCATATATATGTCTATCCCAGAAGTTGAAAGCTGTAAAATAGCATGATATAGTCCCTTCAAAGGGTTGACACCACTTTTGCTACCAAAATGGAGATCTTTAGCACAATGCACTATGGTATACAGGAAAAGCTCAGAAGAAACAAGAGACCTGCTTCATACACCAAAAACAGTCCTACCTTCAGTGTGTGGAGCAACTATCTTAAATGTTTTAAAGACTGCTTCCTACAAAGACTTTCTCTTATTAGTTATTGACTAAATCATGCAAATATGTAATAGTAAACTCACCTGAAGAACGAGAACAGCTGTAAGCCTTGGTAATTTTGTACTACAGCCAGCTTCCTCACAAAGTTGCTTTTTGCAAGACAGGTTTGAGAAAGACAATAAAGACAAAATCCTAAAGGAGCTTTTCAGAACTGTCTGTTGAGTTTTGTTTTGATGTTTTAAGCATATTTAGACAAAATTTCTGGAATATCTTTTGTTTATTTGCACTTTATGTTGTTCCAGTGTTCCAGAAGGAATGTGAGAATTCTCAGCAGTATTTTGCTTATGGTGGGTTTACTAAGTTACTTTTTAGTTGTCGTTGGTGATCTATATATGAACACTGTAGCAGTCATGTGCTTTTTGATAAAGTTATACGCAAAAACATCCAACTATTTTAGTAAAACTGTTACTTCCTGCCATACTATTGTTTTGAGAAGCTTTACAAAAACACGTTCTTCTCAGGCAGACAGAGCAATTCTGTGATTCAGTACAGCTATAATATCACCGATCTGTAAATTCAATAAACGAGACACTACCTATTTGAAATATTGCAGTCACAACTTGTCTGAACTAAATACCATTAAATTAGGTGCATGTCCCTTTAAGAGCATTGGACATTCCCTCCTCGACACGCTGTCTTCAACATCATCACAACATTCTTGGAGCGCTGTCTCGAGCCCAGCATGTGGAGCGCGACTGCAGGAGGGCTCTAGTCTCCGAGCTGACCACATTACGTGTTCGGCTTGGCCTCAAGCGGAGCTGGGACCGCTACAGCGAGGAAAACATAAACACCGGCCCCTCGCTGCATCAGCAGGCCCAGTTTGAGGAGCCAGTGTCGCGCATAGGACCAAACTTCACCCGCCAAAACACCAACTACAATGCTTAGCGGCTGTCCATCTTTCTGTGGTTAGTAAAAGTGTATAAAATAATATGAGAGCGGAGCAGGACGTGCTGTGGTGGAGAAAGGCCTGGGTCATGTTTACTCTTCCAGAAAGGCTGTCCGGGTGAGGAAGCTGTTAATAGCTCACTTCTCAGCGGTTGGAGCGGTGCATTTGCAGCCACAATGGCTCTTTTGAGAGCCACCCACAACCCTCTTAAGAGCCTTCCTGCCTAAATAGTGTAACCTTTTATAATGTTTCTTTTTTTTAATTCCTGTCTGTGTATAGAAAACAGCTGGTGTCATGTAGCTCGAGATGTTTAGCCACTATATCAATATTTCCTCCATGTGGTGCTGATGCTGTGACTCTTTGTCAGTCACTGATATTACAGTACGGTAGCATCTTCATTGCACCAGACTTTTCTTTTGTTTTCAAGAAGGCATTGCGCAATTGGGAAAAATAACTACGTATATATTAATTTCTACAGGTAATAGCTGATTGCTGTTGACGACGTTCTGCTTTTGTGCTCAGGGAGCGGGGGAGGGAGGGCTGTGGAGAGACGTGGGCGGTAATCAAAGTTTACGTAGGGGCGCTGCTGGGAGGTGAGGGCATAACTAGGAGGACTCTGTCTGGCATTCAAAGCTCAACATGGCGGCCGCAAGAGTTTTAAAAGATTACTCAAACATACATAAATTAACCTAAGAAACAATTTAGGGATGTTTTTAAGGAGGGATTGACATAAGAATGTGATGAAAAGCTTTAAAAAGTGGATTTTACATGCCACCCCCAAGTATTTTGGATCGGCTGAGATTTAAAGTTAAAGTGCCACAGGTTGAAACACTACTATCATCAATCTTGGAAAGATTGTTGAAGTGAAAACCTTTAATCAACATCTCAGAGTTATCTATCGGCAAAACTTTCCCTTTAAGATCAAAGTTTTTGAGGCAATGCAAATATAGCAGTTGTGGTTTTCTTACTACGTTGGAGGATCTTGATTGTTAAGGTGCAGTCAAACCATTTTATTTGGATCAAGGCCCTTTGATTTCAGCATTCATAACTTCCTTGCATCAATCAACTTTCTCTGATTTCAGATTTGATTAAGTCATTTTTTTAATTTACTTTAACATAACACATTAGATAGTTCTTTTAAACTGATTGATTGAGTGTCCTACCTGCAAGATTTAAACATCAGCAAAATGCTGCTTTACCAAGAAAGTAATATTGTGTATCAAAAGCCTCATAGAACAGATCAAAATTGGAAGCTTCTGCATTGAACAGGTTAGTGATTAGTTTGTGTCACTGAGGTTTATTATCAACAAGTACACAATCTTAATTACTCTTTACTTTTCTGTTAACACAAACCGGCTGTTTTTAAATGTACATATAGTAACAAATGCAGGTTCGGTCAGTTTTTTCCCCTGAAGTCACTGCATTGAATAACACTTAAAGTATCATCTTTTAATCCATTTGTCTTGTCATTACGTTGGATGCTGTGTATTGCTTTTTTGTAATTTTCTACAAAAAAACATCCTGTATGCCTGATTCACACCGGGTGTGGCCCAGTTTTGTATGGGTGCCATACGTACTGTTATTCACACCAATTGGGATTTGGGTGCGGAACGTCTCCAGAAAGTACTGAGTAAAAGAAATGAGTGAAACCGTTCTGGTGTATTTAATTTGTATCACTTCATAGGAATCCGCATATGGTGACTTGAACAAATGCACTTCATGCAGAAAGTTAACGGAGCTCTGCATCAGCACCGTAGCAGCACCACAACTGGTGTGAATGCTCTGATTGGACTCTGAATGTTTATATTTTGTCTTTGCGGAACCTGTAAGAAGTCCATACTGCACCCACTGTTAACCAGGCAACATAATAAAATGTATCTATCTGCTTTTTACAAACTTTTTATATTTTTATCCATTTGAAAATAAAATAAAATAAACAGTGTTGCTGTAAAAATTTCAACTGATTTCTAAAAGTAGATGTTTATCAAAAATTATGAGTTGTCTTTTTCCAAAAATTCATGTACAATTTGCAGCTCTGAACAAGTTTCATTAAGCTGGACTGAAGGCAAAAATTGGCTTTTCGAATTGCCAAGGTTGCAGACCTCTGATATGAAATGATAACTTATGAAGTGAAGCACTACATGAAGTGTTTATTCATCCATCTGCTGTCTTCCACTTATCTGAGATGAGGTTATGGAGGAAACAGAACGAGGAAAGGAACCCAGATCTTTCTGGCAGATGCTAAGATGCTCCCAGGCTGGAAAAGAGGTACTGTATATAGACTCTTCAGTAAATTCTAGGTATTCCTCAAGTCTTAAGTGAGATCTTAAGTAATATCTTCTTGTAAAAATGTCTCCTTAGATAATATCTGTGCTTTTTAGAAGGTGTTTAGTCATTAGAAGGTATCAATAAGTCTCTCAAAGCAAATATTAATCAGCAATTGCCTCTTATTGGCTACTTGTAAATCATAAAATAAAAGCCACTCAGTCTCAAGTGTCTGAGTTTGTATATGGCTCTCAGGCTGCAGTGATATTTGAAAAAAACACTAGTGAAGGTGCACATTTAGGTTTTTAAACCAGTTATTAAAGTATGCATATAGAAAGATACAAAATCACATATTTAAAAAATCCAAATCAAATGTATTACAATTTGAATATTTACTAAAATCAATTGCACTAAAATTGAATAAACTGCATTGTTAATATCTACTTTTGTATTTACAAGGTAAATGGATGAAGGGGGATATTCATACACCTTCAACGAAGGAACAAATAAAATATTTTTACCCTGATAAACAGATCTTGCCTTTGAATCTGCCACGATCACATTATAGGTAAAGCTCCAAAATAAATAATTTTATTTTGCTTTTTCCTTGTAAATCATAAATAAATTACCCATACAACAGGCCAACTTCTATATTCTATAAATGTCAAACCAAAAAACCTTAGGATAAAGAAGAAAAGTACTGCTTAGTATAGCTGATGCCCTCAAAGTTTGACCATTCAGGTTCGATTCACATTTGTTTTTCACCTTTTTTTACCTCTGTCACATGGTATTTACATGCAGCATCTGGTGATCTAACCCATATGTACAACCAATTCCAACTAATTTGAAAATGAAAAAGGGCTTGGGAACAGGTCATGAAAAGAACCATGGTGAACTGAAATGAACAGACATGGTTATCAAATATCAAGAATGTGACATAAGGCACCACAAAATATGATTTCCAGAGAGACAAACTTGAGATGGGCCCAGTGGAACCATTTAAGCACACCAGATTTCTACAAAAAACACAGACCATTCAACGCATTTCACTCAAGCTCCAATTTCATGTTGGACCTGAGCCATGGTTGAGTTAGGATTCATCTTGTAATCGGAGGGTTGCCGTTTTGAGTCCCAGCTCTGACTGCCTGGGTTGTTGTGGTACTCCAGCTGTTGCCTCCTGGTGGTGGTAAGCGGGCCCGGTGGCGCCAGCGTCCATTAGCCTAGCCTCCGCCAGTGCGCTCCAGGGTGACTGTGGCTACAACGTAGCTTGCCATCACCAGTGTGTGAATGTGTTTGTGAATTGGTGAATGACTGGATATAGTGTAAAATTCTTACAAGTACGAACCATTTACCAATTTCATGTTGGAATCTGACCAAAGTTGCTTGTCATGCATTGTGTTTACAAAAGCCAAGAAATCACACTCTTTATGTCAATCCTGTTTGTTCACCATGGTTCTCATCTTCTAATAGTAGTCATTTTCCTCTCATCAGGTGACCCATATTGTACTTTTAATTTTTTATTGGTATTTTTACTGCACTGGAAACTCTTATTTTTTTCCATTGTTTTTTTTTACTGAACATGTACAATTAGTACAAAGTAAAAATCATTAAAACATACTTTGTTTTTTTTTTTTTAGAAGGAAAGTCAATATTCCACCTAAGTTCATTTAAAAACCCTGATTTCTAGCCCTTCTTGATCTACTAAAATCAATTAGGGTGACAACAGGTTTTAGAAAAAGGGGACTCAAGGGTAGTGAGGCAACAAGCACCAGAAATTAAAGTTTCAGAGATTTTCTCTCTACGTTCTGAACTAACAGCTGTCAGATGGTGAAATTACGTATCACACAGTTATCAAAACCAGACCAATAGATCTTTGCAGAGAAACATCGCTCTACTGTCAGTCTGGTGCCATGAGAAGGAAAGTAATAAGAAATGTTATTACTTAGAGCTTTTTTAAATTATTTTCTTCCAGCAAGGCAACAAAGTTCCTGTATACACAGAGTCTGCCGTCAAAACGCTTCGGACCAAAAGTGCTTAGCTGTCAGCAGTTTCTTCCACAAAAGCAAAACACAGAGCTGTCCTGAAAATTGGCTGCCACAGAATACACAGGTTTCCTTGTGTTTTTGAAATAGCCAGTGGAGAATAAATACAGTAATGAAACCTTTGAAAGTTATTGGGGGGGGGGGGTTATAATATATTTGGAATAATGGCAGCATATTGCATGTTGAATGTTTAATAATTTTTTGAACAAATCTACAAGTTATGTTGGGTTCCATCCCATTTCAGTATTTCAGCAAATGGGGGGGGGGGTCTCCTTTTTTCATATAATTATATAATAATATAGACGACAGGGCCATTGAATTCAATAATTCAGTCTTATAAATAGCATTAATCTCTCCTGATTGTATAGATTATTATTATAAGACTGAATTTAAAATACTATATTATGTTTAGCAATTTAGTTTATCCAAATAACAACCTGGCCTTGAAGTAAAAAAGAGGGTTTTCACATGAGTTTTTCCTTTTGAATCTTTCTTATTGTTGCGCTCATACTCTATTCAACTTTTGACAGCAGCAGTAGCTGTAGCTACAGTGTGTACATGTATTACACATGTACTTTGTGTACATCAGGATGAAAACTCCGCTGTGACGGAGAAAAGAGGAGAATTATAAATACTGTATATAACCAGAAAGAGAAAGGAATGACATGTGAATATATTAGTTATAACTTAAAACTCTATGGGCTTGATTTATCAAGATTCCTGATAATGATCGCAAAATTGTGTGCGGCGCTTAAAAAATGTGTGAGTGGGTTACCTTAATTTGCAGGTGATTTACTAAGATTGCGTGAGCAATTCTTTACAGGCACAAGTAGCACTATTCAAATGAGGAGTTTGTGGCCGCTAATGCGAGCTGCACCACGACTAGAGAGAGGAGAAATATGCGTATGGATTCACGATGAGTCTTTGGTATAAAAAAAGAAAGGGGGGGATGACATATGGATCAATTCTTTGGCTGTTACAGAATGAATTACTATTGGGCTAGAATGTTGCGAATTCTGTTTTTGGTTTGTCAGTAATAAATGTAATTCATACAGTGTACATGACCTGCTCTCTGCTGCAAGCACACATCGTATCACAGGGTTAGACTGATTAAAACTGCGGTATGTCTGAATTTTGTTTTTAAAATGCCATATATAATGACAATTATCATTGTGGTATTGTATACGATTCCTACATTTTTTAATTGGACTCCAGAAAGGTTAAACACTACAGGGGAAACTAATGAGATTCACCAGGATCATAACTCAATGTGCACTCAGCGCGTCTTCCCTCAAGTGGAGATGTAATGGGAGTGCAGTGAGTTATGATGCATCTTTGGGGGGGAAATGGGTAAATATTTAAATAACTGTCAGGTTTTTGGCCATTAGAGTGTTATTTACTCTTAGGTTATGTTGTGTGTGAATGAAATTTTTCGTTTGCCATTAATAAACGTATGTTGAATGTGGTAGCACAAAATTAACACATGCTTTTCAGAAATAAATATATAATTAAAAATAGACGCTAAAATGGCCAGCGAAAACATTTTTTAATGGTTAGTAAATCACACTGCACTTGGAACGCCTACTTCTTTGCCTGTTCTCCTCCAAATATTTTGCGTCTTCTTATAGAAATGTGCAGATTGCATATTCATCAAGGACAAAACCGCTAAATGGATTGCATGTCTCTTGCTGCAGGTTTAACAGGCGCAATGAGTTGATATATCAGCCTCAATCTCTTTTTGCAATGCGGTTTGCGTGGGTTTTAACAAGTGCAAACTGTTGATAAATCAGGCCCTATTTTTTTATAAAAGGGCAAAGTATGGACTTGTTTTATAGGAGAGGTAACCTGAAAGGTTGCTTTCCGTTTAATTGGTCCTGTCAAATAAATGTTCAATTTTATGATTTTCTGCAACAGTAAAATTTTGAAAAGACTATAATTCATTTATGCAATTAATCTCACTAATATCTTAATACATTTGGCAAGAACAATATTCAATCAAATATAACATACAATAAACATAATACCTGAAATCTGACAATGCATTGTTTTGAAACAGTATGAACAAAACTGTTAACTTTATAACACAGGTTTATATCATCTGCTGCACCACGAGTCCATCTTCCTGTATACTCTTATAAAAGTTTTGAGATATGGAGTGGAAATTGAGCATATCCATACTCATAACATTCATGTCCATATTGATATACATCTTAACACTTAGATAAAAATGTACATTCATTTTTGGCCAAACACTCCTCTGCTAAATGGGAACTACTATTTAAAATGTGAAACACTCACTTATGAGTAAAGTTGCATTTGTAGCTCCACAGAAATTTCTATTACCCGACGAAGAACTGGATCTATTTTAAAGAACTTAGCTTCTCGGCTCCCCGTTTTTCACTATCTCTGTTTGATGGAGTAAAACGCTGTTTGGTGAGTTAACATGGAACATACTTCACTTCAGTATGTATGTCTGTGAGTGACACTGTGGAAATGGTGGTTAAACAGATATGAGTTATATTGATAAAAAGGCTTAGGGGAGGCTAAATCCCTTTGCTCATCCATCAACGACTGAGGCTGCTGCACTCTGCTTTTTTGAATGCCATGCAGCTCTCACCTTGGGAAACCCAAAGCTACTGACAACATTAATAGGATTACTGTATCTGTAGGAATGAGGTAGATGGAAGGTTAAGTATTAAAACTGACTTCAGATGTAAAAAAAAATCCAGTTTTTACCATAGGAATGTATATGCACAAACATCCCTATTTGAACAAATGCTGTCCTTTTAATTGTACAGCAATCAAATGAGCTGTGCTTCACTATGAATGTTTTTTCCCCCTCAAAAACAAGGCTCAGCTTGAACAGGTGCAAAGGAACCTCAATAAAATCAAAACACAAAGCTTCCTAACAGTCGGGTCACAACACAAAGCATGTCTCCCTGTTCTGGAAACAGGGTTGACCCCCAGGTTTCTGGAGGATCAAAACATGACAATTAAAATTAAAGCAGAAATATGTACCTATATTATATATAGATGTATATTGTTTTTCCTTTTCCTTATATGTACATTTTTGTAAAGAAATGTATATATTCTGTTTTTCCTTTACCTTATTACGTGCATTTTCATCAAGAAAAATATTTATTTTGTTTTTCCTTTTTCTTATACAGCATTTTTGGCTAAAAAATAAATAAATAAATGTTTTTGCTTTTCCTTACATGTGGATTCCTTGTTTTTACATTCCCTCGTCTCCTCTTTTTACTTTACCTTATGTATCTATTTTTATGTGAAACAATCAATTGTCACTGACTGTACTACTTAAAGCTAAGATAGAAACGTGCCTTAATTCTTCTGCAATCGTCTGAGACATCTTTTGGTAGGACTTTACTTCCTATCAAACAATGTGTTCTCCTGAAACATGGATAATCGAAAATCGATCTGCACATAGATCCTTCTCTTCCCTGCTTATTGACAAATAGTAAAGGAGTTGAACCAAGAAGGGCAGCATTCCTCATTTGCATAGGCAAAGTAAAAAGAGGAGACGAGGGAGCATAACAAGGAATGCATGTATAAGGAAAACTATATATTATATATATACTGTATATATGACAAAAATACATGTCTAAGGAAAAGGAAAAACAAAATGTGTTTTTTTCACCAAAATGTGTGTATAAAGAAAATATTTTTTTTTAATGAAAATGCAGGTAATAAGGAAAAAGAAAAAACAAAAAAATAATTATGTGTAATTATGTTTCGGTCCTCCATACAGGTCAGAGTGACAAATGGAACATGCCATCACAGCGCTGGGGTATGTCACAACCTCTCACAAATAACTCTTCTGCACAAGTGTTTGATGGATCGGAATACATAACCTGGAGAGTCGAGAAAAAACAACAACTGTTTGGCTGTTTTTGATCCTCATAATTAAATGACCAGTCCAGCACACAAGGCACAAACATGAGGAAATCACGAAAGCTTGGTCTTAACTTCTATTCCCTTTTGCTATTCACATCACCCAAAGAGGCACATGTAATTACATTTGTTCAGAACCAGTCCACACTGCAATATAACGACAGATGTATTGAAAAAGCATCAGCGGCTCTTTGAACTGTGGCTGTTTGTGATTCGTGAAAAGGGCAAAGGCAGAATGCAGCTTCCTTGTCATTTGTTCGCTCGTTTTGCTCTATGGCAAGCCATGTTCAGGGACAGTGACTGCATGCAGATTCTCTGAGGTGTGCTAAGATTCTCAAGTATCATACTACATAAGACAAAGGAGCTGATTTCTGTGCCAGACAGGGACACAGTGGATTTAACAGGTTATTGATTTATGCGACAGGCCAGCTGAGCAAAGGATTTATGCATATATAGTTAACACTGAACATTGGAAGATGGAAAGGTGTCTCTGTGTGTAAGTGTTTATGTGTGGATGTGTGCCAGTGTGTGTCTGAGTGTTTGGGAAATGGGTTTGGGAAGGGGGAATAATTGTCATTTTGTTTTTACAATTGTGGGGAAGGGATGGGAATGTGGGGTCATTTTAATCTGTAAAGCACTTTGAGCTGCATTTGTTTTGTATGAAAAGTGCTTTATAAATAAAGGTTGATTTGTTTTGATTAAAAGAGTGACAAATTATTTTTGAGGATCACCTGCTTGTGTTAAAGGAGTTCATTCTATTGAACAAACAAAAAAATACTTTTTAGGGAAACAAATTGTTTTTGTTTTTAGATTTGTTTGAAGTAATTTACTCAAAACATAAGATACACAAATACTAGAAAGAATTCACAGATGGAAGTAATCCTTTGGTCCTAGGACATAGCAGAGGCTGGCTGGAAAGCTTATGATGGTGGCTTTGTGATTGATTGTGCACTGCTGAAAAAAAGAAGAAGTGGTCCCCAGGTTGTGCTGTCCCTGATGGCATGTAACCCCGAGAAATTAGGTGGTTTGCTTATCCTCATTAAGCTCATTCCTTTAGAATCCTCCTGAACAACATCTTATGTTTACAGGTAAGTGAAACCAATTGTCTCTCTTTGAGGTAAAGTTGATGAAGAAAATAAATTATGATTTTTAACTTCTGTACCTCTAAAATCACCTCAGAAAAATCAAAACAGTAAATACATCCTTGCGCTGGTGAAGACTACTAAGCTATTAAAATGTATGGTCCATCAGTCTGCATCATCAGCTGTTTAGGCGGCTTATTTCTAATAAGTTATTAAAAATAAGTTAAATGATATTATTGGTTTTGATGCTACTCCGTTGCTATCCACAATAAATCTCAAGGTACTTTACATGATAAACAGATTCAATTTATGTGGACATAAACCACATTTAATCCAAAAATTTTCACTACAAAATAAGTGCACGCATTTCAATCCTTAGACATCCCTGACAGATGATATTTATGAAATTTTAATTTGATGGTGATTATGTTAGTGAAAATAAAGGTTTTATACTTTGCAATAGGGGTGCTCCGATTGATCGTCCACAGAAAAATTATCGGCCAATTTCCATGGAAAAGTGTGTGATCGGTATTCGCAGATCACTGCCTTTCATTCCCGATCACAAGTACTGGTACTGACTTTATTTTTATAGTCTATGTATTGACTGTGAAGCGCTTACTCTTCCCAGTCAGCAGAGGCGCTGTAGTTTACCCTTCCCCTTCACTCTACTTAGTGGGCATGCGCATGGCGGCAAACCCACAATAACAAACATGTCTGCCGTGTGGAACTTTTTTCGGTCTGTGAGAATGGTATTAAATTTGCGTCTTGCAAAACTTGCAACGAAAAATACCCCGCAGAGGAAGCACTTCTAAAAGCTTCAACACAACGAATTTGATACAACATTTAAAGAATAAACACTTGACAGAGCATGGCGAGTTTTCAAGGCTTACCGCAGAGAATGAAAAGAAGGCAGCTAATGCAGCAACATTCAAACTGCAGCTAATGCAGCCTACGCTTGGAAACACTCGCCCTTATGAGTGTGACAGTCAGAAAGCTAGGCAAATTTCTTATAGACTGATATTACATAATTTGATGTGTTCTTCAGTTCACTTTTTACTGAATTATTGCTGCATTGTACTTGAAAGGTTTTTTTTTCTCTTGAAAAAGTAAAACCATGCTTTTTCTTAATTGAGGTGATTTTTATTGTTCCTTTTTCCATAAATAAATGAAAAATTTACAGCCAAACTATGTGATTGGTATCGGTGATCGGCAATGATGGGCACCTTGGGTGATCGGTATTGATGATTGGCAGCCTAAAACCTAATCGAAGCATTCCTACTTTGCAACAATTGTTGCCAGTGGGATTCGGAATATTTATACACATAAAAAATAAGAATAACCAGCATAACCTGCTTTGACAAGGCATGGTTGGAAGTTTGTATAAGAGTTTTAGATAAATATAGATGCAGTGCTTTATCTTGCAAACATTACTGTCTCACTGTGCCAATAGACTTACAGTATAACCTTGTTTGGTAATTTTATTAATGAGGTTAAAACGTTATAATGCAGTAATGTGCATCCTGGACAACCTTCTACCACAAGACCAAGCACTACAGCTGGGTCCTGTCCTCAGCTAATTTTAAGTCGATGTTTGTGGTCTCTGCAATAGTTCTCTATGTAAAACATGTAGCCTGAGGATGTAGTAAGGATGCATATGTTGTACCCAAACTGGATTTGTTTACCCTTAATAAAGTGTTTGTAGCCATGTTTGCTATAATAGTGTGCAATGCTTTCATCAGCTTCTGTTAGTAATTATCATGTTCGTATCTTTTTTATTCTGTAGATAGGCACCCTTGGTTCACCATTCAGAAGTCGAACAGGCAAATGGCCTTTTTTGTGTCAGTACTCCATATCAAACCAGTTGCTATCATACGAACTCTCAGTTTCATCTTTTTCAAATGTAAGAATGACTGATATATCATACATCATTTAACGATTCTTTCAGGTTTAGAAGATCTAAAACATCTGATAGGTATAAGATGTGTGGAAAAAAATTGCACTGTACTGCTAACACACAGGTACTGCAAACTGTGATGAGAGTAACTGACTGTGAAGCAGGTAGGGCTGCTAGGGGGCATTCTTGTAACCCTACTAATCCCATTGAGCATAAACGGGAGAACATACAAGATTGAAAAATAATGGTCAAATCAAAATGGGATAAAAACATAATGGAAGAAAAACATTTTGTGTAAGCTTCATGTGAAAGTAGTTAACATTTCAAACAGTGGGTTAAAATCATATACATGCTGGTGCATGTAGCATCAAAGCAAGCAGGCAGATTCCAACAATCTCAATCATTGCCTCTGATCAGATCTAGTGGTGAGAACAGCTTCCTCGCCTTGTTCTACAGGTATTACAGACAGGTTGATACAGTGCCAAGAATGAAAGGTAGCCTTAAATGAAGGAATGACACCAGCAAATCAGCAAAAAAGGAATCTCAGAAAATGCATTAATTAGCAGTTAAGTTTAATTTCATTTTATTGCTCTACAGATAATTTTTGCTGACATAGATCAATTTGACAGTACTTTCTTGTTTTAAAGTGACAACTAACCTTTTCCTGCTGTCACTTTATCCTCTCTTTCAGATATTAAATGCCTCCCTAACTGCTCATCTTAATTTTTGTCTTGTAGGCGGTATTATTGTAAATCTGAAGATGTTTTCAAAAAAAGAAGCTGTCTGTCATGTCTGTTTTGTGTCTTTTTTTTTTTGACTCAAAAAAGCATCAGTTAACCTAGCTGTCAGATAATAGATTAAATTTACTGATTTGAATCATAGTTAAGGGAGTTTAATGAATTCTAAAATATACTTAGTTTACTGTGAATACATTTTATATTTTAATGCAGCCCTGAGAGCAGCCTCGTCACCTCTGAGCATATGGCAAATGTGCTGCATTCCTATTTAAGACAGCAGGCAAATTAGAGACTAATCAACAGCATACTTTTTACATGCTGCTTATGAAGGCAACATCCTATGGGGAATGGCTGTTTGATTTAGGCAAATGTTACGGTTCTTTAAATATCACGTAGAATTAGTATTCACTATACACAAATCTTGAAAAAGAGGCATAAAATGGCAGGCAGGGGAGGAAGAAGGCAAGAGAGCGGGGAGCTTAGCAGCATTGCTTTGGTGCTTCACGTTTGCTGAATCAATGAGATAAACAGAAGAGGCCTGAATGTCAGAGTTTGCATCTACAAGATTGAGGACTGAAATTTGGTCCCTTTGCTACAGCTCTTAGTGAATTTTCTATTGAAAAAGGTCAGACTCAATCTCCCTCATACTGAATAACTAAATGTGTGGCGCCAGCTTCTACTGCAAACTGTAGATGGATGATGTGGTACCAGGCTATTTTCCTACATAGATTTGACACTCGGCAATTCTAAACTGTTGAATCTAGGATATGTGACGGTTCTGCATTGTTGCCAGTGGGGCCTGGCCCTCCCAGATGTTGCTGTGGAGCTTAGATTAATCAACAGATCAGCATCGTTCTTTATAAAGTAATATTACCAAGAAAATTATGTTCAAAGCTTTTTTTTTATAAATATCAAAGTCTTTGTCAGAATACACTCAAGGTAACAGAGTAGCTTCAGCCTATCAACATTTGTTTATATAATGAACGTCTGAAATCACAGTTGGCATGTCCAATGTGAACTGAATAGACAGCCGTGGGGCTCAAATGCCACAGCCCCAAGCAGAGATCCCGCAATCAAACCACAGGGCTCCAAGCCGGAAGGAAGTGGTGCGCCCCGCTTTGACAAATGCGAAAGTTTGTTGTACATAACCCACTTAAAAATATCTGTATAGCACACGTCACATTTACATTCTGTCAGCTAGAAGTGTGCAGCCATCTATCTTGGTTATCCTTGCTAGCTAAGAAAAAAAGAAAAGAATGAAAAATATTATTTTATTTAATCTAAATTTAGCACTTTGCTTCTTGAACAAAACCAGAGATTAAACATTTGGGAAATCAGCAGTCAATGGATTTTAACGTTGTTCAAGGACTTTTAAAGTTTATTATAGATTTAAAGGGGATTATTTAAAAGATTTTACAGTTATTTAAACGTTTGCCAAGATAAAAGATCTGCATTTTTTGTTTGTTTGAAAAGTCAAAAACACTGGTGAGTGACCCTTTATTTGTGATTTCATTATATTGTATTCATATAAAATTCTGTTTGTAGTGTATAGGTTTGTGCTATTTTATGAGGTTAATTTAATATTCATCAAAGTAAGATTGTATGCATCACAGAAGATTACTTACTGCTAATAAGTGTTGAGTTATTGTGCCCCACCTAACTTACGCCAGATACATCACTTCATTTCCTGAGAGTCCTCCAGCACTAATATTCTTAACGAGCCAGGGGAGATGTCAGTAAAAGTCAACAGGTAATTTTTTTAGCCTAATCAATCCTCTAATTCAATCACACCTCACTAAAGAAGATTATCTAAAATCTTGGCTCTGATGTCTATATATGCATACAGATTTATGCCAAGGTACTTTTAAAGGTCTGACTGCATGACTACAGTACTTCATAAGGAAACCTGGCTGCCTTATGGATGGGTCTCCAACTTGGATTAAACTTACAACATAAGACCAGGTGGATATGCAGAAGGGATTCTTGGCAGGAGGCACTTTGGCGAGACTGAATGGGAGGAGAATGTTATCCTTCTGGCGCAAGGATTCGTTTCTCACGCACTGCAACGAGCCAAGCTCATTTGTGCCAGAACGAGCTTGTAGCATGTGGGACAATCACCAAGTCCTGGAGGGAGAAGCTGAACAAGACTTACAAAAGGGAACTTAATGTTTCAGCTTCATTTTAAAACTATTTAACTTTAAAATTATTTATAAATGATAGATCATTATAACCACAACGTATCATTACAAACCGATATATAACATCCAACAAGTTAATAAATATAGTGCAAAAACTGTTGAACTATGTATTTACAGGTAAATATATTGGAAAACATGGCAAAAATATGTAAAAACCCTTAAATGTTATTTTTTTATTAGATGGAGAATTTCCTAATAAATAATAGCTCTGTTGGTAGCCCCTTTCAAGGTGATCTAACGGTTTAAAGTTGATAATGTTTTGAGAAACTTCTAATGGATTACAACCTGACTTTCTGTGTCCCTTTGGTGTACAAAAAAAACAAATAATAAAAAACACACACACAATTCTTCAGCCAATGACAATGAAAATGGTTGAGGCTCCATATTTATCGTGTTACCAAACACAATGAGCTAGATGGTAATGGAGACAAAAAATCTCTAAAGCTTAAAATGTTTCAGAAAATGGCAGCTTGGGGTCTCCAAGTCTCCATAACAACCATTAGATGCTAACATGCCAACATCTTTGAAACACAATTTATCTGTCCCACCATTTTCAACATAAGCAAAGTTTGCAAACGTCTAGTGGGCCCAATACCTGAACACTGTATACTGGTTGGAGGACGCATGACAGGGGGTTTTAGCAACAAAAACCTCAGGTGTTTCGACAGAAAACCTCCTCATGTATGCTGTTAAGGTGGAGGGTCTCTGATATGAGATGTGTGATGATGTGGGAATGTTTCGGTACCCAAGACCCTGGGAACCTTGTCAGAGTCCAAAGCATCATGAACAACTTAGATTACCAGGGAATTCTGAATAGAAATCTGGTGACCTCTAAAAATTAACTGAAACATCGATTAGTGCAATAACAGCCAAAAATATATGGCCAAATCAACCGAAAAATTATAAATAAAAAAAATCTGCCTTCCTCCATGGCCATCTCAGAAAGCAGACTTAAATCCTGCAGAAAACCTACAGAGTGAACCCAAACTTTTTTTTTTTTTTAAAAGCATAAGTGAGCAACCAGACAAAATCTAGACCAGAGGTGTCAAACTCATTTTCATTTGGGACCATATCAAGGTCATAAATTTCCTTAAAGGGACAGTTGTGGAAGAAATTATTCAAACTATTTTTAACAAACTGTTAAAATATTAATAATTATCTGTTTCTGCATTAAACAAGTACTTCTTAAAATTAAATACCAGGTTCCACACTGTTTTCACACTGTTGTTATTTAGGACAATTCAAATAAAAATACACTCAACAAAAATATAAACACAACACCTTTGTTTCTACTCCCATTTTTCATGAGATGGACTTAAAATTAAAAATTCTAAAATTCATCCAGATACCCAATATTACCATTTCTCTCAAACATTGTTCACAAATCAGTGTAAATGTGTGATAGTGAACACTTCTGTTTTGCTGAGATAATCCATCCCACCTCACAGGTGTGCCACATCAAGATGCTAATCTGACATCATGATTAGTGCACAGGTGTACTTTATACTGCCCACAATAAAAGGCCACCCTGGAATGTGCAGTTTTGTCTCACAGCAAAATGCCACAGATGCCACAAGCATTGAGGGAGCTTGCAATTGGCATGCTGACAGCAGGAATGTCAACCAGATCTGTTGCTCGTGCATTGAATGTTAATTTCTCCACCATAAGCCGTCTCCAAAGGTGTTTCAGAGAATATGGCAGTACATCCAACCGGCCTCACAACCGCTCAGATCAGCATCTTGATGTGGCACACCTGTGAGGTGGGATGGATTATCTCAGCAAAGCAGAAGTGCTCACTATCACACATTTAGACTGATTTGTGAACAATGTTTGAGATAAATGGTAATATTGTGTATCTGGAATGATTGTAGATCTTTAAGTCCATCTCATGAAAAATGGGAGCAGAAACAAAGGTGTTGTGTTTATGTTTGTTGGGTGTAGTATTTAGGTGCACATAAATAGAACTTAAAGGTTCTATTTATAGGGTCCTCTAAAGTTTAGTGGGCCACAGATTAGGCCCCCAGGCCTTGAGTTTGACACTTGTGATCTAGACATACAATTGTACCATGAGCAATTTTGCCAAAGGAAAAAAAAAGTATTGAACATGATGTCACTAAGAAAGAGAGAATGAAAAACTGTTATTTAACAGAATGCCTTGGATATACTCCTCCTTTTTTCAGTCCAAAAGTATTTAACATGTTATGTTCCCCGAATGTGGTCAAATAAAAGGTTACATTTTCTAAAACCTTTAGTGAGATAGTATTACTGTTAAGAGAGGAAATATAACTTAAGGTTTATTTCAATCCTGCCCTGGAATTGACTTTCTGCATTGAATTTGCATGCTCTCCGAGTGCCTGTGTGGGTTCTCTCTGGTGCTATGTCTCTTTGTCACGGTACAAAAACATGACTGTTAGGTTAATTAGTTTTGCTTGATTGCCCTTAGGCATGAGTGGATGGTTGCTTGTGCTGTGTAACTGTGTTGCATTGTGATAGCGGGTATAGACAGCGTATGTTTGTATGTATGTATGTATGTATGTATGTATGTGTGTGCGTGTGTGTGTGTGTGTGTGTGTGTGCGTGTATATGTATGTATGTATGTGATTTTTCCCCCTTTTATATACAGAGGATGTAGAATTGGTGTTGTAAACAGAATGGAATGTGTGAGAGCTGAAGATGACGGAACTAGAAAGCTTAGAATTTTATCAAAACCATCTTCATGAGAATAGTTTATGCCTAAAACTGAATCTAAACATGTCGATTCAGAAGTAACAGCAGTTTATTTGAACATTGCCCCAGCTCAGACAATCTTTTGAAAATAGATTAGAAAAACAGTTTTTAAAAGACATGCATCCCAGAGAGTAATGCTGAAGGGGGAAAAACTTATTAAGAATAGCCTCTACTAGCAACTCATTTTGTTCCATTCAAACTACAGCAGAGGTTGTTCATTTCTTTTATTGCAACTATCCTCTTTTTTACTCGAATGTCCAATCAAACTCTTCCTTGGTGCAATGTTTTTAAAGTCTCCATTCTGAATCACCACAACTTGTGTTCCCAAACTGGACATGAGAAGATACCCAAGGCCTAGAAAATCTGATCACGATTTATTGTTCGGAGTTGCACTTATCTTTTAATTGCCAACCTTTTAACAATAAACAGGGAAAATAAGTTGATCAAACAAATGAAAATAGCTCTGAAGAAACTATAATCACAAGATCTGTGGTCAGTGTGCTAAAAAGAAAGATTAACAGAAAGGATGTTTCTGGTGCATGAACAAGCACAAAGAAACAGCAAACACAGAAACTGAAAACAAACTCATGGTGGAATATTGCTTGCAAACAGCTTCCAATCAGTGTTGCCAACTGAGGACAATTATCAGACCCATAATGAGTTCATTAGGATAATGAAACAGCTAAGGCGGATTTTTCTATTCTACGTTTTAAACCTCTTGCATCCGTATCTGCACTAGCAATTTAGATTAGCAATCCAAGCACAGACATAAAACATGGATTTGAATGGATAAAATGTATTTGTGTTAACCCATTCAGAGTCAAAAAACAACTAAAATAGTGCTTCTGCAGATGAATCTGATGACTGACATGAACAAGGTCTGAAGAGTTAGAATTCTGCTGCTATTGAACAAAGCATTCAAAATGGAGAGCAACTTGTCTCATAAAAAACATAGTTATGACTATAATATGAATTTATCCATGATTGACTTAATGTATGATGTCATTGCACCTCAAAATCTGTGTAACAAATGTTAAGAAAACATATTGCACATATGTAAGCAGCTCCTGCGTGCCCTTGCTGCTGCAGTATAATTTCCCCTTAAGCAGAGCTCAGTAAATCTGTAGAAGAGAAATTTGTTTAATCTTAGTAGTCCCAGCCAGATCCAATATCTTTTATCTTTGTACTTTTTCTAGTTTCTGGAATTTAGTCACAATGCAAATATTATGTTAAACATTATATTTTGTGGAGTCAAAACACTTAAAATATCCAAAGGACAATCCAACTACTGTGATAAGGACTATCAACAAAACTTGCTTCAGAATAACAAGATCAAGTGAAGTTTTAGCTATTTTTCAGGAAACAAAAGACTCACCATTATGAATTTTTAACAAAAAGAGTCTTAGGTTTCACAAATCACAAAAATCCTTAATGGAATCTGTAATCAGTGGAGGGAAATTCAGTTTCAGTTTGATTAATTTATGTTGTTTGAATTACATTTTATAGTTGTCCTAAAACAAAGTAAAAAAAACAACATGTCAAGAACCAAAATCTCTAACAACGTTTCAGAAAATCTCTATTCAAGTCTGACAAGTCTGTTACCTACATAAAACTTTATTGCCTCATTGATTCTTTTGTAATAGAGTTCTGTCAGCCTGTCTGAGATGACTATCTCCAGTAATACAATAGGGCAACTCAATAGGACTACTTCCTTGCTCGCTTCAAAACAAAAGTCCCAATAAAGATTTCAACATCATGTCAAGCTTAAAATACTCATCTTTATATATCTGGGGCAAATAATAATAGCTATGGCTAATTTTTATACCAGAGCAAGTCATGCATTCAATTCCATAGCTCTTCAGGATGTGGGATGGGAAATACTGAGGTGTTTAACTTCATGAGTTATAAATTGCAATCAATATCAATACTAATAATCAAAGAATTGGCATGAATTCTAGATTGGTCTGTACCAAGATGTTGGCAGGTTTGGAGACACATAAAGTTATGCTCCATTAGGAGTTTATATGTGCTTGGGCTTTTTGATCATTTCTCTGTTACCCAGAATTTACACTAAAGTGTCATGCAAGCGTAACGCAAGCGTACGCATTTGAAGGCCTTTTATTAAAAGTATATATAGTATGTCTATATGTGTACCAAAAAACCTACTAAAGTTTGTGTAGTGTCTTCGTTAATAATTTACTTTTAAACCTCATTTAGCTGGGAAACCCACTTTTAGATCTTGTGGAGACACCTGACACACAAAAAAACGACAACTTTAACCCCATTTCCACCGCACAGAGCCGACCGTAGTTTTATACAAACTAAATACTAAACATCTAAATTTAATTTTGATGACACTGTGCTTCAGGCTTTCTCTTTTTTAATATTGTCAGTTTAAAAAGGATGTCTTGTGTCATAAAGGAGAGGAATCTTCTCAACTTGACAATTAACCTTTCGTCGTCCATTGTTTAGCATGTAGTGATGTCCCATTAAGATATGTGGTTTTTTACATCATCACCATGTATTGCATGGACTTTTATTTTGAGGTCTGGTAGAAGTTTTATTTTTCTAAATTGTGGCTGTTCCATAGCTCGGAAGATTGTTGCAAATACACTTTAAAAGTAGAACTCAAACCTAAGGACGCTCCTAATACGCAAGTATAGTATGGCCAGTGTGGCTTCTCCAATTGATAAAAACAAAAGTGTTCATGCCTCGTGCTACGGACGTGTTCAGTTATGTTTGCGTTACGCTCGCTTGGCACTTTGGTGTAAATTCGGGGTTAGATCTCATCATCCCTGTGTTAGTTATTTTCTTCCTTCCTGTGATCTCCTTAGTTGTTTCAACTTGGAGTTTTTCTTGTGTTTCCATGTTTCCCATTTATTTAAATCTCATTATTTCTCTATTTAACTCCTCTTAGTAAGTTGCCTATCATTATCTTTATGCATTTAGGATTATTTTCTGACGGGGCTTTCTATTGTTATATTTTCCCTCTCTCTTCCCTCTCTGCCATTCTGCTTTCCAGCCCAGCTACATTACATCTCCAATATCTCTCTGCTCACCCAATCACCCACCTGTATCTGATCACCTTAATTAAGTCTCTCTCTGTGTTTCCTTTGACAGGTCACACACTAACCTCAATACTTAAGCAGATCATTTTTGGTCGTACCTAACTGGTTTCTTTGTCTTTTCTCCCCAAGTCATGTCATTTTGTTACTGTAAATTACCAGTTAATCCTACAAATATTATTTCAACGTTTAGCTATCTGCTTCTGGGTCCTGTCTGCTCCACACCATGATAGTACCAGGATCAATATTTAGGTGCTGACATCCAACTTCTTGTGTGATTTTACGTATTTTTTAGGTTTTTTTCTTTTTTATCCTCAGATGTGTCTTTAAGTTTCTAAATCACGGATGGGGAACCCTGGTCCTCGAGGGCCGCATTCCTCTACGTTTTCCAGGCAACCCTGCCTCAACACACCTGACTCAAATCAAATAGATCCAACAGCCAATGAAGTTTTGCACAATTACTAGTTAATTTTATTCAGGTGTGTTTGTGCAGGGAAACATGGAAACCTTGCAGGATGAGGGCCAAGGTTCCCCACCCCTGTTCTAAATCATCCTACCTCCTAAGTAAACATTAGAACAACACGCAACAACACCACAATTGAGCAGGGGAGAGAGGCTGGGGGTCTTTCCACACCCCTGTTCGTTGGACCATCAGGGGTTGGAGCCCGGGTAGATTATCAGGTCGTCTGGTCGGGGACCTAGGCTAGTGGGCTACTCTTGCCGGGGTGGGGGCCTTGGCGGTCTGCTTGTCCCCGTCCTGGTGGGCAAGGGGTCCGTCTCCCGGGTGCAGGGGCAGGGTGCTCTATCGGGGCGTCTGTCCCTGGGCCTGGGAGTATAGAGTATGTGTGGGGTGTATGAATGAGTGTACAGCGTCCTTTTTTCGTGTGTCCTGTATATGTAAGAATGTGTGCGCATGAGAGGGAGGGTACGTATGAGTGTCTCTGTCTGTCTATGTCTACTTGTCAGGTTGGGTGTTTGGCTGCCCTCTGGCCTGGTGCATCTTCTTCCCCTCCGTCACTCCCCGTCGGTGATGGATGGTCCTGCCCGCTGGTCGATGATGGCTCTCGATGCCTGGGGCCGGGGGTCCCGGTTGCGGCCCGGCTCGGTCCTGGTGCATGCCTAGCTGTTCCTGGGTGGGCCGGTGTGTCGGGCGGCCGCTGTTTCGGGCCGACATCCTCCTTGGATTGACTGGGGTACCTCTTATGGGGGTGCCGGGGTTGTAAGTAGGTTGGTGCCGTCCGATGGATCGGTGGGGACCGTGCCCGGCGCCCAAGCTCCTGCCAGTTCCATGAGTTCTACTGCCTGGTCGGTTCATGTGGGGGGGCTGTCGGGTATTGGCTGGGCCCCAGATCTTGGCGCTCTGCATGGGGCGGGATCTGGACCCGGGACCTGGTAGATCTGGATGTCCAGGTGCTGGCTGGGTGCGGCCTGGGGAGGGCATACATCCGCTGTGGCATACATCCGCTGTGTGTCGTCAGTTCGCGGCTCTGCTGGTGCGGTTTCTTTTCTTCACCTTCTTCCTTTGTTCCTTCTTTTCTCGGTTTCGTGTCCATGACTTCAGGAAATTGATCCCTCAGTTATCACTAATAAAGATTTTTTAATACATATACATCAAGTGGAGTGTTACAGCAAAGCTGTAATACTCTGCTTGGGAAAGTAAATCTGTTGGGCTAGTACTTGGTACTCAGACACCAATTCTGAGTGGCAAACTGCTAGACAGGACACGTAATTAGAAAAAAATAAATACAAATAAATAAAAACATAAATCATCCTATCGTCCTGAGTCACACCAGAATGTCTGAAATGTGAGCATTACCAGATGTAATATAGATGTAGCTAAATGTTTAAGCTTTTGCTTAGAGCAACCACAAAAACTATTTTAAATAGAATATTAATTAAGTCAAAAAAACGCTCAGCCTATGAAAAACCTATTTTAACTTTCTCATTTAAGTACCACTAATTAGCAATATAAAAATAGATTTCAAGGTCAAGGCTTTGATTTACAACTTAATTTCTAACCTTTAGCTGATCATGGGATATTATAGCTGATCAGAAGACAAGTTTTTAGAAGAACAAAGTTTAAGAAAAATTTCCCGTACTCTGATTCAATTAATTTCATTTTCTCTTCACGAATTCAGAGTTACAGTTACATTAGTTACATCATCTTAAATATCAACTGCTGATTATAGAGCATTTATGCTTAGTGTTTAAAATGAGAGCACTCTTGGTGGGAAAAGATTAACAGTTTAAAACAATGTAATGTATTAAATCAATGTCTTTTTAACTCTTCCTTTATACAGCTTTACTTCATTTGATTAGCATAGAACCTGAAGAGATATTGAGCATATAGCAACTAATTTGAATTGGACCAAAGTGATGAGCTGATAACATATGGAGCATATTCGAAACAATTAGACCTGAGAACATTTATTGTTAAATGTCTGAGGTTAAAGGTATTTCAAAATTAGCAGTGTTTGTAGTTAATAAATATTAGAATTGTTATGATAATAATGATGCAAATTCTTTGACGAATTGTTAATATCAGTCAGCTTATGTTAGTAATCTTGAGTGAGAAATCAATTCAATGTTTTGAATTTAGGCTCAAGATTGTTATAGCTTTAAATTACACAGCAGGATTAACTTAAATTTTTTTATGTTATTTAAAACTGACTGAATCTCTTGGGTAATTATTGTCTTGAGTGGATGCATGGAAGCAGCATTTGAGAAAAGGATTCCAGTAGGTAGATGCAGGTAAACCAGACACTTTGCTTCCTTCTTGTAATGTCCTAATACCATTTTTTCCCACTGGATTTGGTAAAGGCTTCACTGACACACAACCTTTAAAAAAATGTTTTTCAAGAATTTAAGATTTGTTATTTCTTATGAATATCTCTCCCCAAGTAGGTGTAATTTATTCAATGTCCTTCTAGCAGCTATTGGCACTATACATTATAGTTTCCTTTCCAGCAGAGAAACTGATAGAGAAATTAGTTTAAGAGGTACTGGACTGCTACTATTAAAAGTATACATTTTCAGAAACCAATTTTTATTATTCCTCACTTTTTACCTTTTAAAAATCCTGAAAATATGATTTGATATTCTTTGAGTTCTCAATTAAAATTGTAAGAGAAAATGATATATTATACAGTAATTGGTTTTTCTATCAGGTATATTCTGAGATATGACAAATAAGGTAAACATATGCTTTTTATACTTTACTTTTAAAGGGACAATGACTTTCTGCTGTCCATTAGAACTGCTCCCCAAAAGATGAACTGATTGTTGTCTGGAAACCCTCTGTTTCTGACTTTTTTTCTGGCATGGTAGGGGTAACCAGCTTTGATAATATTTTATTTATTGTGTACATAGAATTCTATATGATAAATCAATTTAGGCCAGCTGTCAGTCAAGGGCAGTTGTCCTTAAGTGCCTCTTCTACCAGAAAAGAGTTTATCAAAAGTTGGTGAGAATAACAATAAAGTAAAGAATATTTTTCTAAATTGGTACTCATTTTACAGTACATCACCTTATTATTTTTGAGACATCTCATTCTTTTAATATTTTTGCTGAAAGGCTATGAAATAAAAATGTGTCTAAATAACTGTCCCTAGATAATGAAATGCCTTCAGATGTGTCACCATTTAAATTCACAGAGGCACTGGTTACTGGTGTTTACTGTAAATGGTAATTACAACATGACTAAGCTGGTGATAGTTCCCTGGGTGAAGAGGATAATCATAAAAATTCTTAGTTGGAAAACACCGCCATTGGCAAAACCTAATAAATCAGTATGACTCACATTTTTTTCAGTTTTCACAAAGAGGCAAGCACATGTATTCCCTTATTAGCTGAATAAACAAAGTCACTGTAACTGTAATAAAAGCTTGTCAAACAAAATGACATTGAATCACCGAGCATTCATTTGCTGCAGTTCCTATAAATTCACGACGGTGGTCATTATTTCGCCTCGGCTTGAGGGAAGCAAATGATGTTGACGCGTGTGTCATTAGCTTCTCTAAAATCAGCCCGCCTCTGAGTGAGGAATTTCAGACAGCACTCGGTAGCAGGGCAGATAATAAAGCATGGACAAGGCTATCTTCTTTAATTTATATGCAGGCAGAGAGTGATCTAGCCCGGGTGTGTTTGGCCTGACTAAGCAGAGGGAGCGAGACATTGACTCGTCTGAGAAGAGCCTTCCCACGGTCCACTGAAAAGAAACACATATCCAACAGCGTTTCTTCCACTATATGAAGACTCTAATGAGTCTATACAACAAAGACTTGGTATGAGCCTCAACAGAACGTCCAGTTTTCAAATGACATGTGTGTGTAAACAAGTACAAGGCAATGAAAGAACCTTGACATATGCAGCAACATCAGGAAAGTACATCTGGGTAACATATAGCCTAAAACCAGCCATCAAGAGAGACAGTACATCCACCAAAGCAGCCGTTTCTTAATAGCAATTACTGTTTTAAGTGTTCAGAGTAAATTGTCTTCAAAAAGGAATGTTCCCCTGTGGCTATCATACAGAGAATACTGATAGATTTTATGATCAGATATGGGAATCTGAGAGTAAGATGGAGGTGAAAAAAGAACTAAAAAAGGCAGAAACACAGATTTCCTTAGCTATCCTAGGTTCATAAACCATGGGACTGTTGCCACATGTTTTTTTGCAATTACTGTATTTAAATGCACATCATAATTACTAAAGTAATTGGTCTTTTATGGAGAGATTTTGCTTTTAAAAAGCAAGCTTTTTAATTCAGACATTTATAGCCAAAAGAGCTAAAAAGGGTCAGTTTGATCCAACCACAGCAGCTACAATCAAATAAAAGGTAGGCATATCTACAAACAAATGCTTGTTTTGATGCTTACCTTTTCAGATTTCTTGTGTTTCTATTTATTGTCACACTTAAATGTTTCAGAACAAAATAATGTGACATGACAAACTACTTGATTTCAAAAGAATAAAGCTATCCAACTTAACCAGCCCTTATAACAAAAAAAATTGCACGCTCTTATGAAGTCTAAAATCCACTGTAATTAACACTTTTTTTAGAAAGCTTTAATTTCATTAGCCTTCCCCAGGCCTAATTACGGCCCTAACTGTTTAATCAATAAATGACCAAAATATTCCCTGGCAAAAGTACATCTTAAAAAGCAACACATTATTCCCTAATCTTAAGACATTCAAGAACAGATGAGAAAGGTATACAAAGTTAAGTTTGAGGATTTTTGACTTCAGATAACCACAGTGAGAGCTTTTATCCACAAATGTTAACAATATCAAGCAGTGGAAAACAGCCTCTCAGGAGAGACTGATTTACCAAAAGCATTCAAAGAGCACATCATCGACTTATCCAGGTGGTTGTAAAAGAACCAAGAACAACATCACACCCCTGTTATCCACTGGACGCGTAGGAGGCGTGTAATGTAATAGAAGAGTATCACTCGTGAAAGTGTTTCACCCAGTTGATCCTGGGATATCACAAAATCACAGTAGAATTACAATTGCATAAATTAATAGGTAGCATGCAGGGGGGGAAAATTTCAATTTTATGTTCATAAGTAGCATAACCTCACTATCCAACTGCAGATATTCCTTGTAAAAAAATATCACTGGCATTATATAAACTGGGTGATTCTCCTCTTCAAGGATTATAACAATTATTTTAACAAAAAAATATATACATATATTCTTTTATTACATTCATTATGTCTTCTTATTCACAAATGTAATTATTTTTTGGTTTAAATACCTAAAAGTATTTGTTATACCTAGTGTCTTTATAAAAGAACCGAAAAAATTATTATATATACATATATACCAAAGAAAACCACTATAAATAAGATCCATAGACCCACGGACAACCCTAGACTCACAGGTTGTGAAGCGTTGTTTAGATTTTTTCCGTAGTCAAGCAATCGGAAATCGGAAATGAGTCCTTTATTCTTGAAACTTCCGGGTATTTTTGCCTTGCTCCCATGCCTGATTTACTGTCTGGTCCGATAAAAACTGCCAAGCCTGCCGTGTTTTAGAAGTTGAGAACGTACAAAATAGAACTGCCACTTAAATTTAGTAAGGGGTGCGACACAATGCTTCTGAGACACGTCTGTTTCGCAATGCTTCACACTCGGTGGAAACTATCGGTGGGAACCGCTATTATATGCGTATTACATTTGACTGACATTACGCACCACTTACACATCTGGAGGAAAGTAGGGGTAAGGCACTTAAGACCACACTAGTCTCAATTAAGGTCAGTGCTCCTGATTCAACAATAAGAAATGACAAGAATGGCCTCCATCTAAAAGCTCCAAGGTCAAAACCATGGCTGACCAAAATTAATAGAAAGACTCCTCTTACATCTAGAATTAACCCCCTAGGAAAAATAAATCTATAAACTGATTATGTTTTTTCCAAAGGGCTGCATCCATTCTAACAAAACATTTTAGAAACATATCAGTAAAGCCTAGTTTATGCTTTTCCGACCGCAAATTTGCACCTAGATGCAGACGTATTGATGGATACGTTTTTCGTGTATGGTTCTAATTTTTTTTCCTCTTCACTCTCCATTGGTTTCTCAGCGTTGCTCGACCAGGATGGCAGGGGTTGCTAACTTTTCATGGCATCTGTGCCTACTATCACAGCATTGTATCAGTTTTTTCTAGGCTTGTGAACAAATTTTGTCCTAAAAGAGCAATGCACGACAGAAAGTAAGTTTTGATTAAGCTGTAAAGCTTTCACTAGAAGTGCAGCTCATAGAATACTCTAAAAATGCATGGAAACAAACTCAGAAGCCTTTTTTTTTTCTACAACTAGTTGTGTTCAAAATAAATTTGACTGGACTTATATTGACTGGATAAATTATTCAGTCAATATAACGCATGTAGTGGCCAAACACTGCATTAACTACTGATTACAGCGACTATAGAGCACCATTCTGGTGAAACGATCTCTGCCTGTTGCTGAGCTGACCAATCACAGGCATATGCTCTCCGTTGACGGACAGTTAAAAATTGGGGGCTCTACTCCATCCGTCCTTGCGTAGGTGACGGAGAGCCCTTGCGTCGATGGATATTGCTGTTGCTTCAATCCGTCAAAATGGAGAAGCATAAAGTAGGCTTAACAGTCAAACATATGACAGAATATTAAAGGAGCAGGGGGCTGGATTTCTAAAATAAATTATACTCATGTTTAGTTTTGTAATGGGTAATGAAGCATTGTAAAATAAGTAAAAGGAGTCCACCCAAGTGTAATCCCATTATCTTGAACAGCCTGTGTGCTGCAAAATAGTATGCGATTAGGTGGCCGAATTTCCCGCGCTTACACGAGGATGCAACGTCAATCTACAATTCTTGCGCGTTCTCGATTTAACATGAAGGAAGAGAAAGAACCCGGACTTCAGATGCGATCAGTTAAAAACTATTGTCACTGCACGATCTGTTCCGGAAGCACGATCCGTACCGTGAGCACATCTGCGCGTGCGAGCCAGGAACTACTTCTGGGGGGGTTTGTTTAGTTCTTCTCGAGACGGTAAAAGTTGGATGGATTTGCGCTCTTTCGCCACCTGCAACATTTTCTGGAAAAGCTCACTTTTGATTTTTTTATGAAACATGAAGCAAATAGTTAACTGTCTATAATATGTTGCTATTTTGCCCAATAAGTGCGAGGTAGCAGCTCTGTCTCATCCTAATGTCAGCCTATTCTCTGTCACTCATCTCCGTTCCTCTCAAGCAGCGAGACGGGTGTTACCCTTAAGTATCACATATAAGCGCACTCCAAATGTGTGCAGCTCACTTGACTACAGACAAACGAACGACGGCTGGCTTGACCGCAGTCAATATTTCAGCTCCATAAAATATGTGACAAATAAGAAAGCTGTTAAGGTTACGAATGCAGCAAGTACATTTCTCAGCAAGTAAATATATCAGATAAACAAGTGTAAATGGTCTTGATCTGTAAATATGAATTAACAAATAAAAATAACAACAAAAGAAATCTACCCGGAAGTAGTTCCTGGTGAGCATGCGCAGATGTGCTCACGGTACGGATCATGCTTCCAGAACAGATCGTGCAGTGACAACTTTTACTTACTTCGTCGCTAGACATGTTGCTTGTTGTCATACAGCTGGCGATGTGCGCAATGTGCGGTGGCCTGAAAGTACGCTACGTCACTGATGTATTTACTTTTTGTGCTCACTACCTTAGTGGCTGCAGTTACTGGCAGCGGCAGCCGCAACAGTCGCGAGTTTAATTTCTTTAATCCGGCCCCCTGTGAAAATAATTTCTACATTAATTTCACCAATGTACAAGAAAATCATGAATATTCTCTCATATGGAAAATTCACAACTTTGTAAGAAATAAATTCAAATTGTCCATGATTAAAATGCATAAATTTATGATATTCAATTAAAAAATATTTTATTGATCCCAGAGGGAAATTATGTGTTGTTGTAGCTTATACTAATTAATTCTTCAAGGATTTGTTGTAGACCATGATGGCTGTGGGAAGAAAGGATTTCCTGTTGCGGTCTGTGTTGCAGCAAAACTGAAGAAGCCTCCGACTAAAAATACTCTGTTGCTGTAGGATAGTCTCATACATAGGATGCTCAGGGTTGTGCATTTTTATTTTTTATTTTTTCTAAAGACTCATTCTTTAAATAATCATCTCCAGTTGTTCCACAGTCGTCCCCAGAACAGAACCAAGATTCTTCATCAGGTTATTTAGCCGTTTTAAGTCCCTGGCTCTGATGCTGCTACCCCAACAGATGATGGGTGAAGTAATGACACTCTCCACAACAGACTTGTAGAAGATTTACAGCATCTTGCTACAAACCGTGACGTACTTAAGCTTTCTCAAAAAGTAGAGTCAAATCCTTACCTGCTTGTAGACAGCTTCACTGTTGATTCTCAAGTCTAGTCTGTTGTCCAGATGAACTCTAAGGTATTTATATTCCTCCACCACCTCCACTTCTTCTTCCATGATAGAAATGGTATTTGACTTATCCCTGTTTCTTCTGAAATCTACAATCATCTGCTTTGTTTTGTTTACATTCAAGATAAGACAATTGTTTTCACACCGTGCCACAAAGCGGTCCACATGCACTCTGTATTGAGTATATAGTGCACATCAGTATATCTATATATATAATAGTATATATAGCAGTATATCAAAACTTCAAAACTCTGAGACTGTAAATTCAGAAATTTGCATGAAATTGCACAAAATTCAAAGGTTATAAAGATTATAAAGTTAGACATTTGCTAAAAAAGCAAAGTCCTCTAATAACTGCAAGATTAAAGTGGTAAATTTAGTAGAAAATCTAAATTTCAGTGATTAAATCTGAGCGTGAGATCTTAACCAAGGGAAATCTGTAAATATTTCATCACAGCTTTATTCATAGAATGCGCAATTTTTCAATCAAAATAGTCTGGGTTGTGGGTTACCCTGTTCTGGGCAAAGAGTGAATCAGCTAAAGCACAACTATATTAATCCAGAAATGCAGAGGCAGAGACAGAAGACAGCTAAGTACGAACTGTTCTGTAGAGCAGAGACACTGAGATAAGCGCAGTAACGGAAAATGCTAAATAGATGAGTCACCACTCCTCCTCACATGTATCAGAACAACACATTTCAGGTAAGGTCATTACAATTACAGATAACAATACATTGTAAGAATTAAGCACTGTGCCAGCTGTATGGTTTTGTCTCACCATCTTTTGCACATTTACAACCCTGACAGTGTCTTCAATTCCAATCAGTTGTTTGTAGTTGTGCTACTAATTTACTGCACAAAGCTTTTGCTAAAATCTATCATTGCATTAGCCCTGACATAATGGCACAAGGGCAGGTTGAAAGAGAACATTCACAACACTGTTACAACTTTTCTAGGTTCCAGCTGTGCACTATACAGAGCAGAGTGTCTAGTTTTGCTTTCCCCCCATTAAGATCTACAGGTGGCAAGAAGGCTTCAAGTTGAACCCAAAAGAGCCTAAGTAATTTTGAAAATAAACCGTTAAGTAACTTCAGATGACATTTTTGTATCTATGATAATCTGTTTAGGACACCTGATGGGTCTGTTGCTGAATACATACTTGGCATTTCAGACTCCCTGTTGAAAAAGGGGAAACAGCCCCTCATTTAAACAAATGAGCCAAAACATCTTCAGGATTTAGCTTTCCTGATGATGATTCATTGAAAACATGATTCAATTTCACAGGTCCATATTTATTACTATTGGAAAGATGCATAAATATATGGAGGACTACGGGGGTCATTGGAAAAGCAATACAGCATTTTGACGAAAACTGCTTAATTGTGAATTAAAAATATAGATTGCTAAATATAATTTCAAATTCAACAATTAATCCATACAAAAAAAGACAAATTTGAAAAACATTTTGTAATTACACATTTTAAATTTAAATACTAAAGAGGAATTGCAAGCTGTATTTATTATTTGATTATTAAATACTGTGATTTGAAAATGTTTTTCAAATCCTATTTCAAAATGGAGAATTAAATAACACAATTAATAAATGACATTGTAAATATCTTTCCTTTTCATACATTTAAAAAAGTTATTCCCTTTTCTAAATCAGTTTTCTCTTTCCAGTTCTCATTTTCAAATCCTTTTTGCAATCGCATTTCTTAAATGGTTTACCCTCCCCTTTTAGCATTCGTGTGACCCTCCTGGTCCCTGAGAACACTGAAAACCAAGTTCAACCAATCACAGCTGCTCCTCGAATGTAACCAGCTCTCTCATTGGTTAGACAGCCACATTTGAGTGGAGCTTGCCGAGCTGTGCGCGCGCCAGTGCAAACAGAGTTGTAACTGCTTCAAAGTTTCGCCTTATCTGCTTCAGTCTCCTTAAAGTACTTGCATTATCGGCATCTGCACTGTTGACATACATTGCCAAAGTGATTAAATCATTTATAGTGCAGCTCCAGATGTTGCCAGCTGCTTCGTTCTCCATTTTCGAGTTTTAGCTATGATATGTCTCCTTCAAACCGTCTGCACATAGCAAGGTTTGAAGACCAATCAAAACCATTTGGCGCGCACAGCTCGGCAAGCTCCACTCAAATGTGGCTGTCTAACCAATGAGAGAGCTGGTTACCTTCGAGGAGCAGCTGTGATTGGTTGAACTTGGTTTTCAGTGTTCTCAGGGACCAGGAGGGTCACACGAATGCTAAAAGGAGAGGGTAAACCATTTAGGAAATGCGATTGCAAAAAGGATTTGAAAATGAGAGATGGAAAGAGAAAACGGATGTAGAAAAGGGAATAAGTTTTTTAAATGTATGAAAAGGAAAGATATTTACAATCTCATTTATTAATTATGTTATTTAATTCTCCATTTTGAAATAGGATTTGAAAATACAATTTCAAATTGCAGTGTAGGGACCAGGAGGGTCCCCACCGAAGGGGACGATAGAACCTGGGGTCTATTTTTTAAAACCATTTAGAATGCCGATATTGCAATAAAGGATTTGAAAATGAGAACTGGAAAGAGGGAGGGGGGGGCGGGGAAAACGGATTTAGAAAAGGGAAATCAACTTGCTTTAAATGTATGAAAAGGAAAGATATTTACAATGGTCATTTATTAATTGTGTTATTTTATTTCTCCATTTTGAAAGAGGATTTGAACAAACATTTTCACCAAAAATTACCTGTATTTAATATACTCATATAAATTCAATATTGCAATTACGCTTTCCGTATTTAAATTTTAATAACGTAATTACATAAAATGTTTTATTTTTTTTTCCAAAAAAGAGATTTGTTTTTTTTTTTGGTATTGGATTAATTGTTGAATTTGAAATTATATTTAGCAATCTATATTTTTAATTCACAATTAAGCAGTTATCATCAAAATGCTGTATTGCTTTTCCAATGACCCCCGTAGTCATCCATATAAATATTCATACAAAAGGGGAAGTTCATAGAAACAAATAGTAACAACAGTAAGTATATGGTGACAATAAGAAATATCCTTCTGCTTATGTGCTCATGACTGTCATATTGATTTGGGGGGTTTTAAGATACATTTGAGCTATTCTTTATTCAGGGTACAATGACTATGCAACAAACAACTTCAATTAGTTTGAATTAAATGAGAATCCAGCTAGTATTGTTGTCAACTGAGCACCCCTGCAGAACTAAGTTTAGACAAAAAATATATATATAAAAACTCAGTATGTTCCATGTTAGGACAATGTACCTCTATGAAACATTATTTTGAACCCATAAAATCTGGTTAAATATGTTTGGCAGTTGTGCTAACTGTGGAGTCATAAAATTTGTGATAACATGAGAATGCCTCAAGATGAATGCCATGGCAACAGACAGGCCCAAGCCCAGAGAAGGGCTTGTTGCATGTAAGCCAACACTGGGAAGAGAACATTTGTCATGTTGCTAGTCTTTTTAAGTTGATGATAGCAAGATTTAAGGTATGATAGAAAATGATAGTTATAAACAGAAGCAAATAAAAATATTGTGTGAATTATTTTTATTTGAATGGTTTGCTAAGCTATCTGTCATTGAGGATCTCTTTTCTGTCTATTTCTTGCAGAATTATATATTTAAAAAAACTTTCTAAAATCAGTTTAATTTTTAGAGCAAATGATTTAAAGCAAATGATTATGTCAATCATATCTATCATTTACTAAATGTAGTATAAAGTTTAAAGGTATATCAATGAAATTATATTAATTTATTAAATAAATCAAGGTCACTTTATAATCTAGATACCATAACAGGCATTGGTAAGTATGCGATTCTGACTGTATAATTTGTTTCAAACTAATAAAGTTTCACTGCATTAAGTCATTAATACTAAGGCTTAAAACCTAAAATGAATACATTTAGAAGTATTTTGCTAATATTGTATTACAAATAATTTCCTATTCTACTTTTTCCTTTTTTGCTCTTTATATAGAGTAGCACTTGGCGTCTACACAGTAATGGGAGTTTTTTTTAGTCAGGCCGTCTTTTATGATATCTAGTTTTTAATAAAACATGCAATAGTAGCAATAGTAGTTTTCAAACAGCATTACCTCCATTGCTTGCATTCTTTAGTTTTCAAAACCTTGACTTTCAACAACCAGAACTATTTATAAAAAAGCTGAATTGTACTTTCTGGTACGTCAGGAAAATCCTTATTTCAGCCATCTGACTGGCAGTTCACAGGAAAAGGTGAAGGATGCTGAGTTATACAGTACTCTATAATCTTTACAGCTGGAGAAAACTCTGGAAAAGAACTCTGGCCACTCTGGTATTTTATATAACAAGACTTTACACCATAGGAAGAGTGACAAGAATCACTGTTTTGATCATTTTAAAACTTAATCAACCTTTGTAACATGTTGATACTTAGAGAAGAATTAAATATTTTAGATCAACACAGAACCATAAATATTCTAGCAAAGCAACATAACTGAATTAGTCACACCTTGCTTTCCTCCAACTATGGTTACATAAAAGACCGCACAACATGTAGCAAATTCTAGTGAAATGGATTACAGAAGTCATACTGAAACTAGTCTTTTTGCAAAGATCAGATAAATATTTGAAAATGTAATGTATGTCATCTTCTCATCTGTATTCTCACAATCCTAATAA
Source organism: Apricaphanius iberus (assembly GCA_028564705.1). Lineage (NCBI taxonomy): Eukaryota > Metazoa > Chordata > Actinopteri > Cyprinodontiformes > Aphaniidae > Apricaphanius > Apricaphanius iberus. The sequence continues at coordinate 693,960 of JAPXFQ010002338.1, read as the reverse complement.
AAAAAATAAAATAGAATATGCTGCATTATCTGCTATTAAGGCATAAAATACTGCATAAAGGACCAATTTATTTAAGTGTGTATTTAAGTGTGATGTAAAAACATTACTAAATAAATTAAGATATATTTATTATATAAAGTGCCAACATACTATTATTATTAAAACAATGTAGAACCTAAAAGCTCACATATCAGCACAGATGGTTACACACATTAAAAGAAAGCTAAGGCGTGATAGAGTAGTTACTTACTCCCACAGCAGAGGTGAGACCTTATGTCTGGCTGCTGACAGCAAGCCTTCACATTATCTAACAGCTTTGTATCTAAGCACAGCCTGTGACCCAGTGTATTGGAATAAACTCTCTGCAGAGCCTATTTGTGATGGTGTATCTTTTTCTGTCTGTTGCAATCTCTGATTGGATTTCTACAAAAACTGCAGTGTTTAAAGTCTACTGACCCACAAAGTCTCACTTAACATTTCAGCTTAAAATATAAAACAATGAATACAATATGTACCACATGCATTGCAAAAATAAAATTATTTTACATAGCGGTGCAACCTAATAAACCCTTTAGCAAAATAGGATATATTGCGATTTAGGATTAAAAACAAACCAGGGCTTTTGAAACATAATAGTATTGGTCATGGTTATGACAAATAAAACATTATGCTGATATTTAAGAGACAAACATTAAAAACATTTACCAAAAATGTGCATTAAATGAAGGAAAAAGGGGATCTTACAGGAACACTGCAATCTCCCTGTGATTTATTCAATTAGGAGGAAAAACTCAAGGGTACTCTAGGCTACTTTATATCAGTGCTAAAGTACAGCAGAAAATAACAACTTTTGCAATACAACATATTCAGGATAATACATTTTTATCATTTAGTGTGATTACTGATTATGCAGCATTTATTTTCAAGGAGCTGAGATGTTCTCTGATTGTTCAGTACATAGACATACATGGATCTCATGCACTATAATCCACTTTCAGACTAGATGAACAGCAGCCATGGATGTAAATGAGTAACAAACTGAAACACTATTCATAGCAGTGCATCACAGGTCAAAATCAAGATAATGACAGCTGTAATGAGCTCTCTGGCAATCTGTCTGTGTGATTACTGGTCTGGTGAACTAAAATGTTAGGAACTAAAGGTAGAGCCTGGTTTCAACCTCTGGGTAAAATTTGATAAGAATTAATGAACTGTCTGAACATGTAGGAGGCAAAATCAATTTACGCAGAGGCATATTCATTTGTCCTGCCTCATTCTGTTGGTTACACGTTAATGGAAAAAGCAGTCATGCAAACACAAGGTGCATACTGCTCATTGTGTCCACGCAACACCAAACATATAGAAGTTCTTGTTTTCAAGCAAGAACATAATTGCATAATCTCCTTTCAACCTTTTGTTGAGTCCTACACATGCATAACAGTAGATTATCCTTTGTTTAAGTATAAATAACCTTTACTGAAAAATAACACCATTTATTTCATTTTGGGATATTACTTAACCTTTGTTCACACACAAAAAATAAAAATAAAAACATCCACAGGCTCACTGATACAAAATGAGTCCTGCTCTTTACTTTTCTACCCGTATACAATAGGCAAGCAAAGGCAAATTCATTTGTATAGTATACTTACAACAACAATACAATTCAAAGTGCTCTGGGTGATTCGGGGATAAAATAAAGGCAGCGATGAACCAACAGTAAAAGCATAACACAACATTAGTGACACATATGACACACTATAACATATCCCATTCCAGCTATTATTTATCACTCACTCAAAGGTAGCTCTAAACAGATGGGTTTTTAGGCTTGATTTAAAGGAACTCTGTTTCAGCAGCTTTACAGTCATCTGGAAGTTTGTTCCAGATCAGGGGAGCACAGAAACCGAAATCTGCTTTTCCATGTATGGTTCTGATTCTAAGGATGGTTAGTAGACTTGCATTGGAAGACCTGAGTGTTCAGAGGGTTTAGTATAGTGACATCAGATCATCAACATACTTTGGTGCTAAGCCATTCAATGATTTATAGACTACTTTGAAAGTTTATTCTCTGAGCTACAGAGGTAGTGTGAGAACTTTAGAACTGGGGTGCTTTGCTCTTCTTTCCTGGTTCTATTGAGGGTGCGATCACCAGCGTTCTGGATCAGCTGCAGCTTTCTGATTGACTTTTTAAGCTGACCTGTGATGGCACTGCTGCAGTAATCAATCTGATTATAGATAAATACATGGTTGAGTTTTTCAAGGTCGTGTTGCGACATTAGTCATCAATCAACATCAACAGAAAAACAACATGTACCTTGAATTTTTAAATAAGTATATCAGTGTGATAATCACTAGCCTAGAACATGGAAATGAAATGATCAAATGTTGTCTCTCTTTAAAATCGATTATATAACTTAGACAAATTACGATGTTACAAATTATATTTTCAGCGTTCTTATGCTGCTATAGTGTCAGACTGCTGGAGGATGGCCAAACCATTTTTCACTCCTCTGCTACTTTCTTCCTCTACTGCTATCTTATTGCATTTTGTTGTTATTGCTGTTTTCTCTCAATATTTTTGTTACCATAAAAGCTAAATTTGGTCTGGTTTCAGGTTCTGCTGAGGATTTCTTCCTGTTAAAGGGGGGGGGGGGGTCCTCTCCCCTGTCGCTACATGCTTGCTCAGTATGAGGGATTTCTGTAAAGTCAAAGATGCAACATAGTTGTCCCTACATGTTCATCCAGGAGGAGTGAATGCTGGAAATCAATGCTGCAATCTGCAGGGTTTCTTTATAGAAAACTTTTTTAACGAAATGGAATAAAGAACTGAACTAAATGCTCTTTTTAATAAGTAGCATAGATTGTATTAATAATTAAAATGACTTTTTTGTAAAGTGCCTTGACTTGACATGTGTTGTGAATTGTCTACACAAATACTGGTAAACTGAAATGAACTTAATCCATTTTAAAATCTTACCACTGGTTTTGAATTAGACTCAGGTCTAAACTTTTTGTAGGCCACAGATAGTGATTTTATGTATTTCATTCCAATGTAGCCCTAACTGTATGCTTAGGGTGGTTGTCCAGCTGAAAGGTAAACAATGAACATTTTTTCCAGTTTTTCTTCCAGTCTAGTTATCCCTTTTGCTACATCATTTTTTTCCATCAACTTAGAAGAAAAGCCTTCAAAAGCATGTTATTGCAACTGTGATATTTGACAAAAAGGAACAGTGTTTACAGGGTGATGTGTACGTTTTATGTCCCCCGCAAAGTGTTTTTCATGTAGGGCAAAAAGCTTTGTTTTGGTCTCATCTAACCAGAGGATTTAGTTCCACGTCTTAATTGATGGCTTTTTGCTAATTGGACTTATGGATATCATTCGATAATAACTTTCTTCTTGAAAACCTTCCAGAAGGGTCAGATTTCTTTGAGTGCATAGCAAAATGTTCTTCCACTGACTCTTTCACCCGAGTTGTGGATCTCTGCATCTTTTCCAGAGGGATCATAGGTCTTGACTGCCTCACTAATTAATGCCATCCTTACCTGGCCCATTAGTTCAGCTGGATGGCCATGTCTTTTTAGCTTTGTAGTTGCACATGCTCTTAATTTTTTGGACGATGGATTGAAAAGTGCTCTGCGTGTTGATGCTTTGGATCATACTGGGATTTTAACAATGCAAATACATTTGCACGCAAAACTTTTCAGACTCTTATTTGTGAAGATGTTTAAAATATGGAAATTGTTAGTATGTATATATGGCACTCTATCGATCTTAAAGTGGCTATAGCAAATCTGCAAAACAAGCTATCTTAAAACATAAACACAGTGATAAAACTCCTCTTCTGCTGGCTATCATCCCTAGACACCCTCCCCCCAATTTAGGAACTCACATTGTCACAGTTTGGTCACTAGTCTTTTGGTTTCCCGCAACTTCAAATGGTGTTTTTCGTTTTGGGACTCTGGTGGTTTATTCTAAAGTTGAAGTGGTAGCAGCCGGCTGTTTCTCCTTCTCTGACATTATTGGACAGAGAACCGCGTTCACCAGTGGTGTTCTGTTGCTAAATGTGGGAGTGAAGAATGAGTGGAGGAGCCACAGAAATACAGAAGGGATCTTATCCGTGAGTCAGTTACACTACATGGTCATATTGTTGATTTTGGACCGAGCCATGTTATTGGCTGAGGTTTTTAGTTAAATGCAACAGAATCACTTCATTATGGGTTTTCTTTTTCTTTTTTTTTGAGGGGGGGGTTCTCCACAAAATATCTATAGCTATACTATCTTAGAAGATTGTTAGGTGGCATGAAATAATTTTTTTAAAGCTTGCTTGTTTTTCAGATTTAGTGTAGCAGCTTTAATTCCACTGCGGTAGGTAGACAAAAATATGATAAAGTAGGTATATTGCTACATCAATACATTTTTACTTCAGCCAGGAGGTGATGGTTTCATGCCAGCCTGTCTGTCTGTCTGTTAGCAACATAACTCAAAAAGTTATTAATGTACTTAAATAAGATTTTCAGGAAATCTATGCCATGGGACCAGAAAAAAAATTATAAAAATTTGGGGTTGGAGCTACATGAAGGGTGTATCCAAACAACAACCAGTGGTCTGAACCTCCACTCCTCTACCATGTCACAGAGCTCACAGGCGGCTGCACTCGCATAGGAGCCCTGGTAATGGTTGGTGCATAATGCAGAGTAAAATAATCACACATCCGCAAATCTCCCCTCTCTGCTGAAAGAGCACAGGGACTGCATTAACACATGAAAATGTCTCATTTATTTGTAAAAGTACAAGAAGTTAAAATTTGATAACAACATGGAGATGGGGACTGAGTGGCCCTGGAAGAGGTCTGCCTCTCTAAGTGCTCTTCTAATTTTATCAAGAAAAACTAAATGGTAGGCAAAATAACAGGGAAAAACTACTCAAGCAAGATGAAAGAGTAGTTGGTAAGAAGGCTACTCAAGTATTCAATAAGTTTCATCATAGTTTGATCATAACATCTGTTTTCATGTAATTAGACAAACAAAAATATATAGTTGTGAGCAAAGTCTGGTTTCTTAAAAAAATAAAATCAAAGATGAGTACAACATAAATGTAATTTCACAATTCCCCAAGACAACACCCTAAATCATAAGCTTATGAATAATGTATTTTAATAATGTAATGTTCAACAGTTATATGTGAAATTGTTTGTATGGCGTCTAGTTTTGGTTTACCTCTGCAGTAGTCTAAGTAACTTACATTAGAAAAAAAGAGTCAATTCTTAATGATTTCATGGCTATTACATCTGTATCCAAGTCTTTTTAAGCTTGTGTTAACCATCTAAAACAAATATAAGGGCCTTTATGCCAGTGTAATTTACCAATTGTTAATCATTGTGTTGACAAATAATAATACACACTTACAATTGTGTCTTGGCTCTTATGTATGCTGCTCTGCATTAGCTTTAAATTTTTATAATTGTTTGTAGTGGCTCACTTAATACAGAAAACGTGTTTGAACAAATCTGAAACCAAGTGTTTATATCTCAACCTAACACACACTCAGACAAACAAAGGTGAAGTCAATAACTGGCAACAGTCGAGAAATCATTATTGATTTGGGTAATGACCCATGTGTTCTTCAACTCCAAGAAGAAACTCCTTACAATTACCAGAGAGGTTATGTTTTAAGAAGGGTTTGGTTTTGGTTTCTTAGTAATAGTACTGAAAATATTCTAAATTAATCTGCTATTTTTTAAGAAGAGGTTCAATGTAGATGTAACTGGGTATTGATCTAGCTTTGCAGGAATGTAGTCCTTTAGGTATGCTGTTTACTGTTGAACATGTAAGAGAGAAAATAAACTGTTCTATGAGTCTTACATTCTCTGCAGCAGCATAATAAATATATTTTTTTACAAACTCATGTTCACAAACCCTTTCTAATCAGAGAGCAGAAACCATAGTTTTATTTACCTAAACTGACCATTACATTTTACAACTACACAGATACTGGTTTTTATATTCATCCTGAACATGGATAAGGGCTCAACAAAGCATCAAAATTGTTTAACAGTTCTTAATTCAGCTCCTGTGAGAGTGATGTAGTACTTTCCAAGAGTAGTTCAACCTGGGGTCACAGACATCTATAGATTGCAGTAATTCAGCTGCACTCAGTGATGTAATGAGTCTTGGTGGATTATTGCATTGACCACCTCATTTTTGCAGTTATATGCGTGCAAAAAACAACCAACCATTGGTGTTTTACACCTTTCAATGAAGCTTACAGGGTTTGTGACTTTTAATGGAAAGGACAGAAGCACTCCCCAGGGCAGAATGAAGAATGGGACAGGTACTGCCTTGAAGGATAAACACAGGAAACGAAAGCATCTAATTACCAGTGTAGCTCCTACACTAGAAGAAACAAATATAATGTACTTATTATTTTTAGCTAGAGCAGTATAAACTGTGTTTCATACCTGCACAAGATTGCTACAACTCTACCTTTTTGGTGTTTGACTTGCATGAGCTGAACATTTCTTCTAAGTAACGGTCTCTAATGTAATGATTTCTCTGTCTCCAGAAATTGTATTTTTCAAAGGTGTCACACATTTATTTTTAGATCTGGTTTGAGACTTAAATGAAGCAACTAAAAGGGAAAATACATATACTCAGAGACAGCTCCTCCTTCTTATATGAATGCAGAGATTTTTTTTTTCAGCCATGTTCTTCAGGAGTCTCACCATCCTTTAAACCATGTTGATGTTATTATTAGGTAAAACGTTCTTAAAATTAAAGACAAATTCCTACGAGGCAGGATCAAAAATAAGGATTTTTTTTAAAATAACTGTATCTCTACTCTTCTATCACTGATGACACAGGTCTTACTACTTATACATCACTATAAATTAGGGATGCACTGATACCGATACAGTTCTAATGTACTGTTTCGGTATCAGTTAGTTAACCGATACCATGAACCCAAACTTAAAATGTGGAAACTCTGCAATAGTTTTACAGAAAATGTTTATTTTTCCCTTGAAATTTTAGTTTTGTGGTCGCTTCTTTAATATTTTATTTTTTATCTAATTTACTATTACTTGTCATAACAGAGAAGAAAATAAAATATGTCTTCCAATTCATAAACATTTTTTGTGTGGTAGAAGTATCAGCATTGGTACTCGGTATCGGCCAGTACTACTCCAAATATCATTATCGTATCGGTTCGAAAAAAGTGGTATCGTTGCATCAATCAATCTTTATGGAAAGTAATGGGTCACTTGTTGGACAGAAATATTTTATTTCCTGCTAGAATATTTATTCAGTGAATATCTTTTACAATCTATGTTTGAACATTTACTTGTGATTGATGTTTGGCTATGACTGCTTGCCCTTCAAGAAACTATATGCCCAATCAAATAATTATCTGTAAATATTTATGGTAATTCTCTCATGACTGGACTAAAACTTTATTCTATTGAACCAAAGGAAATCCCATTGCTCTGTAAGATTTATCAAGCACCAGATTACCAATTATCTACTACACAACTAGTGTGTTATATCCGGATCTGTTGGTATTTTATTTATTTTTTTCTTCACTCTCCCTGTGGTTTTGAATTTATGGTATTTCCTTTTTCACTCTGTCAGCGTATCACAAACTCTTCCCAAATGCATGAAATAAATTGAGTATGTTACAAACTTGTATCAGGTAATTGAGTTAATAAAATCTTACTCAAGAGTTTCAGACTATTCCATAAATTGGTTAAAATCTACAGTCCTTCCAATCAACTGTTCTTACCAGAGTCCTGTTGCTTTACAGCTCCGGTCGGGAAATATTACATATCTAGGTATCCATATCTCACCAAGACTGTCAGACTTATCTAAGCTAAACTACGTCCCACTTTTAAAAAAAGTGGAAGATGATCTGGCAAGATGGAAATCCCTTCCAATATCACTTATTGGAAGGGTAGCTACAATAAAAATGATGGTTTTGCCTAGAATCAATTATTTATTCTCAATGATCCCAAGCAAACCATCACCTGATTGGTTTAGATCTCTGGACTCTTCCGTTTCTAAATTTCTTTGGAAAGATAAACCCCCACGTATCACCTTAAAAACACTACCGAAGTCCAAAGATAAAGGAGGTCTAGACCTACCAAACTTTCGTCATTATTTCTTAGCCAACAGACTCCAATACACATCAAGATGGGTAAAACACAGTTATATCGATGAGTGCTGGGTAGATGTAGAACAGACACTATGCAATAAGATAAAACTTTCAGATCTACCTTTTGTTAGCTCAAATATAAAACAAAATGAATGTTTTAAAAGTATTAATATCAGCTCCTCTCTGACAGCTTGGTGGGAATTTCTTAAAATGACAAAGACCTCACTACTCCCATGCAGGCGTACACCCATCTGGAATAACCCGGATATCTTACAAAAAAAATGCATGATCAACTTTCCAGGCTGGAGTTGTAAAGGAATTGAATACCTGGAGCATATATTTGATGGAACAGACTTTATCCAATTTAATACATTGGTTACACAATTCGGAATTAACAAGAATAAATTCTTAGAATACCAACAAATTAAATCAATTATAAAAAATAAATTTAGGCTCAATACAGTTGATTTACAAATTCCAGGAAAAGTTTTAGACTTCCTTAATCTTAACCCTCCCAAACTGCTATCTAAAATATACAAAACATTAAATAGAATAGATGAATCAATAGCCCTTCCTATTTCAAAATGGGAGATGGACTTGTCCATCTCAATAGACCAAAACCTCTGGTCTCAAATTTCATTAAGAACCTTTAAATTTCTTAAAAATCCTAATCTACGATTAATACAATATAAAATCCTTCATAGAGTGCATTATACAGGGCAACGGATGTTCAAGATGGGTTATACGCCGTCTGATACCTGTTTACAATGTACAAGCAATCTACCAGACAATTATATTCATGCTCTCTGGTTCTGCCCACCTGTTAAGAAATATTGGTACCAGATATGTGAAGATCTATCAAAGTGTCTGAAATGTAATATCACACCAGCGTGCCCCCCGGCTGGGGCCCTGGCTGGGGCTTGGCCGGGGGGGGCCGCTGCCGTCGGTGCCGGCTGGGGGGGGGCTGTGGTCGGCCGATGGTTGGCGGGCGCTGCTGCCCTTTCCATCTCCCCGGGCTGGTTCTTGTCGCTTGCTCCCCGGTGGCCGCTTGCCGCGTCTGGGCGTCGGCGAGAGTGCGCGGCGGGTGGCCGGCGTCTCCGGGCCCGATCGGCTATATTGACACTGGACATGGCTCCTGGGTCTTGGTCTTAGCCCTCGCGGGGGTGCTGAGGTGGGGGCCTCTGGCCGGTGTTGGTCGGCCTCCACGGTGACTGACCGGTTGGTGGGGTGTGGGCTGGTGGGTGGAGGTGCTGGGTTCTGTTGCCACCCGGCCATCGGGCGGTAGTAGCAAGGCTGGAGGATGTCGGCCTGGGGATTGGCCGCCCGGGACTTCGGTCTGCTCACGGGCCTGGCGCGGCATGTCCGGGGTACCCGAGTCGGTGGTGCGCCGGGTTCCGGCCTCGGCGCGGGGGCCCTCGGACGCTGGCGGTGCCTGGGGCGTCTCTTATTGGCGGGGAGGCTTTTTACCATCTAGCACAGGCGCTCTTTTTAACGGGGTGCGCTTGGGACGGGAGGGGGGAGGGCGTTGAGGGGGAGGGGGGGCTAAACTCAACCTGGGTGTCTAGTGACATGTGTTTTGTTAGCAGTGTGAATGTTGGGAAGGATTTAGGTATGCCCCTGGCATGGGGGCTGGTGGATTGCCGGGGTCCCCATGGGGTTCTGCCCACCTGTTAAGAAATATTGGTACCAGATATGTGAAGATATCTGGTACCAATAGGGGGCCCCTATAGGGGGGCCCCCTATAGGGGGCGCCCCTCATGGGGGGCCCCCTATAGGGGCCCGTTGTGGGGGCCTCGCCTGTGGTGCCGGCACCCACTGGTTAAACGCATCTAGACACTGAGGGCCCGGGGGGGGAGATGGGGGTACCCGGCAGTATTCCCATGTCCCCCCCCTCTGTTTTAAGTGCACATTAGAACAACACGCAACAACACCACATTGAGCTGGGGGAGAGAGGCTGGGGGGTCTTTCCACACCCCTGTTCGTTGGACCATCAGGGGTCGGAGCCCGGATAGAACATCACGCCGTCTGGTCGGGGTCCTGGGCTGGTGGACTGCTCTTGCCGGTGTGGGGGCCTTGGCGGTCTGCTTGTCCCCATCCTGGTGGGCAAAGGGGTCTGTCTCCTGGGTGCAGGGGCAGGGTTCTCTATTGGGGCGTCTGTCCCTGGGCCTGGGAGTATGGAGTATAGTGTACGTATGGGGGGTATGAATGAGTGTATAGCGTCCTTTTTTCGTATGTCCTGTATTTGTAAGAATGTGTACGCATGAGAGGGAGGGTACGTATGAGTGTCTCTGTCTGTCTATGTCTACCTGTCAGGTTGGGTGTTTGGCTGCTCTCTGGCCTGATGCATCTTCTTCCCTCCCCGTCACTCCCCGTCGGTGATGGTTGCTCCTGCCCGCTGGTTGATGATGGCTCTCGATGCCTGGGGCCGGGGGTCCCGGTTGCGGCCCGGCTCGGTCCTGGTGCATGTCGGGCGGGTCCTGGGTGGTCCGGTGTGTCGGGCGGCCGCTGTTTCGGGCCGACGTCCTCCTTGGATTGACTGGGGCACCTCTTCTGGGGGTGCCGAGGTTGTAGAACAGGTTGGTGCCGTCCGGTGGATCGGTGGGGACCGTGCCTGGCGCCCAGTCCTCCTGCCGGTTCCAGGACTTCTGCTGGCTGGTCTGTTCGCCTGGTGGGGCTGTCCGGCATTGGCTGGGCCCCTGATCTTGGCGCCCTACGTGGGGCGGGATCTGGACCCGGGAGCTGGAAGATCTGGATGTCCAGGTGCCGGCTGGGCGCGGCCTGGGGAGGGCGTACATCCGCTGTGGCTCTTGCTGTGGCTCCCTGGCGTGTGGGTGTGTGGAGGCGGGCCGGGTTGTTGGCGGTGGGTATTGGTCCGGGGTGGCGGCGGCGTGTGTTGTCCGTCGGTTGGCTGCGGATCCTCCTTGCCTGCGGCGGCGGCGGGGGGCCCTTGTCGGCTGGTCCCTGGTTGGGGCCCCGCTGGGGGGCGGGGTGCCCCTGGTCCCCGTGGCCTCCGGTTCCTGATCCGGGCCCGCCCTGGCGTAGCCGGTTACCGGCGGAGCCCGTGGGCTCGTCACTGCGATCTCTCGGGCCCCAGCATTGCGGCTGGTGGGTGTTCCCCTGGGGCTTCCATCTGTTCCCCTCTTGGCGGGTGATCGACCCTGCGCTGATCCGCCTGTGGCCTCTGTACTCTATGGGACCCTGGATGCATACATCTCTTGCCTCCTCCATGTCTGTGCCGATTCCTGTAGGACGGATTGACGGTTCCTTACACCAGCTATCAATCACTTGCGTGGGGAAACCTTATTCCGACCTGCATGCTCGCACACACATGGGTGTGGGGACATTGGTGAGGACGGACATATCTTAAGCTGAGGTTATCATCATTAGTTAGTTGTTCACAGGAGCTTACCAGAAACATTTGTATTATGTTCATTAATCAATGCTTGTGTGTAGTGAATGTGTAATTCTTAGTTTATTCTACTAGATCCGAACTATTGGTTTGGTTCTGTACAGTTTGTCGTTTTTGTTTTGTATTACTGTTTCTCTGCCGTCCGGCAGAGGTGGAGGACTGGGATGTTTTCTTGTGTTCTTTGTTTGCCTCCCTGTCTTGTGTCGTCGGTTCGCACCTCTGCTGGTCCGGTTTCTTTTCTTCACCTTCTTCCTTTCTTCCTTCTTGTCTCAGTTTAATGTCCATGACGTCAGGAAATTGAACCCACAGTAATCACTAATAAAGATTTTTCATACATATACATCAAGTGGCGTACTACAGCGAAGCTGTAATACTCTGCTTGGGAAAGTAAAACTGTTGGGCTTGTACTTGGTACTCAGACACCAATTCTGAGTAGCATACTGCCAGACAGGACACGTTAAAAAAAAAAAAAAAATTGAGCATGTTATTTTCTTCTTTCCTGACACTGTTCCCTGCTTTCACCATGTTCGCATACTGTATCTGGCTCTGCTACTGGGAAGCCAATGGCACTGTACATAATAGGGATATTTCTCTGAAATTCAATAAGTTTTGATGATGCAGATTTAAAGACTACTTGTTTGAGAAAGCTGAAAGCAAAAGTTAGAAATATTTCAAGAATCAGCCCACAAACATGGTTAACAAAACATTAGGTTGACGCAGCGGTTAGTGGAGCTCAACATTTAACTACGTAACATCTACTTCTTGTGAGGAAGTCAGTTGTATTAACTTTGGTGTGTACTTCTTTGGTGTGTACTATTTATGTGAGAGATGGTTGCTTTGCTGCAAACATCTTCCATATATTGTAATTAAATGCCTTTGCACTTCCTAGTCTTAATCCACTTGATCACCTATGGACACCTTTCTTACAAAAATACTAAATTAGGTATTTCACATGATTATCGCCTGTGTGGAATAAGGCTTTACCTCATTATATCCTCATAATGAGATTTTAAACACATGTCTGTCTGTCTCTCTTTTCTTTTGAAAACCTTCCCTATGAGCTGAAGAAATATAAATTGGAAAAGGTTTAAACCTGAGACCACAATTCCAACCCTCAAGTACAATTGTGGAAGACCCATGCTATGTGGTTGAGTAGCAATAGGAGGGATTGGTGAATTGAACAAACAAATTGGACCATGAGGAAAGAATATTATGTGGAAATATTAAAGCAACAATTCAGCCATTAATTAAATCTTGATCCCACAATTAGTTAGAAATTGAGCCAAAACATAAAAATTGCTAAATTAGTTACAAAGTCACCTGAGACTTTGACGAAGCAAATGTTGCAGTGGTCATCAAAAAGCCCTAATCATAGTTTCTTAGAAATTCAATGGTGGGGCAGAAAAGGTGTTTGAGGTAGGAAAACTATAAACCTGACTTATTTACACCGGGTCTGTAAGGATATTTGAGTCAAAATTCCAGTAGCCTATTTTAAGAAGTTCAGGGAATGATACCCCAAGTGTTTGATTCAAGTCATATATTTTAATGGGCAATTAAGCCAAATAGGAAAATTCTAAATTTTAAAAAAAGGTTTCACTAAAAATATGCTCTCGGCCATTATTGTATTTTCATGGATTTATAATCTAAAACAGAAAAAGTTTAATCTGATTTGATGTCAGTTGGTGAAAAAAGTTTGAAAAAAGAAAAAATATATTTACTGTGGTACTTAGCCATACAGGTAGAGAAGGCACCCCATATATCGAGGCTATCAGTCCCCAATGCAGCCGTCAAGAGTTTAACTCCTGACCTTCTCGGAATGAGAAGGGGGAGAAATATTTTTTGTTTCGACTTTAATCTGATATTATTTTAGGTAATACTGGTTGCTAATGCTTTGTGTTTATGGAAACTAATTGCAGATTTTAAAAAATTTCGATTTTTGAAATAACAAATATTTTTTATCTATTGTAGCCCATGAAAAATACTAAACATACACATAAAATTAGACCTCAAATTTCTAACTCTCTGCCAAAAAAACTTCATTAATATATCTGTAGATCCACAGGTCAGACAGTCTGAGTCTCAGCTGTAACCATGTTTTATCCTCTTGGCACCATGCTGTCATCTGGGCGTAAAGATGAAAGATGAAAGATGACTCTCATCTTAAAGACAGAGTTTCAGCAAAAATGTGATGATGAATACTGATTTTACAATCTCTGTAAGACTGAGCAGAAATATATCCAAGAAGAACTTGCCAGAGTGTATCAAGACTAAAGAGGACGAGAGCTACCACACCATCATGTTCTGATAATCAACCTCTTGATCACAGGCTGTGGTCTATTATCATCTCAGGTGTCATTTACATAATGTCAAATGTGGGTTTTCAAGTGTTCTGGAAACTCAATAAATAATATGCATGAAGGTAATGTCTTATGACCATCTATGCTCACTTCAAATTATGGAAACTTGAAATTAAAGAAAATTTAGTCCTCTTCCAGTAGCACTGAAGCTCCACCCATGCACAATGTGTGGCGCCCCAAGAGGCCAGGGGGCCCCAACTAATCAGGCTTATGAGAAAAACGATTATATTAATTATCATGGCATATTTAAAATGTAAAATGTGCAAATAAAGTTAATAGCAAGCAATTCAGAAAGAAACCAAAATAAAAAGAAAAAAGTCGGAAGTTCCTTAGTCTCCTCTGTGGTCTGTGCCCCCACCCCCACTTTTCCCCAAACCTATCACCTCTCATTGGTCTCTTCCATTACGCACACATGTTTTGGCATGGCTTAAAAAAATATCAGAAGCCCATCTATCCATCCATCCATTTTCTTCTACTTATTCGGGGTCGGGTCGCGGTGGAAGCAGCAAAAAGACCCAGACTTCCCTTTCCACAGGGACTTGGTCCAGCTCTTTGGGAGGAATCCCAAGGCGTTCCCAGGCCAGCCTAGTGACATAGGGTCTGAGTTATCAATGGTTTGTCGTTTAATAAAACCCACGCAAAACGCATAGCATCGCAAAAACAGGCTCTGGCTGATCTATCAACACGGCGCAGAGCGCACTGCGCCTGTTAAGCCCACAGCAAGACGCATGCAATCCATTTAGCTCTTTTGCCCTTGATGAATATGCAATCTGGGTGTTTCTGTAAGAAGACGCAAAATATTAGGAGGAGAATAGGCAAAGAAGTAGGTTTTGCAGGCGCAGTGTGATTTACTAAGCATAAAAATGTTTGTGGCAGCTATTTTAGCGTCTATTTTTAGCACTTCTGAAAATGATATATATGCTGTATATATTATTATTGACAAACAAAAAATGTAATTCACACACATTATAAACTAAGAGTAATTAACACTCTAATGGCTACAAACCTGATAGTTATGTAAATATTTACCTGTTTTTCCCCCAAAGACAGATCATAACTCACTGCGCTCCAGTCATGTCTCCACTTGGTGAAGACGTGCATAGCACACATGAACCTAGTGGATCCTTATTAGTTTCTCACATACTGGTTAACCTTCCTGGAGTCCATTTTGTAGTAATCATATACAATACCACGAAAAAACAACATTTAATCAGTCTAACCCTGCAATACGATGTGTGCATGCAGCAGAGAGCAGGGCATGTACACCGCATGAATTATATTTATTACTGAGAAGTGAAAAACCGAATTTATAGCATTTTAGCATAATTATTGTGCCAAAGATGCATTATGGATCTATGCACATTATTCATCATCTCTCTAGCCGTGGTGCAGCTCGCATTAACGGCCACAAGCTCCTCATTTGAATACTGCTGCTTGCGCCTGTTGAGAATTGCTCACGCAATCTTAGTAAATCAGCAGCGAATTAAGGACAACCCACTCACGCAAATTTTTAGGGCCGCACGCAATTTTGCGGTCATTTGTCAGGATTTTTTTTTTATTTTTTTTGTCAGGAATCTTAATAAATCAGCCCCATAGTCTCTCCTGGGTCTTCCTCTGGGCCTCCTCCCAGTGGGAAAAGAACACCTCACCAGGGAGGAATCCAGTAGGCATCCTGATAAGGATGGGCACAGAGGGGGTGGGGTTCTGGTGGATCTGTCCCCCCAGATTTGGATCGACCCTGATCAGTGCTCTCCACTTATAAAGCAAAAAAGACACAAAAAAAATTAGACGTTAAGCGCTTAAAACTACTTTTTCTGATAACATTGAACAGGGCACAACTTAACCACCCACTCCAGAGGCGCCAGTGAAAGAGGAGCAGGAGCCAAAGAGCCCAGAGGCTTATGCCTGGTCCTCACAGGCCACGGTAGCAGTGTGGTCAGGAAAATAGCGCTCTATCCGCTGCTACCCTGTTCACACCAGAAGCATATTTCTCATTGACAAGCGCTTCTGCTCAGTTTTTGATTATTCAGAGCAATTTGTTTCATCATGGGTAACTAAATAACCTCAATGATGTAATTTTTCTGATATCAGGAAGTTTGTACACGTCTTTAATTTATCCATTGTTGAGACACACACACAGAGAGAGTGTGTGGTAGTAGAGAGTCTTGTGTAGATATTCTGTTGAATATACATATTTGTTTATCTACTCTTCACATTTATATATTTTCTCTTCCTGTGTCCGATTGTGAGTCATCTGGAGGAGAGCTCTCTATACTTGTTTGTTTTTATTTAACACATATAAAAAAAATACAAAACAATGTATGTATATAAAATATAGCTAAAGAAACACAAAATTCATGTTTACGGAAGTGGTAGAAGCCTGATTGGGCTTATAAAGAAGCCACTCCTGCTAAATTAACTTTTTACAATTTCTTCAATGTCATACACTCAAAAAAGGAAAAAAATAAATAAAAAGAAGACAAACATACAGTTTAGGACAACTTTCCAATTCACATTTCAGACTACATTAAACAAAATACATTGTTCTAAGCTTATTCTTTTGTCTTTCTTATCCATAGGCAGACATACAGAGGGTTCTACAAGATCAATATTTGCATTCCAAAGCTTTGCATTATGAAATCTCATTGAAAATTGTTCACATAATGTTTTGTATGGTGGAAGATGTAAATTTGAAGCTTGTCAATTAGAAGTGAATTTGAGTGTTAGTGTTAAAATAATTCTTCAAATAATAAGGCAAATTTGTGTAAAAATGAACTTTAAAAACAAAAGAACTGATGAGAAGTGTGTCAATATCAAAAATATTCAAAAGCTGTAAATTTTAAGACAGGGATGCACTTGATGTGTCGGGTTTCTGGGTGTGTAGTTTTTACCATTAATCTCTGGAAATGTCCATCAAAATATTGTTGAAAATAAATAAAATGATGTCCATTCATTAAAAAGTATTGGCTGCTTCATAACATATAACCATAAAAAGCAGGTCTAAAATACATTGGCGCTGGTCCTATAGTATTGGGGCCAACATATTGGACACAGTTTCCTTCTATGTAAGCTGATGTGGACAAAACACCTTTGCTGATTTTTGAATATGCAGTTACATCCCTTTTCCGCTTGTCCTCATTAGGCACAACACTGGAAATAAAGTTGTGCCCTACAGCAACCAGAATGTATGAGGTTGACCCAACATGTTTATATTTTGTTCACTCACCAAAATTCAATATTGCTACATCAGTCCAATTCAGGTGAGTGGAAATAGTTATTTTTTTCTTTTTTTGACTGTGTACTGCAGAGGCAGTTGTCCTCTGTTTGTCTGTCGTTTAGCTAACTGACCAAGGATACATGGGAAGTGCCTTGATGCCTTCCCACGGTCAAAAATTTCCCCGAATACAGCGGGGTACTTTCAAAATGACAGCAGATCAGGAGCCGGCAGCAGCTACTTTGGGGGCAAATTTCCAGATTAAATGGAAGTCAACTAATTGTAACCATCTGGCTTATATGTTTTTATTTATCTGTTTTATTTATCTGGCTTTAAAGTTTTTATTTTTAGATCTAGAGCAGTTATTTATGGTTGGTTAGTTGCTTTGTACCAGCAGCTCAGATGGCTAGCAGGTTCTAACTCGCTTACACATTTGATTTAACCAATATATACAAGATTTTCAAAAAGTAAAACACTTGATATACATTTCCAGTTCCGTGGCCTGTTCCATTTAACAGTTCTGTTTGACCTAGGAAGGACAGTGTCCTCATAAACAAGGCATCTCGCCTATCAAGATGCCTTGACATTGAGACACACCATCAGACTCCATCTTTCCCCATGGCTAAGACCAGAGAGCTGTCTAAGAACACTAGAACACAAGATTGTACAACTGCACAAGTAGGGGAAAACAGAACAACTAACAGAAACAAATGCTTTAAATATTTCAAGTTGTGTGTGATAAGGCCATATATTTGAGTTTCACTTTACTTGTGATACTGTCTCGCAAAGGGAAAGAAAGCTTTTTGGATAATATAGAAGTTAGACCTTAACTTAAATAATTTAGAGGGGTGCTCTAAATTAGTGACTCATTTACAAGATTTTAACGGATTCCAAAATCAAGAGTCAGAACATGCATTATCAAGAAAAAGAGCACTATGAATGAAACACAAAAATGTATATATTCTGATATATTTTTTTTTAAGACACTGCTGATGTGGCAGATGTGTGCACATCAAAGATTAAAAACAGGAGTAAAGTGCAAAACAAAGATTTTCTCACAAATCATTGGGCCAATCAGTATCAGCAATGCTAACAATGCCAGAGATGCATAATTCTAATAACTCATGACAGTTTGTCTTAGATCGTCTGTTGACAATTAATCTACTGTGAACCAACCGTGTACAACATGCTTCCAAGTTATAAAAATAAAAAAAAATCAGTGGGTGGTAGATAAAGAAGTTGTTTTGTATTTAAAGTGGGGACTACAATCACAGATCATTTCCGTGAAACTGATATATGGTAGACAAAAACCAAAAGAGGTAAAAGTGGTTAACAGCATTTGAAATGCAGAGTGCCAGTCTCCCCTTCGCCTCCCATCCATTATGATGGAAAACATTTTGAAAGCTTTGTTTGCCTGCAGAATCATAACTAGAACTTAATGCAATTCTTCCACCACTTATTCAAGGTCAAAGCTCATCACTCTCACAGTTCTTTGCATTGTAAATCTATCCATCAACTCGTCTGTGGGAAGATTTTAAATAAATACAAATTCTATGTTTATTAGGATACTTCCGGTGAATAGGGGTTTGCTATCATATAGGACAAAACAAGTGAATATTAATGGGTACTATTCCTTGAAAGTATTTATACCCTTAGATCTTTTCCAAAATTTCTTACAACCTCAAAACTGTATGTTTTTGAGATTGTATATAATAAATCAACACAAACTTACAGCTGTGAAAAGGAACATTATTTTATTGTTTTTACAACTCTGCTTTTGTATTCAGCCCTCTTTTCTCTGAAACCCTCTAAAAAAGTTCAAGCGCAAAAATTTGCCTAGAGAAGTAACTTATTTGGATAATACAGTCCACCTGTTTGCTAGAGAACAAAGAGCATCATGAAGGGCAAGAAACAGAGAAGACAGGTTGGGATGATGTTGTGTGGAGAAGTTCAGAGAATTGTTAAATTTGAAAACATTATATTGGGCTGGTCAAGAAGAACGTTAATCAGAGAAGCAGCAGAGATCTGTGGTAACTTTGAAGGAAGCAGCAAAAATTTAGGTGTTAAGGTGAGATGAGAATCAAGCACCTTCCGAACTTTTCCATCCCCTGGAAGTTCTGAGTGTGCTGGAAATCCAGCAATGCACATCAGCCTGAATACATAATTTCCTTTGTTAAACATGCTGGTGGAATCCTTATGTTGCAGGTATTATTTCTGTCAACTGGGACATGGGAAGCCTTCCGAGTTGATGTGAAAATAGAAGGTATCCATTAGGCCGATAGACTTGGTAGGATTGGGGATTCAGTTTGATTAGTTTTACCACATTATACCTGTCAGAGTTTGATTATACAAATAGACAAACTGGACATTTTAAATAACTTATTTTCCTTGCCTGAGGTGGTGCAAGAGAGCATAGAGTGGCATTTAGTTCATCTTACGAAGAAAACATGTCTGTTTAGACACTTCTTCTAAGCGTGCTATTATTGGCAGAACTTATTTCACTTTTATGAAGCACAGATCTACTGATTCCCACAAGCTCAGTCTTCCCTATAATTACCTTTAAATTACCTAGGTTTGTTTGTTTGTCTGTCAGCAACATAAGTCAGTGTGTGACAAACCCTGGTCTTTAAGGTAGTGGTCATCAGGGCCCACTGTCCTGCGTTTCCCAACTCCAGCACACTGGACTCAACTGACTGCATTACTTATTTATAATGCCTCCAATTACTGCAGAAGTCTGTTAAATGTCCATTCATTTAAGACAGGTGTGCAGCAGCAGAAAAGCAACAACCTGCAGGACAACGGGCCCTGAGGAGCAGGGTTGGGGACCTCTGCATTAAGGCACACTCCTCATGTTTTAGATGTTTCTATGCTTCAAGCATACCTGATTTCCATTGACGTATGCTTAACAAACAGTGGTGGGTGTAGTTACTTTGGAAAGTAGTTAGTTAGGTTACAACGTTACCATCAATTAAAAGTAATCAGTTAAGTTACTGCGTTATCTATTCATAAAAGTAACGCGTTAGAGTACTCATGCATTACCAAAAATGCAGCGCATCACACATCCTGCAGTTTAATTGACAGTCACAGCCCCCTTTTAAATGCACCAGAAGTCGTGACTCCTGACAATGAATAACGTCAGTCAACCAACTAAATTACTTAAAGATAACAATAACAGGAAAGACAGTCAGCAATAGGCTATTCCACATAGCGTTTTATTTATTAATTATCACAGAATGAACACAATTTGAGGTAAACCGGCTTGCAGATTTAGATCCATTTAGAAATTACCAACCAGTCAACGATCTAACTGAAATTAACAGCTGCCTGTCAAACAAAAATTACTACAAACCGAATAAAATCATTCACTGCCACACAGGCAAATGACAAATTGCTTAATAGCCGAACAAAATAATATTAAAGTGTCACAAGCCTAAATTCGCTTTAACGTCATCTCTTACACTTGCTCTTCAAAGTAGTGATTAAAACGTAACAGAAGCAGATTTTCGAAACGTTTGTCCGACACCAACACAGAGTGTGCATTTTACCGTTATGTTCTTCTCCTTTTCGTTGACAAATTGAAAATAATGCGCGTACTTCCATAAAGCAAACGCTGTCCTCTCTGCCATCTTGCCGGGAGTTCGAAAAAAAAAACAAAAAAAACACACAGGACCAGGTGCAGGGCACAGACGTATCACAGCCACTGACTTTATGATCACAGCACTTCGGCTCCGCTAATGCATCCGCAGGTGGCACACGAGGTCTACTGTCTGACAAAAGCAGACTGCAGTCGGGATTTTCCTTTCCTTATCCGAAAAAATTCTTAAAATAACGGATTACTTTTTTTAAAAAAATAACGAAGTTACTGATTACTTAACGCACAAAACTAACGCGTTAAGTTACACATTTCACGAAAAAAGTAATTAGAGTACTCTAACGCGTTACTTAGTAACGCGTTACCCACAACACTGTTAACAAAAGGCTTTTGCAGAACTGCAATAGTTTTAATCAGGTGTATTAAAACTGGGAGACGTCTAAAATATGCAGGGGAGTGTGCTTTGAAGACCAGGGTTGTGAAACACTGGGCTAACGTTATAACATGGCCCTATAAAATAGGGCCGTGAGACAGCACCCTAAATGTGCAAACCTGGTGGGGTCAGCCTTCAAAAGAACTTAGATCTGTGAATGTGGAACTACATCGACTGCAAATATTTGCTAAATGAG
Source organism: Apricaphanius iberus (assembly GCA_028564705.1). Classification (NCBI taxonomy): domain Eukaryota; kingdom Metazoa; phylum Chordata; class Actinopteri; order Cyprinodontiformes; family Aphaniidae; genus Apricaphanius; species Apricaphanius iberus. The sequence continues at coordinate 672,610 of JAPXFQ010002338.1, read as the reverse complement.
CTAAATAAAAAGGCATACTACACTTTTCTGATTTTTGTCAAAAGAAATTTAAACCACACAAAATTGTTTGTCCACTTACTGTATACTTAAGTTTGTGTTGATCTATAGCATAAAAATGAAGGTTGAACATGAAAAAGTATAGAAAAATTTTGAAAGAAACACTTCATAGACTAAAAGCAACTTAAAAAACCCCGAAATGATTCCGGTGAACATAACATTATTTTTGGATCTTGTTAAGAATTATGTTACTTTCCTAGTGAGAAGGGGAAACTACTTGCAGCTAGTTGCTTTAGATTATTATCACACACAGCATCAGACAGTCTACTAAATTGGTATATAATCCTGGCACTTATCTGAGTCCTGAAAAACACATTTCTGCCCAGTGTGAGCATATAACCCTTATGGTTTTTCACTACACTCCATCTGAAGAATACGCTGCAGTGATTAGTGAGTACCAAAAAGTTTGAGTTTGATTCCAGGCTGAATTTTACTATGACTTTTACATTAAGGTGAATATCAAGAAAGGTTGACACACCGGAAGAAATATTTTAAAATCTTTTTTTTCATTATTAGCTCATTTGTCACTTTCTGTCAAGCAATTAGCCTCCCATGAATAATTCCTGTGTGTCTATACACTCCTGAGTGCTACTTGGAAACAAACATGTTAATGAAGACATTCCCAATTTGCAACATTTGTGACACAAATTAAAAAGACATAAAAACCAAAAAGCAGTATTAAATTAATATCTCAGCAGAAATGTGCCTTGATCAGCCCAGCAGATTGTAGTCAGTCGCTTATAAAATAGGTCTCTCAGAAGACTTCTTTCATGGTTGATTAAAGATGCAACTTGTAAAAGCAATCATATTTTTGAGTGGAATTAACTCATTTGAGAGATAAATAAGTTGGATGTTTCTTTATCAAGCTTGGATAACACAGATAAGGCTGATTTCAAAAAAGCAGCAGTTGCTGCAAATTTTTATGTCACATCCATGTTGCAAATCTACTGCTATAATAAATTGAGATCTAGTTACAAGAGTGTATTGCAGTATAGGGTTATTCTCCATTGGTATTGTCATTTAAGGAAACTACTTTGAATTATTTGAACTTCGTCACATGGTTCAATATCCTGATGGAGGACAATAAGGTGACTGCGGTCGCATATTAATTGGCATGGTGAACAACAATACTCATACAGTCAGGCAAAAAAAGTATCTGAAAGTTACAGATTGTGCAAGTCTCCTACTTAAAAAGATGAAAGAGGTATGTAATTTCATACTGTGAGAGACGGAATGCAAACAAATCCCGGAAATCACATGATTTTCAAGGAACTTATTCATATAATGGTGCAACTATTTAGCACATACAAACAAGCCAGACTTCTGCCCATCACTGACATGTTACCTCTTTAAGAAGCTCTTCTATCCTCCACTCATTACCTGTATTAATGGCACCTGTTTAAGGTTGTTTGTATAAAAGACACCTGTCCACACGTTCAAACTATCAGACTCCCAAAATACAATAGCCAATCATCTTGCTGAGAAGTAATCAGCTATTAGAAAATGGATTATGAAATGGATGGGGCTTCATCAAAGATCTCACCTCCTGTGACACACATGATCTGGAGAGAAGTGCGGAAACAGCCTAGAACATAGGGGGAGCTAATGACCTGTAGAGAGCTGGGACCACAGTAATGAAGGTTTTTATTAGTAACACATTACATCATCATGGATTAAAATCCAGCCGGCTCTAAAGTTCCCTGTGCTTAAGCCAGCACATGTCCAGGATTGTCTAAAGTTTGCCAAAGATAAACCGGATGATCCAGAGGAGGAAATGAATTATTTCAGGTGGTCAGATGAGTCCATAATAGAACTCTCTAATATAAGTGCCACCTGCCTTGTTTGGAAGGCTAAAGCCTAGTTCATACTTCTCTGTGTAAGTCAGAACAGACGGACGCAACGGCATTATCCGTCAACGCAAGGGCTGTCCGTCACTCACGTAAGCACAGACGGCGTACACGCCTGTGATTGGTCAACTCAACAACAGCCAGCGATCACTTCACAGAACAGTGGTTATAGCAGATGTAGTTAGTAGTCAAAGCAGTGTTTGGGCACTAGATACTTTAAATTGAAAGGACAGTTTATTCAATATGGTCTTTTGGCAATTTTGAACACAAGGAGGTGTAGAGAACAACAAAACAGACTGCTGTGTTAGTTTACATGCATTTTTGGAGTATTCAGTGAGCTGCACTTCTAGTAAAAATCTTTTCAGTTCAATCAAAAGTTACTCTGTCGTCCATTGCTCCTTGAGGTGGAAAGTGCTCATAATGTGATTTCCTGTTTTTTAATGTGATTTACATTCTGTATTCATATAATAAAAATGGCAAAGCTCATCTTTCTAAGTGGGATAACTTGCACAATCGGCTGACAAATACGTTTTTGCCCTGTTGTATAAGCTTCTTTATTTAAACCATGCATAATTATTACAAAGAGGCCCATGAACTGCTGTAATATTTTCTAAAATCTGAAATTGAGTTGTTTTGCTCAGCTGGATCAATTTGTATCCTCAGTGTCCTTTTCCAGAGTTGACAGGAAGGGTACCCTAGTGTGGTCTTCTTCTGCTATTGTCTGTCTTCTTTACAGATGAATGGCTTATTATGTGTTTATTATTTTATTATGGTTAAGGCTCCCAGAAAATGAAAAAGTTTCTTATATACTTACATCAGCATGTCTGGCACAAACAACCATACCAGATTCATAGTCCTTTACAACCATTTCTTCCCCATTCTAATATTCTATTAAAGCCTCTGCAAGTCCTTTTTACCATTTTTAGAGGGAAAAATGCATTCAGTTGCTCCTGTGCCATTGAAAATTCGTTATTTGTCTGAAAAAGCTAATAAATAGATGTACCTAAAAAGTGACTGCTGAGTCATCAAGTTTGTGTAATTGTCACACGGTACTTGCAAAACTTGCAACAAAGTATTTAACAACCTGCAATTGATTAAATACGAATAAAACAATAAAACAGCATATTATTAAATGTGTACCTCAATTTTAGTGTTTTTTTTTCCCAAGATAAACATGTATTCTAGTTGTGGTTGTTGCTACACTTTTCAAAAGAGTTTGGAACAGTAAATCATGTATCACTATTTAATGTTGCCATTCCTTTTTCACAACACTTAAAAAGACATTCAGGGACTAAACATACCAAGTGATGATGTGTTTCAGGTCTAATTTTGTCCCATTCTTCCTGCAAACAAGTCTTAAGGTGGCGACAGTACAGGGTCTCCTTTGTCACATTTTGTGCTTCAAAAAGTGCCATACATTCTCTATAGAGACAGGTTGTGACTGCAGGCAGGCCAGACAAGTACCTGCATCCTCTTCCTCCGCACTCAGGACTTTGTAATGTGTGCAAAATGTGTTTTTGCATTGTCTTGTTGAAATATGCAAGTGAAAAGATGTCCTCTTGAAGGCAGCATATTGTGCTCCAAAATCTCTCTGTACTTTTCAGCGTTAATGGTGCCATCACAAAAGTGCAAGTTACCTTTGCCAAGGGTACTGACACAACGCTATACCATGACTGATCTTGGCTTTTTGACTTTTCTTTTTTAGTCCGTAGCTCACTGCCCTTCTGGACACTGTTAATGTAGGGCTTTCTTTTGGCATAATACAGTTTTAACTGGCACTTTAAGATGTACCTATTTATGGTAAAACTTGACAAAGGTTTGCCAATGTAGTCCTGAGCCATGTGGTGATATGGCTTATAGATGAATGACGATTCTTGAGCCAATGCTCCCTGAGGGAATCGGAGATCACGGTTGTTTAGCTTAGGCTTGCGCCCTTGTCCTTTTAAACACCAAAATTCCTCCAGATTCATTTAATCTTTTAATCATGTTATGCACTGTGGATAAAATATCGAAATCTCTTCTTATCTTCATATGAGGAATTTTTTACAAATATTTGAATAATGCATTTGTTGGCAAACTGTTGATCTTTCACCAATCTTTGCTCCTAAAGGACAAGACCTTTCTTGGATGCTGGTTCTGTATCAAATCACAATTATAATTACCTGTTGACATCCCCTGTTTCAAATCACATCATTATCTAAGCAATTTACCTGAATACTAGCCCTAGATTACTCCTGTCCCAACCTTTCTTTTAATGTTTTGCAGGTCTGAATGTCAGAAATGGATGTATATTTACAAATGAATTGAAGTTGACCAGACAAAACATGAAATAGTTTGTGTTCATATTGTCTGTAATGAAATACAAATCAAAGTAAATCACAAACTTTATTTTTTATTTGCATTTTCTATACTATCCCAAAAAAAAATTTATTTGGGTACGCAACATGCTGGATGTTACTTTGGCATGTTCCTCCCACCTTAACAAGTTGTGTATCAAACACTATCTCTGTATGATGAGGAAACTTCCTGCTAGAAAAAGATTCATCTACCAGGAAAAGATGGGCTAAGGTATGTCTAAAAGAAACAGCAACAATCATAAAAAGTCAACTCTATGAAGATCCTGCATTACCAACAAAAGTAGTTCTCAAACGGATTCACTAAACGGTCTTAGTTACTTTGGTCATAACATTAGACAGGTAACAAAATAGCTGTCACTTCTCTTTCACAGACTTTTACCAGACTTGTGCTGTGTAATGGACAAGCAGCTCTGCCGGACAGTGAGGATTAATGCCTGGTGACAATTCAGCACTATAGCCGATTTTCTTATCATTAATATATGACTAGAGAAAAGACCATTATCCTACTTTGTTACAACTGAAAACTTTTCAAATATCCATTCAGATTCTAGATTATTAGAATGACACATTTTGAGCTCCACAAGTTAATAAGAAAATTAGTCAGTTTGCTCAAGTTATCTTTCCAACACGAGTACAAACCCTATACAGGATTTAAAACATTTAAAAATGTTTCTTTTATCCAGCCAGAAGTTTTCCAGGATCAATGAGAAAATCATGCCAGCATTGTCTTGGGCACACACCTTTGTCTGATTTTTTTTTTACAATATTTGTTTACTTCATGGCTATGGGATATAAACCAATTCTTGCACCAAAGCTTTACAAGTCATAAAAAACTTATCCACAACATCCTCCATCTTAGAGCAGACAAGTTACACAGTTCCCACTAAAACCCATTCTAAACTTATATTACAAAAATGTAACATGATTTTAAATCTGACAGGACATAAAAAGACACTGCAAATTACAGTCTAGTGACTTACTGTGGTGAAATTGACAGCGAAGCATTCTTCTCCTCGAAAGGTACACTGCAGAAGCATGTCGCCAATATCATGCCCTGTTCGGTTATAGAAATCTGTCATATTGAAGAGTTTGGGCTTGAAGTTCTGGAAGTTTGCCTTTTCCCTTAGGACAGCTAGAACCTCAGCCTCAGCCAAGTGTGGGTTGGCTATCTGGTGGTTGTTGTTAAGGAGGGCCAGGAGTTCTCCAACATGATAAAGGTCATTTTTTGTGATTTTGGAGAAGCGGAACTCATTGAGGTTGCAGAAGGTAACTGCAGGAAAAGTGAGATTTGTTGCCGCCACTTCGTCCAACTTGGTGACATGAGGATACTCTAGGTAATAAGACACTCGATCCATGCAGACCAGCATCAGTAAGCTTAGTGAGCCCAAGAAAGAAATAGTCCAGAGAAATCGACGAAATGTCATGTGTCCATAGGCAAATATATGACTCATGCCATGTAGGGTGGATATGTTGGCAAATGATTGCAGGTTCGAGGGCCTGACACTTTCAATGCTTTCCTCTGAGCTTCCTTTCATGGCTGTAAAGTGATGCTCAGTACTCTCAATGAACTTCAGGCTAGAGACTTTGCTTAGCAACAGGAAAAGCAAAATGTAACCAGCAGTGATGTTTGGCAAACAGCCTCTTTTTTTTACCTCCAAGAAACAGAAATATTTTCAGTAAATAGGTACATTAATATGTTTTTCAGAGTCTGTAACACTTTTCTTTTCATCAGGTCTCACATGCTATTGATTTGTCAGCTGTTTCTGCAATGCCCGGTCCCCTCTTTTCGTTCAGTTTGCCGTTTTTATATCGCCAAAGCTGTCTCTCAATCTCCAAGCTCAGCTGTCCTTTGCAGAGGCACCAACAACAATGACAGAAACACCCACTTCTACTAAAAACGCAATGCCTCCTGATTCCTGAGTCGAGTCAAAAGGAAGGGACAAGAAAAGAGAACAAAAAAAGCAGCAGACAGAAGGATATGAAGGCAAAGAGAGGGGAGAATAGGATGAAAAGGACTAGCTTTGAAGAGGGGCGCTAAGCCTGAGCAGTCAATGGGACCCTTCCTCCTCCAATCGGAGAGAATGCCTCTACATCGCATTGATAATAGGCTGCAATGGTTTTCTGAATGAAGGTAATAAAGAGAGAAATAGCTCACTGGTCCCTCGCTGTCACCTTCATATTCTCTTGTGTCTCTTTAGCGCTTCTCTTTTCTCCCAAGAAATGAAAATGAGGGGGTCAGAGACCTCCGACCAGTCCACCACCGTCCCTGACACACCAGCGTTCACTGATTCCACGGGTTCCTCTTCCCTTCTTGCACAGATCCACAGTTAAGAAAGAAGACCCCCTCTTGAGGCTTTATGAGCACCCCCTGAGCAGCATCAGCACTAGAGCCCACTCAAGAACCCCGAGCTTTAGTCCTGTTAACATACAGATTTATATTCTGCCGTGTGGAGCCTTTCACTCCGTTTCTCGCCTCCTTTCTCTCTCCCACCACTCCCCCATTTCTTGCTCTCTCCCGCGCCTTCTCTTTCAGTCTCCCTCCCTCTCCTTCTTCCTCTTTAGTAGTCAGGATCCATCCCACTGCTGAATGGCTGCTTTGCTTGTGAGTCTATGTTCAAAGGGGAAGTATCTCAATCTGGACACCACATTGCATTCTTTTACTATTTGCTAATCATGTCCGTCAGCTTCACTGTTGTCAACAAGCTTTCTCCATGACAATGCCACAGGTTGATTATTTAATGGACTTTCATAGATAACAAAATATTTATGGCGTAAACCAATTTGTATCACAGAAATAATCAATTGTTCTATATCAGTGAGAGTAACACTTTTTTTCTAGAAAACATAATTTTTTGCCATCACTTATTTAGCTTATAATATAATGGAAAATTAACATCAAAATATCCCAAGTGAAATTACCAAAGCTTTGACACTTTGGCTTAATCTCTCTTGGGGTGTAGTTGTGTGCTTAGAGAGGCTTGGCTACAAATTTATTTTATTGGGGTTAAAAGTAGAAAACAGGGTTCTAAGAAAGCGTTTAATTTCTCAAAGGACCAAACAAGATTAACATTCAATGGCTTCCAGGAGTTAGTTTTAAAAATAATAATAAAAAATAATAACTCCAGCAACGATACGTGGTAATGTGTCCCTGGACAAACTGGAGTGAATATAAAGGATCTGAAGAATCGTCAAGCTGCTGACATAATTCTGCTTTGATATTTTATCAACATACTGCTAACATAGTACACAGGTTTTTGATAAGGTTAACGCAAAGTAGAACACAAAATATCACCAAACCTGCTTCTAAACAAAATCAGTTACAAGCTAAAGAGTAGAGAATTTGATGAAGCATATCTTGCATTTGTTTTTCGTTACCTCAAACACCTGCAAATGTTCAGTAAAACAAAAAAAAAAAACATTTTAGACAGAGTGGCATAGTGTAAAGAGCCTCACCCAATTATAGATGATTTAATACTGTGGAATGGACATGATTCCAGCAATGACTCAAGGCAGCCAGTACACTAAAGTTATTCTCTAGTAATACCAGAGATGGAGGGAGATATTTTTGCGGGGTTAAAAAAAAAAATCCAATTTCTATTTTCACAAGTCCATTTTTAAAAGGATAAGATAGTATATTGTTTTTCATTTTAGATAATATTCAGTCCTTACAAACTGAACAGAAAACTACGTATGAACACTGAAGTTAAACAATTGATCTTGAAATACCAAAATTTCACCTGTGGTTTGAACGCACAGTCTCACATCCTCCTCCAGTTCCTAATGGAAGTGAAATGCGCACTTTAGTGTAATCAAATGTCTGGAGTGCTAGTGTTGCAGAGGTTAATGTCATGAGGTTTTGGGCTTTTGTCTCCGACAGATGACTTCTCATTGGGGTTTGGATGTTGTTCTGATGGCTAAATCTGTGCTCCGAGGCAACACTAAAGTCTAGAATGAAGCAGCTTTTCAGCCAAAGTTTGGAAATCAGGTAAAATTTCTACAACTGAAATGATCAGAAGCTGGAAAGACTGGGAAGGAACCGTGTTCCGGGCCGCAAGCTATAGGCTAGCTTTATCAGGAGGAAGTACAGCAGAAGGCACCGGTGGTTGGCACAACAGCAGGCACTCTTGAGCACGTCCCTACCCAGCTTTACCTGTCAGTCACGCTTCAAAGCCTGTAACAATTAAAAGCACTCAATTGAATGTCCGCTTCGGTTTAGCGAAATGTAGGCTATTGAGTATAGAGTGCAGGTCTCAGATAATGTATGTGTGTGTGGTGTGTGGGGGGGGGGGGGGGGGGGGGTAATGAGGGACTCCAGAGCTAATAATGTGGCCTAATCATCGATATTTTCGGCACAGTCAACTACTTTAAAACATGATCTGTAAAGGGATATTTGCAGTACTGTGCAAGGAAATGGGCTACAGCTGTTCTGTGTTGCAGCGAATCCTGAAGGCTGTCAGGTGGAAAGGTGCTGTCCAGGGTCTTTGAACTGCAAAATAGTATCCCCATCTTTTTGAAGGAAGAGGGCAGCTATCCTGCATACAAACTTTACCGAAACAAACTTTTTATAAAACTTATATACAGTGACTTTTTTTTTTTTTTTCGAAACCAACATTCTGTCAAACAAAATCATTGATGCAGGGTACAAACACACCTCCACATGTCAGATAAAGTGACATCACAGCAGTTTCACTACAGGTTCACATAAGATAGGGAAAAATAGTGATGATTGAAGGCCTCAGTTTTGCAATACAACCCTTTACAGTAGTCATTTCTAGTGCTGACCAAATGGGCAAGCCTTATATGTGCTGCCAAAAGGTTTTAAGGTCAGAGGAGTTGAGGTTGAGCTATCTGGTCACGATGAGAGGCATACATTGTGATAATCTGTTATTCCAGGGATCACAAAATGATTGAAAATAATTATATTGGATCTAGTCTCTAAAAAGAATAAATGATTAACATATTAGCAATCATGCATATATAACTTGAGATATAACCACCTAAAGGGAATGGAAAAGTAAGTTTTAGATTATTTTTGTTAATTAAAGATTTTTACTTTATAAAATAGTCTCTTTTTCTAAAAATTGTTGGCTCTTGTGAAGACTGATTTTACATGTTGAAAGGTGCTATAATTTATAAATTATAAAAAAGTTTTACTGTCTCCTTTACTTTGGGTAAATTCATTGTTTTCTGCACATAACATGGAGTTTCTCAATACACATCTTAAATTTAGTGATAATTTGGAAAACATTGAATAATACATTGGGATTGGGCTTGTCCTGATTCCAGAATACTGTTTCATCATAAAACAGGAGTAGAGGAGTACCATCAGATGGGTTAAACGTGATTTATTTTCTCTAAACCAGCTTGGGCTTCTGCCCTGGGTTCAGTTAGCCCTCTCAGCAAGGAAGATTATCAAGCCAGGGTCACAGCAGTTCTGTCCACCCAGAAAGGAAAGCTGTTGGAGGTTTGTATGGCCATTCCTTAGTTTGCAATTCCAAGCTGTAATCAAATAAAAAACAACTAATGCGAAATGATTAAATACTACGGTAAATCAAAGCATTGCAACTGAATTTTAACTAAATTGAACCAAGCTTGGTCATCCATTTGGCTCCTTGTTTCTGTGTGTCAGGCAGTTAATCCATAATTTTCTCCAAGTCTCTTTTCTTAGATCTCTCTTTACACATAGAATTTAAGTAATGTTTTACACAAGATCTACATAAATTGCCATTAGGAAAAATAGAATTTAATATTTTAATACAAATGTTTATATACCAGTAATTCTGATGGTCAGATGTTGATGTATATGAAAGAGAAATTAATCTAATGAGTGCATATACATTTTTTATCTATGGTGTTTGGTTTTCCACATTTAAGAATGGATTTAAGCAATTTTAGAATTTAGTAACCAGATAAAAAGTAAAAATGGGCAAAATTGTTTTTGGCGACCACCATTGTGTAGGTTGTCCCACCTAGAAAGACAAGAGAGGTCTGTAATCTTCATTATAGGTGCATTTCAACTGTAAAATACATAACATAAAAGAAAATCCAGGAAATGACATTGTATGATTGACTTATTGTCATTTAAATATATTGAATAAATACACATTGTTATACTATTTCATATACTGTTATACGTCATATACTTCTTTTTCTTTTGGCTTTTCCCTTCAGGGGTCGCTACAGCAAATCATCTGTCTCCATTTAGTCCTATCCTCTGCATCTTCTGCCCTCACACCAACTGGCTTCATGTCCTCCTTCACCACATCCATAAATATGATTTTTGGTCTTCCTCTCTGCCTCTAGCCTGGGGGCTCCATCCCCAGCATCCTTCTACTGATATAATAGTCGTCTCTCCTCTGAACATGTCAAAACCATCTTAGTCTAGCCTCTCTGACTTTATCCCCAAAACGTCTAACATGAGCTATTCCTCTGATGTACTCATTCCTGATCCTATCCATCCTCGTCACTCCCAAAGAAAATCTTAACATCTTGAGTTCTGCAACCTCCAGTTCTGCTTCCTGTCTTTTCTTCATCGGTACTGTCTCTAGATCGTACAACATCGCTGGTCTCACTACTGTCTTGAACACCTTTTCCTTCATTCTTGCTGAAACCCTTTTATCACACATTACACCCACTTTCCCCACCCATTCCAACCACCTTGCATATGCTTCTTCACCTCTTTTCCACACTCTACTCTGCTTTGGACTGTTGACCCTAAGTACTAAAAGTCCTCTACTTTCTTCACTTCCACTCCTTTTAACTTCACCATTCCACTTGTGTCTTTCTCATTTACACACATGTTCTGTCTTGCTGCGACTAATATTCATTCCTCTCTTTTCTAATGCATACCTCCAGCTCTGTAGCTTTTCCTCCGCCTCCGTCCTGCTCTCACTGCAGATCATGTCATCTGTAAACATCATAGTCCATGAAGACTCCTGTCTAACGTCATCCATCAGCCTATCCATCACCAAAGCAAACAAGAAGGGTCTCAGAGCCTATCCTTGATGCAGTCCCACCTCCATCTTGAACTCCTCTGTCACTCCTACAACACACTTCACTGCTGTCTAACAACTTTCATACATCTCCTGCACCACTTCTCTGCTATTCCAGACTGCCTCATACAAAACCACAGCTCTTCTCTTGGCACCCTGTCATACGCTTTCTCTAAATCTACAAAGATACAATGGAGATCCCTCTGACCCGTCGTACTTCTCCATCAGCACCCTTAAAGCAAAAATAGCATCTGTACTACTCTTTCTTGGCATGAAACCGTACTGTTGCTCACAAATGCTCACTTCTGACCAAAGCCTAGCTTCCACCACTCTATAACACTTTTCCTCCATTCCTCAGGCATCTTCTCAGTCTTCAAGGTATTGTTTAAGAACCTAGTCAAATACTCTACTGCCACCTCCGATAAACACTTCCATACCTCCACATGTAGTTTTTTTAGATCTAGATCATCTCAATTGCTGTATACTTAGGATTCAGGAATACAAAGACACTATCTGGACGCATTGGTTCTTAAATTTTTGATTACTATACTCCTGTGCAATCATATTCAAGAATAAAGTTAATGAATGGATGAATAAATGAATGAATGAAGAAATGAATGAATGAATGAATGAACAACATTCTTAGTTCATAACCGTACCATAGGTTGGAGAGGATCATTCCAACTCATGCAGTTAACATTAAAAGAAAAGGAATTACTACCAATAAAATAAGCAACACACACACACGTATTGTTCATTTTGCAGTTAGGTTCATAAAGAACAGCAATCTGTTGCTTGGCTCAGGACATCAGCATGAGAGCCAAAAAGAGTGCCCAGTTGTCTCTTATTGAACCAAAGATAATTTTCAGCACAGAATTAAATCAAGTAGAGACCAAGGATGTCCATTCCATACACATTAACAAATTTATAGAGAAAAAAAAATTGCCCACATAAAGGCAAAGGCCTTTGACCACAGATGCATTATTGATAGGTGGTGGTTTTAAGTATATTATATAAGTAAGATACATTCAAATTTAAATTACTTAAAATCAGCTTCAATGGATTAAACAAATGTTCATTTAAATAACAGTACTTATTGAGATTTGAGTATTTGTCACTTTTAATTACTTCCACTCTTTTTGCAGTTTGGCAACAGTGTGCTATATAAATATTAGCATAGTAAAATTTTTAAATCCATATTAACAGGCATGGCTGTTGTTGCAGAATATAGACTGAAAGTGGTGGACTTTTCAACTATAATTTGCTTTGAAGTGGCTGGTAGAAAGCACAGCATAAAGAGAGGAATACTAATAAGGAGGGCTAATATTTGAAACACGGCTTAGCACAGAACCCGTTTCAATGGAAAGAACTGAATTGAAATGTATAAAGCAACATTCTAAACAAACTTTTAGGCCTTTAGAAATCTTACAGAAAGAACAACAAAGAAGAACCAATATGCAAATTGCACTGTTACAAATAAACGTCATACATTAAGATGCACCCAATTTGCTCAGCATTAAGGGAACTTTTAGTTATTTTTGACTTGACAGAGTCCTGAGAGGTAATAAGAGCATATGCTATAGTTTAATGTCATGATAAAAAGTAATACAGTTTTTTTTAATCAAAGGGTTTTATAAATCCAGTATAAAGATGATAAAGAAGATTAAAAGATATTCTGGGCTCTACCAGCATCTATACTCATTTACTTGGGCTGGGCATTATATCGCTGTATTGATGTATCATGCTTTGTGCCACATGTAATGCCTAAAGTGATAATATCCTTTTTTTCCAAGTTTCTTTTGACCTATACAGATATTTCTACTGCCCATACCGAAATTTAATAGTTAGGGCTGCCAAATAGGCCCGTCAAAAAAACTAATTTTACCGGATTACAAATAGCCTCAGTAGTATTAAAAGTGAGGAGAGCCATGTGTGGAAATATTTTTGGATTTGCGGCTGATAATGAGGGAACAGCATTGGTAATCAAAAAACGATCTTATCTAATGAAAGAGTTCAAGCAGGAAGTAAAGTTTCAAATTAAGAGCTTTTGTTATGAAATACACACATATATACACAAACACACATATATATATATATATATTGTTCTGCTGTTTATATCAATATACATTCACCTAAAGGATTATTAGAAACACCTCTTCAATTTCTCCTTAATGCAATTATCTAATCAACCAATCACATGGCAGTTGCTTCAATGCATTTAGGGGTGTGGTCCTGGTCAAGACAATCTGAACTCTAAATGTAAGGTAATTTAAGCAATTTTGAGCGTGGCATGGTTGTTGGTGCCAGATGGGCCGGTCTGAGTCATTCAGAATCTGCTCAGTTACTGGGATTTTCACGCACAACCATTTCTAGGGTTTACAAAGAATGGTGTGAAAAGAGAAAACATCAAGTACGCGGCTCTCCTTGTTGATGCTAGAGGTCAGAGGAGAATGGGCCGACTGATTCATGCTGATAGAAGAGCAACTTTGACTGAAATAACCACTAGTTACAACCGAGCAAGGCACCAAAGGATTTGTGAAGCCACAACACGCACAACCTTGAGGCGGATGGGCTACAACAGCAGAAGATCCCACTGGGTACCACTCATCTCCACTACAATTAGGAAAAAGAGGTTACAATTTGCAAAAGCTCAGCAAAATTGGACAGTTGAAGACTGGAAAAATGTTTCCTGGTCCGATGAGTCTCGATTTCTGTTGAGATATTCAAATGGCAGAGTCAGAATTTGCCGTAAACAGAATGAGCACATGGATCCATCATGCCTTGTTACCACTGTGCAGGCTTGTGGTGGTGTAATGGTGTGGGGGATGTTTTCTTGGCACACTTTAGGCCCCTTAGTGCCAATTGGGCATCGTTTTAATGCCAGGGGCTACCTGAACATTGTGTGATGAGGTTCTCAAATACGCATATATGCCAATACTTCCAACTTTGTCTTCTTTGAGGGCTGACATGAACCGAGCGCCGCTGTCTCCTCCCTCGGCCATAATTTAAGTTTAAAAAACGTTTTGGTTGTAAACTACAAAGTACGCATTTGCAGCAACTTCAGCAGATGAGACGTGGCTGGTAAGGCTCACCGTGCCAACCCCGCGGATGTGGTAACAACATGGTAATTATTAATGTCAAAAAAAAATGTCTGGGGTTTACCGCTACACCGGTAACCGTTACAACCCTGCCCATTTGCGTTGCAAGCTGCAGCCTTAAAAAGGTATTGGCTTCAAACTATATTGTGAATGTTTTTTGAATAAACTTTGGTTTGGTACCATTTTCCCTGGTATAAGTAGTGAATACTAAAAATTTGATACCCAGACAACACTAAGCCACAGGAATCACTATGATAAATGATATAATGGTAATGGCCTGCATTTGTATGTATTTGTAAGCAACGCTTTTTCAGTCAGAGGACCACAAACCACTTTGCACTACATTCATTCACCATTCACGCTCATATTCACTGGCATAATCTTGCCGTTCTGAGACCATTTACAACTGGTGTAATAATAATGCATGTATAACCTGAATAATCAACAAACTTTGATTTCTGAAGAATATATCCAACTGCAACTGGAAGAAATTTTAAATATCCAACATAAGTAACAAAACCAGCTTAAACAATAAAAAAAATGGATGAACTCTCTGAACAAGACTGCCCTTTACAAAAAAATCTTAATATTTTGGCTCAGACAGGAAGAACACACTAAAGCCAAAAAAAACAACAACAAAAAAACAAAAACATTCATTATTAATCAAAAAAAGACATCCCATTTAATACTGCCACTAAGGATATTTGGATCATACAGTCCTATGCACGTTGAAAGTTATTGTTTTCATCCGGTAATAGTGCGCATGCGCACAACACTAGGCTGATCATCTTTATGCACATCACCAACAAATGTCCGCATAGCTTCAAGACCCATATCAAGTGGCTAATGAGCTATGGGATGACAGTCCTCAGAATTGCCGTTGCCTGGCTGACCGAGGGACAGTCGAGTGAGAGCGGCAAAAACACTTTTTTGTTTTCCATCTCCAACTCACTATGGAGGGGCAGCCGAGAATGGGCAAGGTTTAAATTTATCAGTGGCAGATTGGCTCACATAGGCAATAAAAGATGAGCCAGAAGCAAAACCCAATTCAAATTCAAGTGCAGATCAGAGTTTTAAACGAAAGAGGGCACTCCATTAATAGTTTTTGTACGAATTTAATATTATTACTAACATTTACTAAAATACCAAAATTAACAATGAGACATGTAAACAGCATTATTAGAGACTTATTCACACAATTTATCATCAAAAAAGGTTGATTTGGGGGTGAGGTGCACTTTAAATTGGTAATGATTACTGAGATTTTACTCACCGCCTATCAGTGTTGGGAATCTTACCTAAAATAATTTATTGCCTGTTACTCACTACCTGTTCGAAACAAATGACTGGGCTAATAACTAAATTACTCTATAATTAAAGTAACTAGTAATCAGAAAAAGTAACTGTGTTACTGTAAGAAATTGTTGTTTTATGTCAAAGAAACTAGATTTTTCAGATAATTTTTCAGGAAAGTTGAAATGACTAGATGACACGAGTTGTCTACTTGTACATAACTTTCTATATTACACATCAACAGACAGCAAAGAGGTTTATCCTGCACTTCAAATATTATCTTTACAAAAAAATTAAACAGTTGAACAGTATAAAGTGATTTTAACTCTATCAGATTAAATCTAACAGTTACAAGCTTAGACAACAGGTAAAGTAATTAACCTGTACTTCCAAGTATTTTGTTCACAACAAAAGTAAAGAGCTAAACAATATAAGGTGTTTAACTCTGTAGTCGAGGAAAAAATATCAGAATTTCAAATCAAATCAAACATTATTTATAATGCACCTTTCATACAAAGGTAATGCAGTGAAAATGAACCCCACACATATCACCTCCCTCCCCACCCCCACCCTATATACAGACAGAAGTTAAACATGTTCACAATTATACCCCCCTCACCCCAATCATATCCCCATGTGCGGATATGCTCCGGAGCGATATTAAAATGACATTTAAATAGTAATTAAAATGGACAATAAAATGGATCCTGGGCTGAATACAGATGGCCGAGTATAGATAAGGAAATGACATCAAGGGAGCAATCTGCACCGCCAGCAGCAGATCAACAGCAGCAGCCGAGGCTCCAACCCAGGGCGCTCACAGGAAGCGGAGCTGGGACTCCACCTCCGCCAAAGCACTACCTGGAAAGCACCCAAACAGCCATAGATGACCACCGCTCTCGATGCAGAGGGCTCCCACAGAGGAAAGACTGGAACAATGATTCTATTTATTTGAGTAAAATGACATAAAAAAATTAAAATATATAGATAAATAAATTAATAAAATAGATATGCATGTAGGTAAATGAGTAGACAAATAAATAAATAAAATCAAACAAACGGGAAAAATACAAGACCAAGTAGTAAAGCACTGATTAATAGAAGCAATGAAAATATTAAAGGCAGATAAATAGGCAATAAATAATAAGTTAAAAGCTAGGCTAGAAAGGTGAGTCTTGAGCCTGCTCTTAAAAACATGAATGCTCTCTGCAGCCCTGAGGTACTATGGCAGCCTGTTCCAGAGGTGAGGGCCATAATAATGGAAAGACACCTCACCGTGGGTGTGTGTCCTGACTATAAGGATGATAAGGAGACTGCTGCCAGAGGAGTGCAGGGACCGCGAAGGTTCATACGTAAAAAAACATTTCAGAACGATAAGGCTCAAGACCATTAAGACACTTGAAAAGCATTAAAAGAACCTTAAAACCAATTCTGAAACATATGGGGAGTCAATGCAGTGATTTTAAGACCAATGTAATATGCTTCCACTTCCTGGACTTCGTCAGGACATTTGCTGTGAAAGTTGTAAATCTAAGATAGTCTTTTTGGGAAGACAAGAAACCAGGACATTACAGTAATCGATTTTACTGGTGATAAAAGCATGCATTAGTGTCTCCGTATTGGCCCGAGAGAGAATGGGAGGGACTCTGACAAGGTTCTTTAGGTGATAAAAACCTATTTTAGTAACGTTTTTTATGTGAGGGATAAAAATCAGGTCAGAGTCAAACATCACCCCCAAGTTCTTCACTTTTACGAATTTGACGATTCTTTTTAAAACGGTGACAGAAAAAGCTGAAAGCCATTAGGCGTTTTGACAGTGGTATCACACCTCTGACCACACAAGGTGCAGATGTGCAGACATTTTCAACTTTACACACGGAGTACAGGCAACTAAATCAATCAAAAAAAGATTCCCATGACAGCATCTGAGCATCATCTCAGACCTGAACACTGTACAAAATGTATCTCCTTATCTACAAGCTGAAGTGCGCTGAAGAGTTATGGAAGCATGGAGCATATCCGTACAGAGACTGGCGGTAACAGATTGCTCCAGACTAACTACTAATGCAAAAAGATCACATGCTGCGGGATTTCCTTCTGCTGAAGCAATCAAAAAGGTGTTCGTTTAAAGAGCCTTGCTGAATTCTGATCAGTTCCATTGGAGAATTGTTCCCTTATTTCAAAACTATGGCTGAAGTGGTAAGCCTCCATTTTGCACAGGCCGAGCACAGTTCAGCTCCTTGTGGAGTGTTCAGAGTACACAGTTTAATCTATCTATACCAACACATTGCATTTAACGGTCAGTAATGGTAACTGCGTTTTAACAATGGAAACAGTAATTAGTTAGATTACCACATAACTGATAGAAGAAGGGCATTAGGTAATGTCCTGCTTTCAAAATGCATTATTACCACTACTGCTTCCTATCTTTAAAAGGTATCCTGTCATATCAACTGAGAGGAAAGTGCTAAAGTGCTCACACTTGCACTAAAGAACATCAAAGAAAAGAGAACATCATAGAAGAGATGACGTTATTTGGGAGTTACATAGAACTGATTAATAGTGAAGCTCGAGGGGACATGGCTTTAATTTTTTTTTTAAATCATAGGTATTTAAAACACATTCTCCTTTTTTTGATTCAAACTACCAGCTGCAGTAATGACGTAACCTGTCAGCATCGGTTCCAGTCCAGTATAATCAGCTTTCAAACATTACGTTTCTCAAGCATCATTAATAAACAGCGAGTGTATGATACAGAGCTTACAGCAGCTGTGATACCACACAGGAGAGAAGAGTTCTGTTTTGAATAATTTCTCCAGATCCCGGGACAAAAACAAGCCCTCCTCCCAACTAGTGATGCATGCAGCTCGGTAACTGCATGCATGGAAGGCAATGGGAGACAAGATTACGTGTAAACCATTATTGGGGATGAATGAAATATCTAAAAGTTTTTAAGACAGCTTCAAATATTCTATACTGAAAACAGTGTCAACAACCATTTCACTCAAGCCAATTATGAAGATACTTCTGTGTTTGCGTGTGCAAAGGCAGCATATACATAATACAATTGGACACAGGTAGTTTTTACAGTTTTGGTGAGGTCCCAATAGTCATCATATCTGCCTAAAGTTTAATATAGTGTCTTCAGATCTGTTTCAATGGAAGAACGGTAGCACAAATATCTTACACCTAATAACCCAAATTAACACAACTAAACTTTAGAATTTCTTTGCCTTTTCGTTTTGTTTTTTTAGATAAATCAGAAAAAAAGGAACTGATGACACTGCAGATCGTTTCTTTTACCATTTTATCTACCAAAATAAGGGCAGCTATCTTTAATTTACATGAATAAAGATTTTGTTAGCTAACAGTCAGAATTTTATTAGAATAACATCATAGTCCTAACTCTTGAAGTACCAGAATTATTATTACAACCTACTTTAATTTGTTTTGGTTTCATGGCAAAAAATACTATAAGTGAGTGCTTCTTACACTTTTCACCAAGACAGCTTCCAGTATCTGTTAGTTGTTTATTACCAAGTAGGTTTGACTGCAATAAAAGTTTAAATGGCAAACCAAAACAAAACAGCATATGCAAATTCTGTCTGTGATGACATAAATGTAATGAGATGGTATGAAGTGAAACAAATGACAAATTTAGCCTTAATGCCTCTTGACAAAATTTCAGACCTCTTGTTTTCAGACAATGAAAGCAATGAAGTAAGTAACTGAGAACAACTCCTTTGGGAATCCGGCCATTACAAAATACTGCTTTTGTGCGCAAAGTAAAATGAGAAGAAAACAGAACTAAGCTTGCTGTCAAATGCCAGGAATTTACATGGAAGGATCTACTAACTCATGAAGATCATACACTTTTTATGCATCTCTATTAGACAAAAAAACAAGAAATGAATAAGGAATAGTTTATAATGAAGTAGTGAACACAATTTTGACCTAGTTCCTGATGAGGGTGAACTGAAAACACTTTTTGGTTTCTCTGAACATTAAAACTGCTAGATTGTACTCTCTCTGATTTAATAACCACTTGTATAACCACTTTTAGCTGCAATAAAGTAATTATATTCTGTATGAGCTACCAATCTCACACCCCTCTAAGTAATTTTACTTTGTAAATTACCATTCTACAGTAGAATTACAGAAGTGGTCTCATAACCCTTCAACAGAATGATGGGAATCAAAAATTGCTTCACCGAGGTCTTTAGTAATGTGTTTTCTTATTTCCAGTGTGGTAACATACATCTACATGGTCTAGCAAACTGTCAACATTATTGCTTTCATAGTTGTCACACTTCCTCAATCAAATAACTTTTTACGACTTATTGAATGTGTATTATGCTTTTTTAGAGAGACATAGCTTTTTCATTTGCTTTTTTTTGTTTGTTTCATGAATAAAAATGACTTCTGAATCTGTTGTGTGTCTTTGTATGATTGAGGTTAGATGTAAC
>JAPXFQ010002337.1:1200000-1513915 GCA_028564705.1 Apricaphanius iberus | reverse complement strand
CTGCTAGTGTAGCAACCTCTACGTCTGGTGAAACAACCAGTCCATCTGAAACTTCTGCTATCTCTTACTCAACATCCCAACAGGCTACTACACCTTCACAATCTCAACAAACAACTAATTCAGAGTCTGAGACAACTGAAACTGTTGCTTCTACATCATCAGCTGTGCCAACTTCTCTCGATGCCTCAACATCTCACAGTCTTGGGTCTACCTCAGGATCTGAACTGACCAGTTCTGCTAGGGAAGCAACCTCTAAGTCTGGTGAAACAACAAGTCCATCTGAAACTTCTGCTATCTCTTACTCAACATCCCAACAGGCTACTACACCTTCACAATCTCAACAAACAACTCATTCAGAGTCTGAGACAACTGAAACTGTTGCTTCTACATCATCAGCTGTGCCAACTTCTCTCGATGCCTCAACATCTCACAGTCTTGGGTCTACCTCAGGATCTGAACTGAGCACTTCACCTAGTGTAGCAACCTCTAAGTCTGGTGAAACAACCAGTCCATCTGAAACTTCTGCTATCTCTTACTCAACATCCCAACAGGCTACTACACCTTCACAATCTCAACAAACAACTCATTCAGAGTCTGAGACAACTGAAACTGTTGCTTCTACATCATCAGCTGTGCCAACTTCTCTCGATGCCTCAACATCTCACAGTCTTGGGTCTACCTCAGGATCTGAACTGAGCACTTCACCTATTGTAGCAACCTCTACGTCTGGTGAAACAACCAGTCCATCTGAAACTTCTGCTATCTCTTACTCAACATCCCAACTGGCTACCACACCTTTACAATCTCAACGGACAACTCATTCAGAGTCTGAGACAACTGAAACTGTTGCTTCTACATCATCAGCTGTGCCAACATCTCTCGATGCCTCAACAACATTTCACAGTCTTGGGTCTACCTCAGGATCTGAACTGACCAGTTCTGCTAGGGAAGCAACCTCTAAGTCTGGTGAAACAACCAGTCCATCTGAAACTTCTGCTATCTCTTACTCAACATCCCAACAGGCTACTACACCTTCACAATCTCAACAAACAACTCATTCAGAGTCTGAGACAACTGAAACTGTTGCTTCTACATCATCAGCTGTGCCAACTTCTCTCGATGCCTCAACATCTCACAGTCTTGGGTCTACCTCAGGATCTGAACTGAGCACTTCACCTAGTGTAGCAACCTCTACGTCTGGTGAAACACAGTCATCTGAAACTTTGCTATCTCTTATCAACATCCCAAAAGGTACTACCCTTCACAATCTCAACAAACAACTCATTCAGAGATTGAGACAACTGAAACTGTTGCTTCTACATCATCAGCTGTGCCAACTTCTCTCGATGCCTCAACATCTCACAGTCTTGGGTCTACCTCAGGATCTGAACTGAGCACTTCAAGTAGTGTAACAACCTCTACGTCTGGTGAAACAACAAGTCCATCTGAAACTTCTGCTATCTCTTACTCAACATCCCAACAGGCTACTACACCTTCACAATCTCAACAAACAACTCATTCAGAGTCTGAGACAACTGAAACTGTTGCTTCTACATCATCAGCTGTGCCAACTTCTCTCGAGCCTCAACATCTCACGTCTTGGGTCTACTCAGGATCTGAACTGAGCACTTCACCTATTGTAGCAACCTCTACGTCTGGTGAAACAACCAGTCCATCTGAAACTTCTGCTATATCTTACTCAACATCCCAAAAGGCTACTACACCGTCACAATCTCAACAACAACTCATTCAGAGTCTGAGACAACGGTGAAACTGTTGCTTCACATCATCAGCTGTACATACTCTCGATGCCTCAACATCTCACAGTCTTGGCTCTACCTCAGGATCTGAACTGAGCACTTCACCTATTGTAGCAACCTCTACGTCTGGTGAAACAACCAGTCCATCTGAAACTTCTGCTATCTATTACTCAACATCCCAACAGGCTACTACACCTTCACAATCTCAACAAACAACTCATTCAGAGTCTGAGACAACTGAAACTGTTGCTTCTACATCATCAGCTGTGCCAACTTCTCTCGATCTAAAAATCTCACAGTCTTGGGTCTACCTCAGGTTATCTGAACTTCAACCTATTGTAGAAGCAACTAAGTCTGGTGAAACAACCAGTCCATCTGAAACTTCTGCTATCTCTTACTCAACATCCCAACTGGCTACCACACCTTTACAATCTCAACGGACAACTCATTCAGAGTCTGAGACAACTGAAACTGTTGCTTCTACATCATCAGCTGTGCCAACATCTCTCGATGCCTCAACATCTCACAGTCTTGGGTCTACCTCAGGATCTGAACTGAGCACTTCACCTAGTGTAGCAACCTCTACGTCTGGTGAAACAACCAGTCCATCTGAAACTTCTGCTATGTCCTACTCATCTACATCCCAACAGGCTATTACCACTTCACAATATCAACAAACAACTCATTCAGAGTCTGAGACAACTGAAACTGTTGCTTCTACATCGTCAGCTTTTCCAACCTCTCTTGATGCCTCAACAACATCTCACAGTCTTGGGTCTACCTCAGGATCTGAAATACCATTCTTCAGTGTAAGCAACCTCTAAGTCTGGTGAAACAACCAGTCCATCTGAAACTGCTGCTATTCTTTACATCAACATCCCAACAGGCTACTACACCGTCACAATCTCAACAAACAACTCATTCAGAGTCTGAGACAACGGAAACTGTTGCTTCCACATCATCAGCTGTAACAACATCTCTCGATGCCTCAACATCTCACAGTCTTGGCTCTACCTCAGGATCTGAACTGAGCACTTCACCTATTGTAGCAACCTCTACGTCTGGTGAAACAACCAGTCCATCTGAAACTTCTGCTATCTATTACTCAACATCCCAACAGGCTACTACACCTTCACAATCTCAACAAACAACTCATTCAGAGTCTGAGACAACTGAAACTGTTGCTTCTACATCATCAGCTGTGCCAACTTCTCTCGATGCCTCAACATCTCACAGTCTTGGGTCTACCTCAGGATCTGAACTGAGCACTTCACCTAGTGTAGCAACCTCTACGTCTGGTGAAACAACCAGTCCATCTGAAACTTCTGCTATCTCTTACTCAACATCCCAACAGGCTACTACACCTTCACAATCTCAACAAACAACTCATTCAGAGTCTGAGACAACTGAAACTGTTGCTTCTACATCATCAGCTGTGCCAACATCTCTCGATGCCTCAACATCTCACAGTCTTGGGTCTACCTCAGGATCTGAACTGAGCACTTCACCTATTGTAGCAACCTCTACGTCTGGTGAAACAACCAGTCCATCTGAAACTGCTGCTATCACTTACTCACCTACATCCCAACAGGCTGTTACCACCTCACAATCTAAACAAACTACTGATTTACAGTCTGAGACAACTGAAAAGTTTAATTTCCCATCTACACCAGTGCCAACCTCTCTTAATGCCTCAACATCTCACAGTCTTGTGTCTACCACAGGATCTGAAAAGACAAGCTCAGCTAGTGAAGCAACCTCTAAATCGGGCGAAACCACCAATCCATTTGAAAGTTCTGCTATTACCTACTTAACATCCCAACAGGCTACTACAAATTCACAATCTCAACAAACAACTCATCCTGAGTCTGAGACAACTGAAACTGTTTCTTCTTCGTCGTCACTAGTGCCAACCTCTTTTAATACCTCGACATCTCACAGTCTTTTGTCTACCTCAGGATCTGAACTGAGCACTTCACCTGTTGTAGCAACCTCTACATCTGGTGAAACAATCAGTCCATCTGAAACTTCTGCTATGTTCTACTCATCTACATCTCAAGAGGCTGTTACCACTTCACAATATCAACAAACAACTGATTTACAGTCTGAGACAACAGAAACAGTTGCTTCCCAATCGACACCAGTGCCAACCACTCTTTATGCCTCAACATCTCACAGTCTTTTGTCTACTACAGGATCTGAAAGGACAAGCTCAGCTAGTGAAGCAACCTCTAAGTCGGGCGAAACCACCAATCAATTTGAAACTTCTGCTATCTCCTATTTGACATCCCAACAGGCTACTACACCTTCACAATCTCAACAAACAACTCATTCAGATTCTGAGACAACTGAAACTGTTGCTTCTACATCATCAGCTTTGCCAATTCCTCTATATTCCTCAACATCTCACAGTCTTGGGTCTACCTCAGGATCTGAACCGACCAGTTCACCTAGTGTAGCAACCTCTACGTCTGGTGAAACCACCAGTCCATCTGAAACTTCTGCTATCTCTTACTCAACATCCCAACTGGCTACCACACCTTCACAATCTCAATCTGTTGTGCCAGGTAGAATTAATAACCAGTTTTTTTTTCCTCTCAGTATTTTCATTCAGGATTTATATTATAATAAATTACTGAATGTGTTTATTTTTTATCTTTTCAGTTTCATTTAATCAGACAGTGATCGTGGATGTGGTGATTATTCAAGAATATCTCAAAGAGTATGATGACCAATCATCAGTTGAATACAAGAATTTTGTAAAAGAATTTAAAGAAAAGGTAAATGCATGTCCATGAGTAATTTGAAAATACAGTATTTGCAAATGTTCAGTTGTTATAGGAATATTCCACTCCTAAGCAAAAATTTAAGTTGCTAAATCTCCAGGCTTTAGACAGACCCCAAAAAACTAGCTCTGTCCACTAAGCAAATCTTTCCAGCCCAGTAAATAAAAAAAGCTGCGGGTGTTGTTTGCACACATTTACTGAACATTCTGAAATTATGCTACAGATCAATTAATTAACCCCACAAGGCTGTGATAAGATCACATAAGTTGCTTGATAAATGGCTAATCTACATTAGCATTAGCATGTAGCTACTTACTTCTCTGTCCATCAGGCATCTTTTTTCTTTGATCCAGCTGCTGTTCTTTAGGAATGTAGAATAAAATCCTGTAATCCATGCAGCAAAACAGGCGTTTTCACGGAGAAAGTAAAAAATCACACAAAATAAATGTGTTTTAAAGGAAAAGTTTGGTATTTTACACTTAAACCCCCGCGGAGTGATATTGATAGTGATATCACTATCATCATATAAGATGATAGTGATATAAGCTGCCAAAAAACAAAGCTGCTATAAACTGTGAGAAGGAGGAGGGTGTGTTTGAAAATCTACCAGGGGTAAGCCGCTCTGCCTGCCGGGGCGAAAACATGAATAATGCAACTGTTAATAATATGACTATTTGTTTAAATAAGTTTATTCATAACCATTGAACAACTAAACAACTAATCTGACAAAAACATAAATTGACGAACAGACAACAGTCTATTCATCTTGGTCTCTCATCTCAGCTCCACTCCTCTGCCTTCTTTTTCTCCCTCATATCCTAAACAAGAAAACAAAAAACACAGTTTACAAAAACAACAGGAAATTTATTTTTATTAATGTGACCAGTCATAAATGATTTATTCGCTGCAGTATTGCATATATACGTACAATTCATAAGCACAAGGGCAATGACTACTTTTTTAAACAATCTCGATTGATTTTGGTCAGCAAAGGGGGACAATCCCCCAAAGATATATCTTATCTTAGAAATATCTTGTCTTAGATTTCTTCTGCTGATTTGTCTTCATAATCTAGATAAAAAATAAGTAAAGAGGAGGAACATGACAACTTTCTTAATTTATTAAGGAGTCTTCAAATTTGAACAGCGTTCATTGTGGCGCTGTGACATAAATGACCTTAAAATTCGGAGTTAGAAGGCTGCACCACCTGAATTTGGACACAGCCTATAGGTAACAAAAGCTGAACACTGCCCCTAGCATCCTCTAGCACTTCTGTTTTGAAGTTTAGTTTTCAGATTTGCAAGTGTTTTGGGGTTTGCATGTATTTTTTATTTTGCATTTGTTTTTGGATTTGGAAGTGTTTTTGGATTTGCAAGTATTTTTTTAAATTTTGCATGTGTTTTGGGATTTGCACGTTTTTTATTTTGTATGTGTTTCGGGATTTGCAAGTGTTTTGGGATTTGCATGTGTTTTTGATTTTGCATGCTTTTTTGATTTTGCGTGTGTTTTGCTTTTGCATTTTTTTTTTTACATGTGTTTTTGCTTTTGCATGTACACATGAAAAAATCTGTTCGATTATGACAAACGTTTACAATTGCTACACGTTTGATCAAAATAAATAATTTTATCTGATCTGAATGGGTGTGTTCGGGTCAGAGTAATCCAATTACTTGTGTCCATGCAAATGTAGCTATTTTCACCTCTCCCTCGGTAGGCTTTATAGACTCCTCTCTCTCTCATTCTCTACTGGATTCTTCTAGCCATACTTGGTTTCTTCTACTTCTCTGGCGATTGCCCACCTGTTCATATCCAGGGAATTATTTTATCATTTGTTATTCCTAACTTTATTCCTTTCATTAAAAGTCAAAATTGTTGCCTCGGTTTTTTGCCTGCATCCTGGGTCCGACCACACTTTTTTTTCACAGTAGCTATGAAAAACATATTTTTGATTAACCATATTTCCCTTGATATGACAGTCATTCGGCATTCAGACACATTTTCGCAGCAGCAAAGTATATTAAGCACAGACTACCATGAATCAATCTTAAATTAAAACTTTTAAGCAAATGAAAATGTGTATTAGTTATGTCAATTATCTTTTAATCTAGCTCTACAAATTGCTATGTTTCCTTTTCAGATGCAAGAGAAATACGCAACAGTAGAACGTTTCCGAGATGTTATTGTGATTAGCTTAAGGTAAAAAATCAATTAATAGTATACCTTTCCATGCTTATTATGGAATGTGAAAAACATGGTCATTCTAACAGAAATAAATCAGTGATGTGATTTTAGGCAATTAAAATTTTTATAAAACTGTTTGTTAAATTGTCATATTTCATGAAATTCTTGTGGTGGCTTTTTTTTAGCCGTGAAGGTAATGCTGCAAAATCAGATCACACTGTGAAGAAGGTAAAGAAGTTCAAATGTATTTAACTAAGAATTAAAGAAGTGATAGAATTATTTCTGTTATATCTTTATTAATCATTTTTTTTTATATTTCAGATAAAAAGAGCAGTCAAAGCAAAGGCTTTCCATTTTGAAGGAAGAACTGAGGGGTAAATAAGTGTGCAAGTAATTTTTTTGAGACTATAAAGCGAGAATGTTTCTGTTCATTGAGTCTATACTAAATGGTATCTCCCTAAAGAAACTCATCATGCAGAATGCCTCAAATTAAAAGATCTAAGAAAAATAATTAGAAAATGTATTGAACAAACAAGAACTATTAATACATCTGAAACGATTATAAAAATCCGTCAAAAGGAAAATTGTCAAATGGAGGCTACAACTAAAATCAAACTTTAAATATAAAGCACTTTTCAAACAAGAAATGAATCGCAAAGATCTTTACAGATTAGAATGACCACATTCCCATCCCTCCCCACTGATTAAAAACATAATCCCAATTATTCCCTCCTCCCCCAATAGGGCTGGGCAAAATGATTATTTTTGTAATCGATTAATCTAGCGATTATTTTTTCAAATGCATTGATTAATCTAATGATTACTTTTTTAATTCGATAAGATTTTTTTTTTTTTTTTTTTTTTTTAACGTGTCCTGTCTAGCAGTATGCTACTCAGAATTGGTGTCTGAGTACCAAGTACAAGCCCAACAGTTTTACTTTCCCAAGCAGAGTATTACAGCTTCGCTGTAGTACGCCACTTGATGTATATGTATGAAAAATCTTTATTAGTGATTACTGTGGGTTCAATTTCCTGACGTCATGGACACTAAACCGAAACAAGAAGGGAGAAAGGAAGAAGGTGAAGAAAAGAAACCGGACCAGAAGAGGCGCGAACCGACGACACAAGACAGGGAGGCAAACAAAGAACACAAGAAAACATCCCAGTCCTCCACCTCTGCCGGATGGCAGAGAAACAGTAATACAAAACAAAAACAACAAACTGTACAGAACCAAACCAATAGTTCGGATCTAGTAGAATAAACTAAGAATTACACATTCACTACACACAAGCATGGATTAATGAACATAATACAAATGTTTCTGGTAAGCTCCTGTGAACAACTAACAAATGATGATAACTTCAGCTTAAGATATGTCCGTCCACACCAAAGTCCCCACACCTACAGGTGCTGGCCAGTAAATTAGAATATCATCAAAAAGTTGAATTATTTCAGTAATTCCATTCAAAACGTGAAACTTCTATACTGTATACTTTCTTTCCACACATAGTGATATATTTCAAGTGTTTATTAATTTTCATTTTTATTATTACAACTGACAGCTAATGAAAACACCAAATTCAGTATCTCAGAAAATTAGAATATTCTGAAAAGGCTCAATATAGAAGACACCTGGTGCCACTCTAATCAGCTGATTAACTCAAAACACCTGCAAAGGCCTTTAAAAGGTCCCTCAGTCTTGTTCTGAAGGCTCCACAATCATGGGGAAGACTTCTGACTTAACAGCTGTCCAAAAGACGACCATTGACACCTTGTACAAGGAGGGCAAGACACAAAAGGTGATTGCTAAAGAAGCTGGCTGTTCGCAGAGCTCTGTGTCCAAGCACATTAACAGACAGGCGAAGGGACGG
Source organism: Apricaphanius iberus (assembly GCA_028564705.1). Classification (NCBI taxonomy): domain Eukaryota; kingdom Metazoa; phylum Chordata; class Actinopteri; order Cyprinodontiformes; family Aphaniidae; genus Apricaphanius; species Apricaphanius iberus. The sequence goes on along the minus strand of JAPXFQ010002337.1, from coordinate 1,505,316 downwards.
AAAAAATGTGGTAGAAAAAAGTGTACAAGCTCTAGGGATAACCGCACCCTGCAGAGAATTGTGACGACAAACCCATTCAAAAATGTGGGGGAGATCCACAAAGAGTGGACTGCAGCTGGAGTCAGCGCTTCAAGAACCACCACGAAGAGACTCATGAAAGACATGGGATTCAGCTGTCGCATTCCGTGTGTCAAGCCACTCTTGAACAAGAAACAGCGTAAGAAGCGTCTCGCCTGGGCCAAGGACAAAAAGGACTGGACTGCTGCTGAGTGGTCCAAAGTTATGTTTTCTGATGAAAGCAATTTTTGCATTTCCTTTGGAAATCAAGGACCCAGAGTCTGGAGGAAGAGCGGAGAAGCACAGAATCCACGTTGCATGAGGTCCAGTGTAAAGTTTCCACCGTCAGTGATGGTGTGGGGTGCCATGTCATCTGCCGGTGTTGGCCCACTCTGTTTCCTGAGGTCCAAGGTCAATGCAGCCGTCTACCAGGAAGTTTTAGAGCACTTCATGCTTCCTGCTGCTGACCAACTTTATGGGGATGCAGACTTCACTTTTCAACAGGACTTGGCACCTGCACACAGTGCCAAAACCACCAGTACCTGGTTCAAGGACCATGGTATCCCTGTCCTTGATTGGCCAGCAAACTCGCCTGACCTTAACCCCATAGAAAATCTATGGGGTATTGTGAAGCGGAAGATGCAATACGCTAGACCCAACAATGCAGAGGAGCTGAAGACGACTATCAGAGCAACCTGGGCTCTCATAACACCTGAGCAGTGCCACAGCGTCCATGCCACGCCGCATTACTGCAGTGATGGAGGCAAAAGGAGCCCCGACTAAGTATTGAGTGCTATACATGCACATTCTTTTCATGTTCATTCTTTTCAGTTGGCCAACATTTAAAAAAAAAACATTTTTTTTCATTGGCCTTTAAAATATTCAAATTTTTTGAGATACCAAATTTGGAGTTTTCATTAGTTGTCACTTATAAATATCAAAATTAAAAGAAATAAACATTGGAAATACATTGGTCTGTGTGCATTGCATGAATATAATGTACAAGTTTCACGTTTTGAATGGAATTATTGAAATAATTCAACTTTTTAATGATTTTCTAATTTACTGGCCAGCACCTGTATGTGTGTGCGAGCATGCAGGTCTGAATAAGCTTTCCCCATGCAAGTGATTGATAGCTGGTGTAAGGAACCGTCAATCCCTCCTACAGGAATCGACACAGACATGGAGGAGGCAAGAGATGTATGCGTCCAGGGTCCCACAGAGTACAGAGGCCACGTGCGGATCAGCGCAGGGTCGAACACCCACCAAGAGAGGAACAGATGGAAGCTCCAGGGGAACACCCACCAGCCGCAATGCTGGGGCCCGAGAGATCGCAGTGACGAGCCCACGGGCTCCGCCGGAAACCGGCTACGCCAGGGCGGGCCCGGATCAGGACCCGGAGGCCACGGGGACCAGGGGCACCCCGCCCCCCAGCGGGGCCCCAACCAGGGACCAGCCGACAAGGGCCCCCAGCCGACAAGGGCCCCCCGCCGCCGCCGCAGGCAAGGGGGATCCGCAGCCAACAGACGGACAACACACGCCGCCGCCACCCCGGACCAATACCCACCGCCAAAAACCCGGCCCGCCCCCACACACCCACACGCCAGGGAGCCACAGCAAGAGCCACAGCGGATGTACGCCCTCCCCAGGCCGCGCCCAGCCGGCACCTGGACATCCAGATCTTCCAGCTCCTTGGTCCAGATCCCGCCCCGATTCGATTCGATTTTGATTCGATTTGATTATGGATTATTTACACATTACTTTATTTTTATAGAAATTTGACATTTATTAATTTATTTATTTCCAGGAAATAAACAAATTTCTTCATTTGAACACATTTTAATTGTAAAAAAAATCCCAAACAAAGTTGTAGTATTAGTACAAACTTATTTCAGAGGTTGCATTTAACACGAAGTTAAATGTTGTGCAAAGAAATAATATGAATAAAGGAGAGAAAATACCCCCAAAAAAGATAAACAAACAAAATGTAACATTTACTTTATGCAAAAAAGTGCTCTTCATTCACAAAAAAACATTTATTTTGCTGCGCTTTCGCTTGTTTCTGACATAAGATTTGCAAGAGAGAGAGAGGCGCTGTTCATTACAATAAAATGCTGCACATTTTTCTAGTTTTTAGATGCCAACTTTGAATCCGACAAACTGGAGAAGCATGAAGTAAAAAAATAGTATTCAAACAGGATGAGGCATTATTAAACGTGAAAATCAAGAGTTCGTTGTCGGTTTGCTTTTGCAAGCACTTAAACAATGTTGTATCAATGTCCACGTCGGCTATGTTTAGCGGGTAGGTAGTGCATTACCTTTGTTAACAAACATCTTTACCGCGACTAAATAACACTCTCTCACATTTTCGGCTTCTGCTCATAATCGGTCTGTGCGCGTTCCGACTCATTATGCCAACACAGGTCACAAATAAAAACCAACAAAACAGATAGCAGTAACATACACCAGACGCAGCTGTGTATGAGTATATACCCTCTACGTGGGGGTGTTTGGGTGATTTACAGGGTAAAATACATAGTGTTCGTAAAAAAGTTGAAAACTTAAGGTGTTTAATCATTTGCTGGAACTGCTCCTGAATGCCATCATGCTTTTATAAGCCATTTCCATTGTTAAAAGCCGGCAGACAACAAAATCGCTCCCTTTTATTTTAAAAGAGTTCCATACCTTTGAACTGCGAGTTCAGATGGACTTATTTAAGTCAACTGACTCACTCATGTTGACGCTACATGGTCCTGCCATGTTTGTTTTGAAAGTGACGACGCACCGACGCACATTTTTTGGGTCGACGTATTTTACTTTTTGATGTAATCGATTACGTTGACGCGACGTCCCAGCCCTACCCCCCAACCCAACTCCCATGCACATACACGGTTAAAAGCAGTCGTGGACCTTTTACAGATGGGCCAGGCAAAGGAAACACCATCAAAGGAGCTGTCTGCAGCAGCAGATCAACACTAGCAGCAAAGGCACTGACCCAGGGCGCCCAGAGGAGGAAAGGCTGATACTGATAAAGGCTATGAGTGCATGTCCTGACTTTAGGGATGATAAGGAGATGGCCTGCTGAATAGCGCGGAGACCACGAAGAGTCATATATTAAAACCAGTTCTGAAAGATAAGAATGCCAAAGACCAGTAAGACACTTAAGTCAGAAAGTAAAACATACAAAATAATAGTAAAAATAAAGCAGTTAAATAGTGCACCCATTGACTGTGTGTCATCAGAAAACATGGAGCTGTATAAATGTGTATCATAAGCATAACTGTGAAGTTAATTCCATTCCATGTCTTCTGATGATACTGCCAAGAGCGAGCATATACAGGTTAAAAAGCACTGGGTCTATAATTGAATCCTGGGGTACACCACATGTGATCGTGTGAACCTTGGAAAAGGAGGTATCTAAACTTACCATAAAAGTCCTGTTTGTGATAAATGATGTCAACCATTTATGAACACTACCAGAGAGGCCAATCTGATTTAAACAGTTTACAAGAATAGTTTGGTCTACTGTATCAGCATAGTAGCACTTATATCCAGTAGAACCAACACTACTATCTTCTGAGCACTCTTTTTCAATCTAAAATCATTTAAAAATCTTTAAAAGGGCCGTCTCAGTGCTGTGGTTCACCCTGAAACCAGGCTGAAATTTCTCTAGGACATTATGAGTAGTAATAAAATCATTAAGATAAATAAAGTTTTTTAAAAGATGTTAAAACCATTCAAATCTAAATTGCTCTTCTTCAGCAGAGGCCTCACTACCGCCCCTTTAATAGTGGTAGGAAAATCCCAGTCTGAAAGGAGCAATTCATGGATAAAATCTCATCTCTAAAATATCCATAAAACTACTTTAAAGAACACTGTGGGGATCGGGTCCAAAACGCAAGCTGTGTGTCTCACCAATTAGAAAACTTTATCAAGAGTCCTAGCTTCTGGTCAAGATACATACTGAGATTTGTCTAAAACCATGTTACTTTGAGAAAATAAAATTTTACATCAGATGGTGTCTACCTTCCCTCCGAAGTGGTATGGAAACTCCCCAAATGGAGTGTTTGAAGGGGTTAGAATGGAAGCTTAGCAAACTGCAAGTCCCTTCACATAAAGTCTAATGGTTCCAAACAGTTGATATCAATATATCCAATCAACCCGAAGTAGCTATCAGAACCTTGGGTATATCTTATTTACAGTTGCAGTGAAAAGCCATAATCAGTAGAGTCAAGGGGTCTCATTTAGGAAGCTTGCTTACCCATAAAACAGGATCTTAAAACGGTGTAAGTCACATTCTACACCAAGTGTGGTATTTATAGAAAAAAACATGACAAAAAAATGTGCACACCTTTAGGCAGACATTTTATGCAATTTTTTTAAACAGAGGACACGAGTAGTGCAGCCACTGAGATTGGGAGCCTAAGTCTCCTCCCCTTCCGGTCGGCCCATAGGTCCCCAAACCAAAAAAATAAAGAATGGAAGTCAACGGGCGATATAAGTTATTTTCTGGTCCGCTTTGTCCTACGTCCTAAATCACACTTGTGTTGTACTTCGATCTAAATAATAACTAATTGTGTATTTTTCAAATGTCTTTGTCCAGTGATTTGGGATGTATTTGATTGTAAAAATGCCTACAAATCAGAAGTTAGAAGTTGCATATATGTTGCCACTTGGCTAACAGGAACTAGCACTAGCTATTGCACGTAAAATACTCACCTAGAGCTTGTAGAGCTTCTCCTCCCTGCTGGCTCTCACTCCACCGACTGCTTTACCCCCCGATATAGCTGCAACTTTCCACATGGTCAGGTTTTATAGTGGTGTTCTCCATGTTTAATGCTCCTTTCTTCGTCCTGGAGGTTACGACCCTCGCTCTCCTTCTTCTTCTGCAGTTGTAGTCCGCTAAACGTTTTCACGCAAAACCTAAAGTAACTTTTGCCTCCAGACTTGAGGAGTTTTGCACATGTACAAACACTAACACACACCCAACGATGAGCAACCCCATCCCCACCTGTGAACTCCGAATAAAAGTGAGAATGTGAAAGAAAATACGTTGCTTTTAAGAATTATATAACAGTATGTTCATATGAATGCCTTTAGATTATACAGTAATTGCACTTATTAGTGCAATAATTATATGAAGTACAAATATAAATAGCCTTCTGCAGTAACACTACTGCATAATGCTGCACAATGGATGCGGTGGTGCTCATTGAAGATCACATCACTGGCAGCATCTGGTTGGGGGAAGATGATTTTGATTTCTTAAAGCTGTACTATGAGATCTTTGTGCTGAACTGGGCAGGGTTAGTTGTAGTTATCATAGTCTGGTCTGGTGGTCACAGACACTGACTCCAGCTCGTAATGCAATAGCTAATTTGTATTAAACTACCCAACAATAGTTCATATATATAATTCAAATATACCAAATTCATATAACGCATTGACAGTACCCAACAGCTTTAACCTAGTGTTTGGGTTGGCAGTATAAAAGTTTAACAGTGTTTCTTAATAAAAAAAAGTCCTCTTTAACCTGTAAGCAAGCAGATTATCTTCTGAGAGCTAGTAACCATGTTGATATATTTAGGGTTAGATTTACCTGTCTTTGTAGGTCAAAAATATATTACGTTATAATGTAATGACAATAAAAGTGAAATTAAAATGTATGTAAAGTTTTCACACAACCTTTTGGTTTTGTATCTCTCAAGCTCCACAAATACAAGCACGGTATTAAAAATACAGCTTACCTTTTGTTAAACAGGTTACCTCTAATGTACACCTGCTATATTTACAATGCTACTGTACCACTAAAAAGCATGCAGGAATTGCTTTCAACCATATCTTAAAATGTTAAAATATTTTTTGATGCCTTTTAGAATAACAGAAAAACAAACAATTGACCTTTCGCCAACCCCGCCACCTAAACGGTCATTGTCCAATCCCACATAGAATAGCAACCATTAGTATGTCAGCAGGTCCGACAAAAATTGACTCCAAGCCAGATGGTGAAGCGCTGCGCCCACTGCGTTTGTAAATCAGACACTAGATACCCCTGATAGATTGTCTACAGGAGTTTTTTTTTTTTCATGTGTTTTTTTTTCCTTCCCAAAGCCGAAAAAACAACTTGAGCGATGCCTACAATGGATAAAAAGTTTGGACGGCCCCACTCCCTCTCTTATTTTACAGTAACACATTAATAAGAAACCTCAGTGTGTCAAGTTCCTCGGGTGTCGACCAACTATTAATGCTTTCGGGTTAATTTGTTGGTAGATCTCAGGTATTTTCTGGGATGTATGGAGATTTATTGAAAACCAAAGCAACCGCCTTCAGGAACGAGCGGCGATGCAGCCATTTTAGTAATGCATTTCTGGGTGAGACATTGTAGGGAGTGGCCGCTTTAATGAAACGAATGTCTGCCTAAAATCCAACTAAAAACTAAGTCCACAATTAATTTTCTTACAGCATGCAGACAGCAAGAGCACTCATAATATCTGCTCACTCACTAAGTCATCATCATACTTGCAGCGTTGTCATCATCATATTTGCAGCGGCATCATCCTCACAGACACCTGCACTCTCTCTCCCTGCAGCTGCAGTGTGACTGTCAGAAAGCCTGACACAGCTGCACTGCGCTGGGCTTCATTGAGCAACATTGTGTCAACTCCACTTTACATCCCCAGTAACTGTAACAGCGTTGTAACACTAGTCATGTTTGACCATTTGTTTGCCGGACGTAGCAACAGCAACAGTTCACAATAACAATAAATGTTGTAGAATAAATGGCCTTTCATGGTGTTAATTATGTATGAATGACTGAATGTAGTGTAAAGCGCTTTGGGGTCCTCTGGACTAGATAAATCACTATCTATTTAAAGACCATTTACCATTTTAAAAATATTGAGACTTTTGTATAATTTGGTAATCTAATAAAATGAATTGCTACCATGTAAATTGTCATGTGGAGACACAGGCCAGTGTATATTCTGAAGTGGAGTTTAGGAAGATGATGGTCATAATTTTTGCAGTCACTCCAGACCTCTTTACAGCAGGTACAGAATTGATTAAATTGTGTTTATTTACATAGCTTCATCTTCTGCATTACATCTTCTAAAGTACAAAATGACTAAAAAAAAAACAACTTTATGGCAATATGAAGTAATGGAATGTATAAAGAGACAGAAACCCAATAACTTTGAACTTCAGTAATTTTGTTTTCTTTATTCAAATGTTTTTCTATGTTTTTTTTTTTTTTTGAAGACAGAGTACATTCAGTTTTAGATAAATTACTAAGACCTGACAATGTATTCACAGCATAAGCTTGGTTTAATATATTTTTATTGTTAAGCACACCATTTCAAAATGTTCAATGAAAAAAATAAGTAAATCAAAACAACCTGAAAACTTTTCAGGTATATACATCACAAAATCTGGTTACCAAGAAACGATCTAGATGACTTCTCTAATTTAAACCGACATAGAGATGTCAAGATGATTGAAATCTAAAGCTGATATCCACAATTTTGTGGATCCTAAACAATAACAATAGTGAAAAAACTGTAACGTGTTTTTAAGGTAAAGATTATTCTCCTACTTGTAATTAATTTGGAAAATTCTTTCTCCCTCAGTGTTAAAGTAACACATGATGTGGTTTTGGAAATTCCAAACAACAACTCTGTAGAATTATATGATGACAGCTTTGAAGCGGTTAAAGATGTCATTGAAAGTATGAAAGACTGTACATCAGGTAGTATACAAAATCTTTTTAAAATAAATCATAAGATAATTAAATCCTCTGATGCCTATTTTGTAATTTAAAAATCAAATAACTTCTTTCTCTTCTGATTTTTAGATTGTGTTTATAATATCACAAATATTAATTTGACTAGAACAGAGATAGATGACAAAGGTAAGTTTTATTTCACTCTATATTCAAACATTCTGTAACTTACAGTGTAAAGATGTAATATTATTTAACAGTTTATTGACCATCCTGTAGGGCAGAGTAAGACAGAAAAAATACCTCCTCATAACATGCCAGAAGTCATGTTTCAGTGGAAAATAAAGTTAAAGGAATATAATTACTTTTCAAAAAACCAAATGTGATATGTAAAGATTTTCTTCACATGACTGCATTTGTATTCCAATATTGTGGAGTGTCTAAATCTGACTGTGTATTGCGGTGACCTTGGTGTCAGAGAGCATAGTGGAGGAATAGAACTGCTTTTTTTCTAATGGTGTTGTTATAATTTTTTCTGTGTTCTCTGGTTTGAATCAATGCTGTCTGAATTGTGTTTTGTGAAAAAAAATCTGTCCAGTCTCCTTTTTCAGCATGTTATATTCAAGTTTCTGTCCTCTGATTGGCAAACTGCAAAACAACACCTACACTGTTTCTGTTTACTAAACCAATTTTAAGCAACCCACAAGTTTTATGTTCTAAACCTTAAGTCACAGAAGGACAAAATAACATTATTTTAAATGCCTAAACATAGATTTAAAATATATATCATCTTAAACACCACAGGGAAAAAGTATGAATTTTACTGATGCGCACGCTCATTAACTGAAGGTAAGCCATTGTGATGGGTATGGTGGTTGGCCTGAACACTGGTATTTAGCCTTAGATGGAGCTTACCACCCACTTTTGGTTGCATCCTAAACAAGACTGGACCTCAGCATGACGATAGTTGATGGGCAACACATCTAGGGATGACTATGAACGAAACCTATTTTCTATTTTTTTTCTGTGGCTGATGCAGGGAATGGAGTTTGGAGAGAATATTCACATGCAGCATGCTTATACAGTTTAGAGTGACCGATTTTACATTTTTTTATGATTTACAGTTAAGGAGACTTTTAACAACTTTGGCAGTGATATAAAAACAGAACCAAGGCCCTAGTGACTGCACTTGGTTGCATTTGTCTTGCTAACACTGGTGACACAATAGCACTATTGAAATTTAATCTACAAAGGCATTTTGATCTGTCTTGAGCAGGCCTAGATGTGAATTTCCAAAATGTAGCATATTACAGGATGGGCTCAACTAGCTCACCTCTGATTGGGTAGAAGGTCTTGCCTCTGATTGGCTATTTCACTGGATCCCGAAGCCCTGCCTTTCATTTATTTTGATACAGTAGGTATGTTTTAGCTATGAATAATTCTTCAGGGCAATTATTAATAAGATTAATAATTTTATGTCACAATTGCATTTGGAGCACAATCCTGGGATCCAGAAAAACAATGATAGCCAAATAGTTGTACTGTTTACAAGTAGTAATGTTTATGATTAGCTGCCTGATAAAGCTGACGTAATTCACCAGTAGATGAAGGAAAAAGTTCTTGGCGTTCCTTAAACAGCAAGTTACAACACGTACAGTATGTGGAATAATAAAAAAACGACTTTCTAAAATAGAAGAGTTTCCTACCAAAACAATTTATTTTTCCAGTCAAAATGCTTTGATCAAATAACTTAGTAAGCTATAACACACAACTACTCAGTTAGAGTATTATTATTATTATTATTATTATTATTATTATTATTATTATTATTATTATTATTATAACAAAAAGTAAAACAATTACCAATAAAGTGACTGTGATGTTGCAGTTTAGCATGGATATGTATGCTTAAAGACCAAGGCTTGTATTGAAGAGTTTTGGAAGTCAAGCTACATTAGTTTTAAATGAACTGTGATTATTTTGAGACTAATTAGCAATTAATGTGTTCAAAAAGCCCATTCACAATGCAAAGCATAAGTGAAGACAACATTATTTGCAGGAAGTAACCTGATAATCTGCTGAATTACAAATCACTAACCCTTTGAGAATTGATTCTCTTTTATGGATCGGTCACCGCAGTGATTGATATAATTTAGTATATTGAAATACTAAGAAAGCAGTTTAAAAAACAACATATGTTTAGTTTCTTGTGTTTAAGGGGTAGAGAGCAATTTTCCTCTCTACCCCTTCAGTCTGTCGGTGGTTTCTTTTATAATCTAATTCAACCAAATTGTAGTCCAGATTAAAATAAAATTCCAAATCCAGTTAATTTCCAGTTGCCCCAATCCGCACCGACAGTTTCTCCAAGTCCGATGACAATTTGCGGATGAGTCCCAGTGCGCCGGCCAGATCGCCTCTTACAGCCTCTTGCCTGTGTCCCAGCTCCCCAAAATCTGGTTCTGAGTCCCGTCAACATGAATCAACGCATCCAACTGTTCCTTCACCCATCCAATCGCTTCCAGAACAGTCTCCAATCTCGATCGTGTTTCAGATCTTTGTTGCTCCATTTTGCGGTAGGTCCAGTAACTACCCGTTCCAATCAGCAGAAACCCAATCACCATGATTCCGAATAGATATATATCTTCAGCGTCCTCTTGTGAGAGTATTGACAGACACAACGGCTGAAACTTTGTCCAAGCGTCCATGATTCTTAGTTCTCCGTAGCAGAGGAACCCGTCGTCTGGGGGATAAGCATTAAGGGAGGGAAACAAGCTGTTAACTGGTCAGTGAGCAGCAGTTGCATGCGGGGTGCTAACATTGGATGCCGCTGGAATCTAAGCTTTGGGGTACAGTACCTGTTAGCCTACTTTTAGCTGGAACTTGGGCCACCTGGTGTGTCCAGCTTGGTTTGGTTAGGTAATCTACTCCCAAGGACTGGTACCTTTTTGCCGTCAGCCTTCAGCTCAGCAGTTCAGTAGATTGGCTCATGCAGGTATGGTAGCTTCAAACCTACAAAACTTGCAAAAGCCAGAAACGCAGTCGCAAAAGCCAGCAAAGCAGAGGATCAGTTAGCTGAACTTTCAGTGGTGCTGCCTGAGTGTCGATCAGAGCATCTCACTGTAGTGGTGTCGCCCGATGTCAGCATTGTCTAGCCAGCAAGCCTGCATTCCAGTTAACCTTTCCAGGTCGGAAAGTCGAAAATCGCGGGATTTCCAACTTTGTCTCGCGTGATTTCACAGTGACACGCCCCCTTTAGGTCGGAATATACGAGCTCCAACTCGGAGCTCTGAGAGTAGACCGAGTAGAGGGGGGGGCAAGTTGGAAACAAAGATGACTGCGCCCGTAGTTGAGCTATATTTTCTTTATATTTGCACTGTTGGTCATTTCAATGTTGTTTTTAAATGCTCTTACACACTTCACTACATTTCTGCTTTAATCTTATCACCAATTTGTACATTGCACGGTCTTGCTGTGCGTGCAATACAATGTACAGCTTTGTTTTTCATGCTGGTCTGCTGATGATGCTATGTCGCTAGAAAAAAGTAACAATGACTAGCCCGCCCCTTGATAGCTGCTGCCCTCAAAGCGTCCATGTTCTTTCCGACTCTGAGTGTCGTGAGACAAACTGGAATGCTTTAAGTCGGGAATGACGTCACGTTCTCGTCTACAGCAACTCGGGCGCCCGAGTTTCCGAGACAAATGGAATGCAGCATAAGAATGAAGCAGTCTATCAAGGCTAGAAATTCTAGTAGATATCTTTCTGCACTGACGTCTGTTATCCCAGTGGTCTGACACATCTTTATCAACAACATTATGCTGGAACAATTAGTTTGTTCCTCTAACTTGACATCTTGTCCTAGAAAAATTTACTAAGACACAGAATGAGTACTTAAATCATAATTACATCTAAATATTCCCATAACACAGGGCAGCAAGGTGTCAGCAAAGATAGGCTCTCTCGCTCTCTCAGTGGTCGAATCTGTAATTCAATAGATTCCTTGTGCAGATTCAGAACTTAATTCATCAGCTGGCTACAGTTTACCTATTCAACGGTCAGTAGGCTGTTGTGTACTGAGTTTCTTACAGAAACTCGCTCTTTCCTCACCGGCGAAGGATGGGATTTTAAAGTGCGCGTCTCACAGTTGCCTGCGGTTTAAGAGCACCTAGTTTCTTTAGGGTTTATGTGTTCACACTTCTCTTTCTGTTGAAAATAAGAGTGCATCAGTCTTAACAGTGGGAGGTATTTCTTTGGTCCAGTCACTATACCTATACCTGTAAATTTGGAATATAAATGTGACAGCATTTGACACTGCTAGATTGATTTGGTTTACCTCTCTCTCAAACAGGGAACATCTATCTTGTTAGAGCAGAGCTAAACACATTTGTGCCATTCCTGGGTCCAAGATGTCTGAAATATGATAAAACTGCACAATTTTGCCCAGCTGTGTGCAATGCAAGACTTTCATTTAAAAAGCTTGCTTATGTTCAAAATAGGGTCTGAATATTGGGTACATCTCTTTCTATGTTATAAGTTGGGGATTTATAGATAAAAAACATGACAGAAAAATATTTTCAACTTTAAGTACACTAAGGACCCACATCTGGAGAGAGAAGACACTGTCAGTGCACACGGTGAGATTTTCAGACTTGAGACAGCCAGTGTGTGTGTGCGCACACAAACACACAACCAACTGTCGTAACTGAGGCCACGTTCACACTAAGCCGGGTAATGCCTTAAACAAATAATTATTTAGTCTACATCCCCCTATCGTCCACACTAACCTGGCGTCGTTTAATGTCTGTGGCCGGATAACTATAGGCCGGGTAAGAGAACCGTGTAAATTTCAATTCAACGGCTAAACAAGCTAGTGTGGACAGCTTCCCCGGAAAATGAAAGGAAGTGGCGTCAATGAATGCTGCGTCAATAACAATACGACACTACAGACAAAGACAACAGCGAAGAGTAATAAATCGATCTCGTCGTCTGTCCACACCAAAAAATTTCTCTTCTTCTGAGCAGCTATTATTCTCTTCGGTTAACGGGACAAGCAGATATGTACTGTGCTGTAGAGCTTCTTGTATTTATTATGTAGGCGCTGGCGTCACGTAGATTATACGCATTTTTCGTGCGTCTTTTCGCACATGCCAAGTATTTACACAGGTCGTTACGGGATTGCGCAATCATGGGACCTTAAACGGACCTTAAACGGGGCGTAAATGCTCGTGTTGAGTGGATAACATTAGGCGTCTAACTCCCCGTATAACCTTATCGGCTTTGTGTGGACGTAGCCTGAGAATTAAACTAAAAATAAGAATAAAAACGATTTTTGATCAAGAATTATATCACAGTATGTTCATATGTATTATATGTCTTCAGATTATATACCAATAACTGTGTGATATAGAAGTAAAAACACTAAAGTGACAATCCTGCACAATGTAAGCGCTGGCGATCATTGAAGATCACAACATTGGCAGATTTTAGAGATTCCCTGGCCCTTCTAAATCAGAAAATTTAGAATTCCTATAGCAGTCTTCTGTATTAAACCAGGCCTGGTGTTAGATCTTATGACCACTGGAACCTTACACAACCTTATATCAGGCGAAAAGCCTGATATAAAGTTGTACTGCATTTACTAGAATTGTTCATCATAGGGCATTGGCCTTGGTTCCTACGTGAAGTCTTTCTGTAGAAAATTTGTATGTTCTCTTCATGCCTTCTGTTTGGGGGTTTGTCTGGTTACTCTGGTAACCAGATCAATATAGAATATGGATGAATGTTTCAGGTAATTTGCTGCTTTGTGTGAGTACATGTTTGCTATTTCTTGCTCTTTTATCAGGGTAGATCCTGAAAGGAGTTGGATGCATTAAGTTTGCATGATCTTACTAAAATCTTATATCTTTTTTTTTCTAGCTGTATGTAACCAAGCGCTGGAGGGCTCGGATTTAGCTGAATACTACTCGCCTCATAACAGTAGTGGCATCATCGAATGTATAAACAAATGTGACAAAAAGCATAAGGACCATAAACGCTGCAAAAATGGGGGAACCTGTGTGCTCTATAAAGGGTTGGGAGAGGCCTGCATGTAAGTGGATGTGTATTTTTAAATTTGATTCGACACTCAACTTTTCACTCTGCCAATTCTAGTTAATCTGTTGCTGTAAAAAAAAAAATTCAACTTAAAAAACTGGTTTGCTGAGTACAGTAGATACTGATTTCACTTTCTGTTTAGACAAATGTAAAATATATTTCCAAATAATGACAGAGCTGCAATGTAATGACTGAGAAAATCAGGCCAAAACAGACAAACAGTTCTCCAGGAACTGAGCAGATTTTCAGTGCTCAATACTGTTTATTTATCTTTGCAATACTTCATGATGCTTGATACCTCAGAGCATTTTATAGAAAATATATTTTTATTTCCAAGTTTAATTCAAGACACCTCCCTTAATTCTAGTTCAAATTTATTGCATCATTGCAGTTAAAAGATGAATCAATAAACATTTCCTTCTAAGGTACTAAATATGTTGTAAGAATATTTCCTTCTTCCCATTTTTGTATAATTTTATCTTTTTTTATTAAACATTATCTTTATATATAATACTATTTACTAGAAGCTTTTTTTGTCTAAATTTATAACTTGCTTCTTCCCCAGGTGCCCGAATGTGGATTCCATCTGGTACTTGGGCAGTGACTGTGGCATGCCTATACACTCAACTCCTTTTTATGCAGCATTAAGTGTGACCCTTGCTGTCTTGCTAGTTACTGTGGGGGCCCTGGTTGCTTATGGTGCTATCAGCAAACAAAAACAAACAAAGTAAGCTATGATTTTTTATTTGGTTTTGGTTTAATGATTTTTGTTTTGTTTGCTTTTTTTGTAAATAACATGACAACACTAACTAAGAGGAAAAATACTAGGCAAGGCAAGGCATTTTCTTGCTGCTGCTCTGCTTACAGCATTGGGTGCTGGTGTGCATACTTGTATATCTTTGAAAATAGTTGTCTGAGTTGGTTTGGGTGGTGTCTAAGAAGCATTGAGTGCTGGTGTGAATTCTTTTTGTCCTGGTAGTTTTCTCAACTTTTATGTCTATGAGAATGGCTGTCTGAGCTTGTTGGCAATCAGGAGGAGTGTGTTCTCAGGTTTAGGAACATACGAAGGTGTGCATTTAAAAAGAAAAACATCCTTGAGGTCAGTAGTTTCAGCCCAGTTTTGTTTAGATAACGCTCATTGCTTTTGAGAAGATGCTTTTTACCACTGAATATTTTAAAATGATTGATATAACTAAATCTATCTACGCAGTCTAAAGGTGCTTGTGGCGCTTTTTGGTCGCTGTTATAGGAAACTTGTATTGAGATATTTCTTAAGAATAATCTGTTCTGTGTATTCAACTGTGACGCATGTTTACTGTGGGCAGTAATCTTTGTGTTGCAAGCTAGTCTTACTGAGTTACGCTTATTCCCAAGTCATGGTCAGAATGTATTGATAAATGAGAATCCACATCCTGCGTTGTCATGGAGATGACCCACTACAAGTCAACAACCTGACATCCTACGAGATTGTGGCTGTCCTATCAAGACTAAGACGCCTTGGTGTCTAGAAACCTCACCAGGGAGACTTATTTACAGATAGACAGAGATTAGTACAAGGTTGTGGAAATCGCTTGGGCAGTTAGTGGGAGCAGATTCAGTTTATACAGAATCCTGACAACACTCTGTAACTCTTTGATAAAACTCAAGAAAAACAAACCTCCAAGAAAAATGAAGGAATCTCTCTAACTTCTTTATTTAAATGGTTTGTTCCCGATTACAGTCGTGTTCAGTGTGTATGCACCGTAAGGACTACAAATCTATTTTTCAGTGGAATTTCCAGCTTTCTGTCTCTTGCTTTGGTTTACTTTTTCTAAACCAAAGTAGAAATGTTAATTTCAAAGATGGCAATTCTTCACTGAGCAGTAAATGTGGTATTCACCCAGTAAGGTGCCTTGTTTAGGCCGGAGTAGTCTCGTTTAGGATTTTGGAGTGTGTGTGTGTGTGTGTGTGTGTGTATATATATATATATATATATATATATATTACATTTAATCTTTTTGGCCTCTCAGAACCAAGCTGAACTTCAACACCTGCCAATCCTTGAAGAGACAGTACTTTTTAATTGCAAAGCTATAAATATTTTGGCTTGAAAGAACAAAACATAATTTTATTCAAAAAGTAATATCATTAATATATATTAATATTTAATAAAAAATTGACACTGTTTATCATGTACATCTAGAGCTGTATGTCAATAAAAGTGCCTGTGTGACATTCGAGACATGTAGCATAAATCCAGAATTTCTTTTTTGTCAGTACGCTTTGGGAAGAAAAATATTTAGATATATATTGTATATACTGTATAATACTGGATTTCAACTGAAAAATATTTATATATAATTTTTTTTCCATATCATCCAGCCATTTTTAAAGGCATTAAGGTATAAATGAGCAGTGCTCACGATCTTATGTATTTTTAATTAATAGGCTTTAGCACTATCGTAGGGTAATGAACTTGACACTGGTTAACTGAATTTATGTAATTTATTTATTCTCCTGCATTGTTGCATTTTTAGGTGGATTAGTGTGTTAAAAATAAACCTGCACTGCCCGCCCACTCACCTAAGCAATCTCCCCGTAAGAGTCATTTGGTTCCCAGATGTCTAATATTCGCCTCCAATGTATAAAATCTCTGGAGCAGTTCGTCAGTCCTCAGCTGAACAAACTGTCATGTTGTTATCCCAAAGTCCTTTAAGAATTAATCCAAAAAGCTAAAAAAGAGAGAGAAAGTAAAAAATAAGGATAGAAAGTAAAAGAAAGTAAGAGAGATCTGGAGGGACTGCTCCTCCAGATTCTAGCACCCTTCTAAAACACAAAGAGCCTGATTTATCAATGGTTTGCGCTTGGTAAAACTGCCACAAACTGCAGGGCGTTGCAAAAACAGGCTTTGGCTGACTTAGTAACATGTACATCTGAAAGACAAGTCTTAACTTTGCACGACAACATTTGACAAACAAAAAAATGTAATCCACACACAGTATAACCAAATAGTAATTAACACTTTAATGGCTATATATCATATATCACAATGACAATCACATTAACATAAAACATTTTCTACTGCAACTTGAAATTTAATAGAGGCCATAGACTTTATGTGTATGTTGTTTTTCCCGTTTATTTTGCCAAAGACGCATCATGAATCCATGTGCATGTTCCTCCTCTTTCTAGCCATGGCCCAGCTCATGGCACACATAGCAGTAGCTGCAAATTCCTCATTTGAATAATGCCCCTTGCGCCTGCTATAAATTGCTCACATAATTTTAGAAGATAACCCGCAAACAAAGGACAACCCACTATCACTAAATAGATCAGGCCCTAAGTGTTTTACCATTAATGTCCATTTAATCGTGGACTCATAAGCTTCTTAATATGCTATACATTTGCAGGCAGCGCTTTCCTACAAACAAACTCAGTGGAGTGCAGTGTGATTACAGCACAAATTTAGCTAAAAGATTATCTCCTAAACAATAAATTCTGAAGAAGGTAGGGCTGAAATTGAAGGGAAGCTTGGCTTAGAAACATTCAAGAGTTAATTCATAGTTTTTGGCAATTAAATATAAGAATATGTTGTCAGCAATCATACAATCTGCAATAACCTTCTTCTTTCCATCCTATCAACACTAAATTTTTGAAAACACAATTTGAGTTGTTTTTTAAATTTTGTTTCTAGGTACTGCTTGCTATTTGTTAAAGTAATTTTATTTATGTGCAAGTACCTTTGTTGAACTTACATTAGACAGAAAACTTACTCTAACTTCCATGTTGACTATTCAGAGTAAATGTCTGCAGCCTTAATGTTGTGTTAGGGCTGGACGATAATTCGATAGCAATATATATATCGCTCGATAAACGTGTGGTGCGATAGAAAAACAAGGGGTCGATAAAAATTATCATAGAAAAAAAAAGTTTCCCCTCATTTTTTCATTATACCCCATCATGCAGCTTAATACAACAATCATTACTTAAGCCAAACGAATCTTTAACACTGACCCATGCAGCTCTGTCAGCCACCCTCTCTCCTTTCAAACCCCCAAAAAAGTTTGAAATGATTTGAACTGTAACATAATTTTTTAATAGTCCATAAGCAAACCATCTCCATAACTTCTCTGCACTCAGACGTCACAACAAGGCAGCAGCGGAGTGGCTCAGGTAAATTTGCATCCTGTTTTGAACCGATCCTCCACGCACTAAAACACTAAGCGTAGCAATAATGAACGAAAATATAAAACGATGATCAGCTGTTTTAAGCAGGACTGTCCTCTCCCAGCTCGCTACAAATCTCTTACAGAGAGACACAGGAAACTTACCCAGGTTGCGTCATGTTGCTAACATCTGTGGCTGTTAAAATCTCCCCTCGGTTCTGCTCCTGTTTGGATAGACCTGCTTATTAACAAACTAAACCAAACTAAACCAAAGTTTTCAGCCAGGGCCATGTAGAGACCTTGAGAGGGGCAGGTGCTCAGAGTTCAAAAAGGGGCACGTTAGATTTTACAACCGCTTAAAGCTTGGTTTATGCTTGACGCATCCGCGTGGTTGCTGAAATTACATCATTTCAAGCAACCACGCCTCTCCGCACGGCCACTGCGGAGACCCAAATTTTCGCACCGCGCACCTAGGAAATTTTGTAACAACGCAGACGGTCTTGCGCGGAAAAACATGACAGAAGTTCGTAAATACAGACATCTTTATGGTTCAGCCGATAGAGATCACTGTGATCAACTGTGTTTTAATGGATGAGTGGAAAGTCTCCTTTTTCGTCTTTTTTCCTAAGTAAACAGCATAAACGTTCTACAAGACATTTATCTGAAACACACATAGCATACATATAAATAAACCTTAATACATCAGCATTTACAAAGTTTTACGTTAGGCTTTAACTTATTTTTAGCCTACTTCAGCATTAGCTCACCATATAAGTGGTCCAGCTGGTCTCCTGTCTTGCTGCTTTATGACGTCCTCCACTCTCCTTCACTTCTTCAGAATATTACTCCTTATCTGTGTAGGCTGGTTTTGGAGTCTGACAAAAGCAGCAGACTAAGCAGTATGTTGAACATCACCATGGTATCCTCCATTGTTAAATGCGTAGCCTAGCAACATACACCCTACTCACTAAAGCAGACCGCCGTGATTATAAACTGGCTATCAGTAAAATAAAACACCTATCTCTAATGCTTCTCTATTCTTGCGTTGTCCTTAATCCACATATGAAAAGTCAGGCTGTCTGTCTGTCTGTTGTGGCAGTGTGTGTGTATAAACGAACAGCTCTGTACACAAAGTGTTTGCCTCAACCTCAGAGAGAACTTCCGGGTTCGTTTTCATTTTCGTTTTGGATCCCAAAACGAAAATGAAAAAATCAGATAAGGGTTCGTGATCCGTTTTTTTCGTGTGAAACAAAAAATGAAAAAAAACGAAAAAAGAGTGTGTTTTTATTTTTTTCATTTTTTGCTTTAAATGAAAAAACAAACTGCCTGAATGAACACGGACCAGATAACCATCCATCCGCCAATATCACCAATATCTGGAACAGGAGAGACGACACAGGTGGCGCCAAAAACATACGGTGTTCTGGGGCGGAAATTACGTCAACCTAAACTCTTTCACCCGATGCTGATCATGTCCCTGTAGCCAATGGGCTCTAAGACCTACCCCCGCGTAAAATTAGGCTGAACTCCGAAAACGAAAAGTCTGAATTGAAACTGCAAACTGAGGAATGAAAGCAAAAGGGAAGAGAAACGTAAAAACTGGCCAAAAAAGATTGAAAACACAAAACAGGAGTTGTTTCAAATAACCTTTTTTTTTTCATTTGGTTACCTTTGGATTTAGGTTTATAGATTTTTTATTCAAGTCTTCAATATTTATTCAAATTTACAATATATTTTTGTTTTTCAAATTAACTGTTTTTTATCCAAGTTTACAATTTATTTTTCAAATTTACAATGTCTATTTTTCAAGTTCAAAACTGTTTTCAAATTTGCATTTGTTTTTCAAATTTCCAATGTCTATTTTTCAAGTTTACAATCTTTTGTTTTCATTCACTTTATGCTGATCCTGATTTGACCCCATAAAGTACCCCCTAACCAGCGCAAAGCATTTTTGGTTGGAGAAAAAAGACCTAAAACAGAGCACTTTGCCATCAGTGTCTGCTTTATGAACTTTGAAACTGTAAAAAATTCCAACATTTTAAAAAAAAAGAAAAAAAGATTTTGAACATAATCCATAACTAAACGTATTGCAAATATTTATCATCACTCAAATGTAGTGATTCAATCTTATTTAGTGAAAATAGTGACCATTTAACCATTTAAAACCATAAGATTAACAATTTTAAAACTCCATAAATGTGCAAAACATTCATTCTCTCTTGAACTATTTGAAAATAATTATATATAACTAGAAAGAGGTTTTAGCTTTAGGATAATGAAATTGAATAGCCCTACTCAATATAAAATGCATGTTATGAGCTTATACTTATTAAATAATAAATAATAAAGATTTTTGCATGGATGCTACTTTTTAAATATTTCTATTTTATAATTTCACGTACCCCCTGGAGTGCCTTCACGTATCCCCATTTGAGAACCACTGGTCTGCATGACTGTGCCAACTGCCTCATGGCATTGTGTTTCTATTGTAATACCTGTTCTGAACTTCTAGATCCTGCCCACGAAATATAATGTATTATAATTTTAAAAATACTGAAACTAATAAAAACTAAGCATTTTTAAACAATAAAAACTAAACTGAAAAAAGAAGTAACACACTCTGGAAAATAGCTGAAACTAACTGGAATGAACGGAAACGAGTAACCCAATCTGGAAACTAACTGAAACCCAATTGAATAAAAAAACAAAATGTAAAAACGAAATAAAAATAAAATAATGGAAAATTAAAAAAACTATATTAACGCTGGACAAGACACATCAAAAATAATGTTACAAAAAAAATTATAGATCTCATCTGAAACAACATAGACAACTGGTAGAAGTGCTACCTGGTGTGCTATTTGCCATCCAACTGGTGATGGATCCTCCTTATTCCTCTCTTTCAACCTCCTCTCCTTAAGACGCATGTCTGTGTTGTAAACTGAAGAACAAAACAAAAGCTCCGGTGCATGACCATTTTTTTATCTGCAATGACAAGAACAGTACAGTGTCAGTCACAAGCGGTCTACTGCTCTGCCTAACCCGGCGCACCTCCTGATTTCAGTGCGGTTACCAAGACAACAGTGCTACACAACGATACAAGGTCACCATGGCATTTGTACTAATATATGGGACTAACGCACAGATAAGCACAATAAAACACTGCAAAATGCCATTGGAAAGTAATAATACAAGACACATAAAAACACTAAATCTATGCCTAATCATAGCTTAACCTCTAACCCCAACCCCCCCGCACGTGACAGGTTTCAGCCATTAAGTGTGATAAAATGTTTAAAAGATTAAAAAGCAAATTTAAAATTACTACAATGATTTTATATATATATATATATATATATATATATATATATATATATATATATATAACATACACTACCGTTCAAAAGTTTGGGGTCACCCAAACAATTTTGTGTTTTCCATGAAAAGTCACACTTATTCACCACCATACGTTGTGAAATGAATAAAAAATAGAGTCAAGACATTGACAAGGTTAGAAATAATGATTTTTATTTGAAATAAGATTGTTTTTACATCAAACTTTGCTTTCATCAAAGAATCCTCCATTTGCAGCAATTACAGCATTGCAGACCTTTGGCATTCTAGCTGTTAATTTGTTGAGGTAATCTGGAGAAATTGCACCCCACGCTTCTAGAAGCAGCTCCCACAATTTGGATTGGTTGGATGGGCACTTCTTGCGTACCATACGGTCAAGCTGCTCCCACAACAGCTCAACGGGGTTCAAATCTGGTGACTGCGCTGGCCACTCCATTACCGATAGAATACCAGCTGCCTGCTTCTTCTCTAAATAGTTCTTGCACAATTTCGAGGTGTGTTTTGGGTCATTGTCCTGTTGTAGGATGAAATTGGCTCCAATCAAGCGCTGTCCACTGGGTATGGCATGGCGTTGCAAAATGGAGTGATAGCCTTCCTTATTCAGAATCCCTTTTACCCTGTACAAATCTCCCACCTTACCAGCACCAAAGCAGCCCCAGACCATCACATTACCTCCACCATGCTTAACAGATGGCGTCAGGCATTCTTCCAGCATCTTTTCAGTTGTTCTGCATCTCACAAACGTTCTTCTTTGTGATCCAAACACCTCAAACTTGGATTCATCCGTCCACAGCACTTTTTTCCAGTCTTCCTCTGTCCAATGTCTGTGTTCTTTTGCCCATCTTAATCTTTTTCTTTTATTGGCCAGTCTCAGATATGGCTTTTTCTTTGCCACTCTGCCCTGAAGCCCAGAATCCCGCAGCCGCCTCTTCACTGTAGATGTTGACACTGGTGTTTTGCGGGTACTATTTAATGAAGATGCCAGTTGGGGACCTGTGAGGCGTCTGTTTCTCAAACTAGAGACTCTAATGTACTTATCTTCTTGCTCAGTTGTGCAACGCGGCCTCCCACTTCTTTTTCTACTCTGGTTAGAGCCTGTTTGTGCTGTCCTCTGAAGGGAGTAGTACACACCGTTGTAGGAAATCTTCAATTTCTTAGCAATTTCTCGCATGGAATAGCCTTCATTTCTAAGAACAAGAATAGACTGTCGAGTTTCAGATGAAAGTTCTCTTTTTCTGGCCATTTTGAGCGTTTAATTGACCCCACAAATGTGATGCTCCAGAAACTCAATCTGCTCAAAGGAAGGTCAGTTTTGTAGCTTCTGTACCGAGCTAAACTGTTTTCAGATGTGTGAACATGATTGCACAAGGGTTTTCTAATCATCAATTAGCCTTCTGAGCCAATGAGCAAACACATTGTACCATTAGAACACTGGAGTGATAGTTGCTGGAAATGGGCCTCTATACATCTATGTAGATATTGCACCGAAAAACCAGACATTTGCAGCTAGAATAGTCATTTACCACATTAGCAATGTATAGCGTGTGTTTCTTTAAAGTTAAGACTAGTTTAAAGTTATCTTCATTGAAAAGTACAGTGCTTTTCCTTAAAAATAAGGACATTTCAATGTGACCCCAAACTTTTGAACGGTAGTGTATATATATATATATATATATATATATATATATATATATATATATATATATATATATATATATATATAATATTCTGGTTAATAATATGACTTTTCTTTGTATTTACTGATGTTACTCACAACATCAGTGAGTAACATGATGTTAAGTTTTGTGCTTACAAACTTACTTACGATAAAAAGTGTTTGAAAATTTAACTAATTTAATTTTAGTTAAAATTAGTTCATTGAAGAATAATAAAATGACTCGGGAGGCACTTAAAATATATTTTTTACATTATGTGATTTTTATAGATAATTATCAATATCGATCAATATGACTATTTTTTATCGATATGCTCTTTTTCTTCATCGTCTAGCCCTATATTGTGTAGTGTTCAGAGAAATTATTTTTGAACTTAAATTGTAAACATTTTCAATAATAATTCAGTCAAGTCTAAGCACCTAAGCAGACATATGTTGAACATTTTTTGGATAGAATTTGAAGGTAGGTAGTATGGATGGATGGATGTAAAATGTGATTGCAATATGTTTTTAGTTAACAATTATTGCCATTAATAGTATTGTGAAATACAGCATATTTTCAGATCAGAAATAATCTAATAGGAAAGAAAAAGATCTTTGTACTCTAATGCCTAATTTAACTCTTGACTTTGCAGAAAGAAAGACATAAAACAGAAATTGGTGAACCAGTGGCTGGATGAAGACTTTCAGTGGTCAAGATCTACAAACTTATTAGCCATACATGGATCTAGTAAGTTTCTACTCCAAAGTAAACTCACTATACACACTAGTGTCAGTCTGCCCCAGGGCAGCTGTGGCTAAGATTGTAGCTTGCTTCCACCAGTGTGTGAATGTGAGAATGAATGAATAATGGAATTTGTACAGCGTCTTTGAGTGTCCAGAAAAGCGCTATATAAGTTTGAGGCATTATTATTATTATTATAGTGTGTATGTGGGTAATGGGTAATGCTTCCAATTGTTAAAATTGTTAAAATTATTAAACAGCATGGGATAAATTTCCACAGCTATGCCGGTAATACACAACTACATTTATCCATAAATCCTGATTAATCCAATCAGTTAGGTAGATTACAACCTTTGGGAATTACAACCTTTAATATCTGTTAAAATTAAGGTTAAAATCTGTTTTGAGGATTTATACATTTTGATCTATGTTCATAAAGTAAATCACTACATATCTGTCATTTATATGTCTGGACAATTGTCTGTTTCCTGAAGTGGTTGCTTTAAATGGACTATACATAAGTTTAACCACAAATAAACATGTACGAATTTAAAATGTCTTCTTCCTACATGTTCAAGCAATGCTTTGCCCTGGGCTTTTCACTATAGGTCTGTAAATTAATTTGAACAGTGAGTTCTCAGGTGGAACAAGCAGATTTCCTCAGTGCTTTCCAGGGGCAGCGTAATGGTGTTGTGTCCGCTATCTTAGTCATAAACACAGAAGCTGTTGAGCAAGAGATAACTGAAGGATGGATTAAGCAGGGCATTAGAAGAGAGCGGCTTCTAGCCCCAGTGAACATCCAGCCCAGAACCCAACTAAACGTATACTAGAGTAACATTTCTTAACTCAGTTGAGGTCATACCTGCAAATCCATAAATTTTCCAGGACGGGATTGACTCAGCTGTTTGTTCTTTCCATTGACTGTAAAATAATTGTTTGTTACGGTGTGTCCACACCGAACGCGACCGAAGTGACCGAAAAGCGTCACATGCCACTACTGCGTTTTCGTTTAGAAACGGAGAGTTAAAACGACAACTATCTCCGTCCACACTAGCGTTTTCCCTGCGTATTAGAATTGATCTCCATCCACATTAAAACGACAGAAAACGCGGATCATGTGACCATTCTCCAACACTGGGCATGCGCGCGCCGGTATAAACAGGAAACAGATTAACTTTGAAAAAGGCAGAATTTACTTGCACAACAGGTGCTAGCAAATACATCAAAGCCAGTAACGCTTGTAATTCGTTATCCATATTGCAGTTTCTAACGTGATGTACTCCAGGCTGTTTTTGTAGATTATCTTCCGGGGACGGGTTATGTGATGGGTAGCTGACTAATCAGGGAAGGATACGCCATGACCGACGACACCCAATCATAGAGCAGAGTGTGATCTGCTGCGTCATAGTTTCTAAAGTCCTACATTTTGAGACGTCCACACCAAAACGCACTCCGGAGTTTCAAAATGAAACACGGGGTCAGCAGCGTTTCTAAAATTCTCCGTTTTGGGTCTCCGTTTTTGCCGTTTTAGTGTGGATGGGAGGTGCAAACGTAGCAAAAGGTCTCCTTTTTTAAACGAAAACGCAGTAGTGTGGACGGGGCCTGAGCTGACCATGTAAAATTTTCAGCCTGGCCACCGGCAGAGCTGGGACTGCTGCAGTGGGGGTTTGGAGAGCTACCAGTCAAGCTATGGTGAAGGGATCAATAAACAACCCGGCTCTTCGCCCAGTTTGTGTCGCAAAGGTCCAAGCTTTGCCCGCCGACACACCAACTACAATACTGAGTGGCTGTCCATCTGTCTGCAGTAAGTTAAAGTTTATAGTATAATATGTGAGCAGTATGGGATGTGCTGTGGTGGAGCCATTACCAGGCCTGGATATCCAGGAGCGGAAGCTGTTCAGGGCTCACTCGGTGTAGAGAGTGGGGCCTTTTGCGCCCACAATGGCTCCTTTACACACAAACCTCTTAAGAGCATTCCTGTCTAAATAGTTTAACCTTTTAACGTGATCCTTCCACGCGCTATGTCCAGCTGGGGAAACCCTGCCCCTTCAGGTGAAAGGAAGGGCTTCCTCAAGCATGAAGGAGGGTTGAGCTCAGTGCAGGGTCTTCCCGGGGTTGGCAGAGGGAGAGCAATGCCTAGGGCTGTACTTAGGTAGTGACACTGGGTGATAAATAATAAAAATAAATAAAATAAAAATATTACGAAAAAAAAGAAACGCTTTTTCGTGACGCAAATCTGCTTCTGATTTGTCGGGGGGCCCCCAGTCACGCTTCATCGCGCTCCTCCATTGACTTTACATGTAAACTTGACTCTCTGGTTGCGTTGGTCGCGTTCAGGAAGTATGCGCCATTATGGTACGTGCACACCAAAAGCATCAAAACGCACCACACACCCCTAGCTGGATGCTTGAACATTTGCACCTTGAAGGGTGTCCACAGCAAAGTTGCCGCGCTTTAAAATATGCCATTTTGACTCGCATGAAGTCATATACATGACACGTCAGATACACGACACCATACGATGCACGTTAAAATTGTACTGTGCAATAAAAAAATCTGCGAAAAAGCGAGGCCATGAAGGGTGAACCACTTTATAGTGGGACCAGTGTATACTGTTTATAAGTAAACAATAACATATGTACCTATATAGCTGCCTACGTTAAATAATTGTAAACATACCTTCCGACTGGGACTCCCACTGCTTCTTCAGGCTGTCCCTGGCCGTTGGGGAGGATGTTCTGCATACTATCCATGTTGCTGCTGCCCCCCCGCAGGGTGAGGAAGGGGTCGAGACAGCGGAGAACTCTTAGCTCCTTCTCGTGCAGCTGACTCACTCCGCCTCTCCTTCTGTCTCCTCCTTGCAGCAGGTGCCTCTGAGGCTAATCCACTTTTTTCAGCAGTAGTCCTCTGAATAATACCGTTATATAGTTAGCGGAAAAGTCTTTGAACATCAGCGGGGAAATAATAGTAAAATAGCGGGACAGTAGGCATGCGTGCTGCCTTTTGCGCAGGTTCGGTCAAAAATGTCAAAAGTGAAATGAACTTACCAGGTTGCCCAGTCTCCTCACTTACACTCTTCTTCCAAGCTAGGTCCTCTTTATTCCTGTCTTTGGACAAAAACTGGTGTCGTACAGCTCGTGGTGGTTTATCAGTCTCTCCTTGATTTTGAATGAAGAAAGAATGGCTTTGGCTGGACCTGCCCCATGTGAACTGGGTCATAGCATCACGTCACCAGGCTCCTGATTGGGACGCGAATTGAAGCTGGACGTCAGACTTTTTCAACTTGAGCAGACTTTTTCACGCGGCGCAAACGACTCATTCACACCAATCCTCCTCACGCTCCTCCATTGACTTAACATGTAAACCTGAATCTCTGCTTGCTTAATTGGCTTTTATTTATGTACAGTTAGAGCTCGAACAGCATGCATGCCCCATGCAAAAGCTTACCATTGAGGCCGCAGTTACACGTTTGGCCTGAAGGGGCACAATTTTTAGAGGAGGACACAATGCTATTAGACCAAGTAAGCACAGATCGGAAAGCACAAGATTTTCCAAGCAGACTAAAGTGATAGTCTGACAAGCCTGCAGTTAAATTCATTCTAGTGAAATGTGATATTAGTCATCCTCTGAACTTCACACTGTTCATTTCTTAAATAACGCGAAAAAAATTCCTCACAGGAGAACAATCATTCATGAACTGGTTCCAGCAGACACATCCTAATACAAACAGCAGCAATCAGTCCAGCCCTTCAGAAGGAATGTGTTCACCTCCACAGACCACCGACAGATATGGTCCCTCCTCTTCCAATCCTGGATATGCAAACCCTGCCAGTTCTGTGCTCACACTACATGGATTTCCAAACCAGTCTAATGTTTGGTAAAGACAAACTTGAATTTATGTTAAATTTTTATTTTAAGACACTTATTTTCATTTTGTTTTTTTCCACCCAAAGATGAGAATCCTACAGTCTGAGACACGAGAATCCTGGGATGCCCAAGCGCAGCATTTACTGATGATGGAACTACCAAAATAATTTAAGATGAACATCTCACAGTTTGAATTGTTTTCTTGTACCTAGAAAAATGAAAAATATTTCCAAAATGTGTTCATTCACAAGCCATGACAGGTTTATGATTAATACTCTGATTCAGTCAGTTTTGTGCACAGCGTCTGCCTTGGGTAGGTCTTTACAAAATATGTTAATTTATTGACTAAATTAAGATTGTTAACTGAGGCAAGATATGAATTAAAGCACATCACTAAGTTTTATTTCATGCAATGCCAATCAATAAAGTTCTTGTGATATAGTATTTTGTAAATGTGTGGTCTTATAATGTTATGTTTTTAACCTTGTACAGCACTTTGTAATGTAAATCTTTAAAGGTGCTGTATAAATAAAGTATTATTATTATGTACAATATATTGTCAGAGCTTTAAATACAGTTCTTTTGTATTTATTTAAGCTTCATTTGAATCTGATTTATGAACTAGCTGCAGAATATGATGCATATTTACCTGTATATTTTATATAATAAGCAAAATCAAAAGATTTGTTTGGTTAAAGGAACAGTGTGTAATTTTCGGCCAGTAAATTATCACAAGCATGCGGTATCTGTGTCTTCGAGTAAGAAACTCAACAACGGAGGTCCAACTAGTGCTGTTTTCAAATGCTGAATTCCCTGAGAATTATGTATTTACAGCAACATGATGAGCACATCAGTCTCTCATTGCTTGGAACTAGCTAAGAGGTAAAAATTTATTTAAGGAGAAACATTTTTGCATTTTGAGGGGAAATCAATGTTTTAATATCGGGCTTGTTCCGTGCACTTTGTCCGTCCGTGCTCTTGTATTAGTAAAGACGTCATCTAATACGGCTTTCCACTGAAAAGATGACCTGCGCCTATGTATTTTAAAACTGATTTTTAAAGTCATATTTTACATCGCCAATATTTTGCAATTAATGTGCTTTACATAATTATTATTACATAATGTTTTAATAGCTATTTTCAAAGATGTACTGTAAAAACTACACATTGTCACTTTAAACTCATAAGGCTCTCAGTCTCTCAACATTTTTGCTGCTGGCTCTTTAATGTGCATGATATTCACTACATCTTGAAATGATTATTTTATATTAACACCATATCTTGGCTAAGAATAATCAAAATGCAAAGTATATAACCTAGTTGATTGATCCCGACCAGACAACAAAAATAGTAAAATAGTAATTCATTGAGTAAAAAATTAATAAAATACAATTTCAGTTAAACCCTCTTTTATCAGATAAAGACAAGTAATTTGTGCAAAACCCTTTAACCAACCTTATTATACATTACATAAATAAAATAAAAAAAGCTTTGAAGAAGTGCTTTTACTATTAATCTTACTGTTTAGTCATCTGCATAAAAAACAGATCAAACTTGGACAATAATGGAAATGTGCTGAGGGTTCTTCATCGTTCATCAGCTCCCTATAAGGTGATGTCTGCTGACCTCCCTGGGAGGAAAAAATAAGCTACAAACTTATTCTGACAAGTGGTTATGTTTGTTGCTTTGAAAAAAGTGGTAGAAAGTTTAAAAATTCAAATTTAAATTGTTGTGCTGGATTTGGATCCACCAATCAGACCGAGAAAGGAATCACTGAAGAGAGCAGATTGTGAGCCTACTTTAGATTCACAAAGGGAGGAATTGAGGAATGGATAGGACATTTTCCTTCCTGTTAAAATAATTGTCTCAAGCCAGGAGGTGCTGTCACGTTTGCTGTTAATCTAGTGACCCACATGCAAAATACTTCAAGGAGACCAGAATATTTATTCTTACAATGATAATCCATGTGAATTAGGATCCAAAGTGAAGTACAT
This sequence comes from Apricaphanius iberus, assembly GCA_028564705.1. Classification (NCBI taxonomy): domain Eukaryota; kingdom Metazoa; phylum Chordata; class Actinopteri; order Cyprinodontiformes; family Aphaniidae; genus Apricaphanius; species Apricaphanius iberus. The sequence continues at coordinate 1,475,692 of JAPXFQ010002337.1, read as the reverse complement.
AGATAAATAATTAAAACAGCATTTACCTGGATATTGAGGATTACTGGTTGATGAAGATGCTCCTGCACATCTACTTAGCTCTACCTTCTGAAGGAAACCTGCCGCTCCAGAACTGAGGGATCAGATACCAAATTTGTGGTACCGAAAATGAACGAAGCCTCACCACACGAACATAAAACTCTGGATTACTGAAAAAGGCAACCTCATCATCATCAGAGCTCTGGAGTAAGTTTAATTTGCATTTCCAATCAAGCTTAAATGTATTTTACTGGCAAATGCACAAAGCCCCGATAAACTTTTAAGATTTCCAAGGAAATTAACTAAAATCACTTCAGAAATATTTTCAGGACGGAAAGTTTACAAAGACAGAGAGGCCAAGTGCAACTGAAGGCCTTTGCTGTTTCAACTCTTTGTTCATTCTCCAGAACTAAGTAGGACAGATTCTGGAGTGAAAAGTACCCCAAAATTTCCACTGCATGTTGTTTAGTAAACTTTTGTGCTAATTACATTATACAATGGATTTAGCAAGTTATCTTCTCATCACCACTGCTACTATGTCAGAGGAAAATTGAATTTGAACTTCTTGGGCCAAAAACACCACCTTCGGAACCAGTGCCAGGTGCATTAAATAAATTGGGAGAGGAAATCTTCTTCCACCACAATATACCCTACCTGGTGTCCCAGTGATTGACATTCCAAATTTAGGAAGCATTTCCACAGTTGGAAAAGACCAGCAGCATCTGAATCAAAGTGAGAAAATTCCCATACTCTACTTTCTGATTTAAAGGTACAATATCATGCTATTTTACAGCTTTCAACTGGATAGACATATATATGCTAAAAGGTTACGGTCGGTGTTATACAGTATTAATTTGTCCTAAAATTTAACTTGTATCCTGTAGTTAATGTTGGACCACGACGTAAAACGGCTTGTTTCTCTATAAACCCGACTCCTGCCACTGCTGTGCTCCTTTTGTGCAGAGCTGCATCAACTCAGACTGAGACAAACATTGCTGAGCTTGATCTCAAACAGTATTCTGACAGTGAATTTGAAAAGCACGAAGTACCACAATGAAACTCTGTTATATTAAGGACTCAGAGGTTTGGTTTATTTGATTTTTTTTGTTGTTGTAAAAAACGGAGTCAATTAAGCCTATTTGAGTTGCTAAATCTCCAGGTTTTAGACAGAGGCGAAAACAATTAGCTGAGTCCATTAAGCAGATCTTTCCACATCGCCACTTAAAGCCATTCAGAGTATGAGAACATCTGGTGGAGAAAAGGCTTTTATATTTCTTCAGTTATTTATTATTTCTAAATGGCTGCTGATACAGGTTTGGGTGATATAAATGTGAGGAGGGATATGATGTGTGAGCTCATATGAAAAATAAGAACAAATGCAAGGTAAGGTAGAAATAACCAAAATATATGAATAAACTTAATATTTGGATAGAAACAGCTGTGTTCAATGTTAAATAAATCAAATGTAATATAGACTTAGTAATGAAATGTCACAATTCCCCTTTTTCCAAAATGTAAACACTCAGCAGACAAACTCTCAATCTAAACAATAGGACTACATACTCTTATTGTGAAGTTGCGGTGTCTACACAGCTACTCCCGCTAATGATTACTACTAATTTATGTCAGAAAACAGCTTTTCACTAGCCAGGGCCATGCTACGGATGGAATCAACTATTCACGAGCAAAGAACAATGCTACAGATTCTGAATTTGAACAGTTTATTGAAGGCGTGTTGGATCGAAAGGTCTGGGGAGACATATCATCGGAGACCCGGAGGAAGACTCAGTGTGGGGGCGCAGTCTTCAGGAAGAAACCGTCTTTCCGAGCCTGTTCAGAACCCCCCCAGACAGGACCTAGAAGAGAGAGATGTTAGAAGGGTGGTACAGGAGTGAACGAAAGCGTGGAACCGCAATGCTGCGAACGGTGGATGCTGCGAAAGAAAGGGGCAGGGGTTAATAGGGACGGGTCGGCAGGACCCAGAGAGAGAAAGAGAAGGCGGGTCGGCAGGACCCACAGAGAGAAAGAGAGGCCGTGTCGGCAGGACCCTGAGAGAGAAAGAGAAAGAGAGGGCGGGTCGGCAGGACCCAGAGAGAGAAAGAGAAAGAGAGGGCAGGTCGGCAGTACCCAGAGAGAGAAAGAGAGGGCGGGTCGGCAGGACCCAGAGAGAGAAAGAGAAAGAGAGGGCGGGTCGGCAGGACCTAGAGAGAGAAAGAGAAAGAAAGGGCGGGGTCGGCAGGACCCAGAGACAGAGAGAAAGAGAGGGCGGGTTGGCATGACCAGGCGACCTATAGGGATGGGAAGGGAAAACGAACGAGACAGAAGAGAAATGAGACGTAGGCAGGGTTTATATGTGTATCGCAGCGTGAATAGAAGCGCAAGGGAGGCCGGTGATGCCAGGTGCGGCAAGTTTAGGGCTGATTAGGACGAACGAAGCGAGTTTGAATCGCGGCCTTGCTCCTGAACTTCAGTTAACCTTGTTAACTACATTAATTGAATAATGCGCATTTTTAACGCAGCGGTACCTCAGTATAAAAAGTACCTAAGCTATACAGTGACCCAACATGCATGATTCAACAGTAATACAGCGCTTTTCTTTTTACTACTTATTGGTATTTAAATTTAGCTAATAATCAGGTCCGAGCTATTTTACCTTAAGCTTCTCCTGCTATGTTTTTCTCTCAAACGGTATTGTTTTGAGTGATATAACCAAATTAGTCTTTTTTAATTCAGCATTTTGTGGTTCTTTTCATTTGTCTCCAACTCCCGTGGTTTGTTGCTACCTGTGTGCCCGCTGTAGGCAGAGACATGGCGGAAACACAGGGGCTTAAAAGGGCTGAGACAACAATGGGAAGGTAATCATGTAGACAAGAAATGCCTGACGAAAATTAACAGACAAACAAATGCCCCTTTTTCCACTAGACCCGAATGGGACGGGTTGGTACGGGTGGGTAAGATTTTCAATTCTATTTTAGTTTTATTTAGTTTTTACCATTTTTAGGTAGTTTAGTTTGTTTTTTGAAAATGCTTAGTTTCAGTTTAGTTTATATTAGTTTCAGTTTTAGTCTTTTGTTAAACAAATTGTGTAATATGGCAAGACAAAAAAAGAAAGAAGAAATGTATAACAAAATCTCAGAAAATTATTATGCTTTTTAAAAAAAGTGTATTGACACGGGCCAGATTAAAACCATACAAATCAGAGTAACATTCAAAGTTCTGTAAAGACAAAAACAGCACCTGTGCATTAAAAAGCCCAACAATTAATGCAGGTGCGAGAGTTATATAAAAACACTGACACTGACTGGCAACATAACAAAACTAAAGCCAAGCCACCATGAGTAGCATGATGCTTTTGATCATTTTGCACATATTCTAGTAGTAAGTTGTCCCAAATTGGACTCTGACGCATTCTCTCAACCTTTGCTGACATGACACTAGTCGGACCACAGCTACACAGACGACTTGACTGACATGTTGGGATAATGCAGTACAATCAGAAAACTAGAGAGGGATTATTTTTTCATCAACACAGCACATACGCGCAAAAACTACACTAGTTTACACAGCTCCGGCTCCCATTACTATTACAGTTTGCAGTTACAATGTTAGCTTGTTCATTAGCTATATCTCACCTCATGAATATATTTCTGCAGACTTTGCGTATTTAATCATTTAAATCACTTCTTCTGATAGCTTGCAATCCAAAGACGTCTTTTATTTGCCTTGAAAGGGGGCGAGTCAATGGAATTTTAACTTTCCAATTCTGTTGTTTTCATCAAAGCGATTTGTGCAACCAACCCGCATCTGTTTCTGGTAATAATGCGCAGTAGAGCAGGGAGCCACATAGAAATAATTCTTCTAGACTTTATGAGACAATTTACAAATTGAAAACTAAGCACATTTTCTCAATAAATTCAGTTTGTTTTAGTTATTTTTGTGAACACTCATTACAATTTCAGTTCGTTGTGTTGCAAATGTTCATTTATATTTTTTATCACAGTTAACGAAAATGTTTTTTTTACTTTTAGTTTTAGTTATTTTTTTTGTTTTCTTTAACAATAATAACTTGACAGGTAGGTTGTGTTTCGATTACCATCTCAGAAGAACGGTAGTGGGTGAGGACATGGGTGGGTCTAGCTTAACAAAAACTCCAGCAAAAAGCAGTCACAAAGTCATCATGACGACAAAGGTCCTCTCAAAAGTTAAAATACTTTTGACTCCCCTCAAATCTCTCAGACTTTGATCTGTTCATGCCTCCATCTCCTTATCTGTGTTCTTCACGCCAGTACTGATGTTATCAGCAAATCATTTAGGGTCCCCATGGTTCCATCTTGGGATCCCTTCTGTTCAATATATACAAGCTCCCACTAACCCAGATTATAACAGCCTACAACATTAGCTACCATAACTAGATTACAATCAGCTGTACATTACAATGTCACCAGGCGACTTTGATGCTATCCAGGCCCTAAATGAATGCTTTGAGCAAACCAATAAAGGAGTTGACATCACTCCTCCCAGGTTCAACAGGTCAAATCGAATCAGTACAATAGTGGCAGGCAGCCTAGGCTCGTAGGTTATGGAAACTAAAATGAACACAAGTTTCTACTTACCCTCCCGGTGCGCAGTGCTTTGCTTGAAGATTCCAGATCTGGATCTCTGTAACAAACCCCATTTGTGTCCATGTACTTCCCTCCAGGGTTTTTATGCTTTATGCTCTGGAGTAAAAGGAGGGAATATTGATCAGGAAATATTATGTCTGGGTATCTAAGCTCCGGTAAACGGTCCACTCTGACAATGCAATTAGGAGGAGTGGCTTCCGACATTGAGGATCTTTCATTATTTGCATCTAACCAAGTTTCAGATAAAAACAGAGCCTGCAAATTATGATTAGTAATAAAGTCATTGATTAGAAAAGATTTATTTGATAGTGACCGAATATTGAGTAATGCCGATTTAAGAGATTCGTTGGTAGTTTTTAAATTATTCTGACAGGTGATATTTATGAAATTTGACATGATGCGGGGGGATTTGCATTTGTAAGTTCTTCTGCTTATAATTACAGGAATTATATTTTCTCAGTAACCAGACCTGTGCTGGTTGAAGAGTTTTCTTGGAGTTATATCTGGCAACCGTGAACATCAAACGTCAGAGATAGGAGAAACATCATGTTCAGTAGACCTGAGTGAGAATCTTGGAGTTAGCTGAGTTCCTTTAATAATTTGTTCCTGTAAGGCAAGGCAAGGCAATTTTATTTGTATAGCACACTTTCAACACAGGGAAATTCAAGGTGCTTTACATACAGTTAGAATACAAATGAGCAGTTACAATAAGAAAATAATCAAGAAAATACAACAATGTAGGGACAAATGATTAAAAAACACAGGTTTTGAATTATTTAAAGTATTCCACGGGTATGGTAAGGGTTGAATATGTTAAATATTTGTAATTTCCCGTTGTATTGTTTGTATATCTTCAGTTTTAAAATGGGAAGTCAACTCCCAAAGAGTAAAATCCCCGCCTGTGGTATTCATTTTGATTACATTCATGCCTACCAGTGTGGTGCTGAAGCTCTGAGAGTCACGTGATGTCCAAAGCTCTATAGCTGGATGTTTCTCTAGCTAAACAAAAACAAAACTGAAGTAATTATTTTTGGACCTAAAGAAGAACGATCAAGAGGCAGCACACAGCTTCAGTTAATACGACTAGAAACTACTGATCAGGCGCGTAATTATGGTGCAATAAAGGACTCAGACCTGAACCTGTAGGGTCGCATAAAGGCAAAGGCCTTTCACAAGGCCAGCCTTCTATCACCTGAAGAACATTTCTAGGATTAAAGGACTAACCTCACAACAGCACCTGGAAAAACTCATCCATGTGTTCATCTTTAGTCAGATTGATTACTGCTACAGCATCCTCACATGTCTACTGTTGAATTAAATAATTATAAAAATTAATTCAATGCATGTTCAAGCAGAGACAAAATGGAGCCAATTTCCAGTTCTTAACATTTATTTTGAACAGATTAACAAATTGCAGTTTTACAGAGAAAGTTGCCCCCCCTAGTTCCTCTGGTCCAGATTTAAAGAAATCTGACAATTGAATGATCTTCATTTCACAACTTTATAGACACCGGGCCTCGCCAGGACACTAGGCGTTTCTTCTCCCTCCAATCAGATCATTTCCAAACAGTGTCTTAGCCATTATTGGCTGTCAGAGAATTATGCAGTCATAAGGTGAGACGTCTTTTCTCTTGGTCAAAAGCTCATTCTGAGTTTTATGGTTTTATGGCAACACACTAAATCTACAGACATCCTGTTTTTACAGCTTGCAATAAAACTTACCCAAGAGTTTTATGACTTAAAAGCTTATCCCCATGACAAATACTGACAGACCATATATATTTTTTACAACCATGCAAACTATATAAACAAACTTTTACCTTCTGAATAATAAAAGTTTAAAACATATGCAGAATAACACCACAATTCCCTCTTTTCAATCTTTTTTTGAAAATAGATTGATATCTTCTCTGTACTCTCCTTCAAGGTAAGTGTTTAGAACTTAAGATCAAAACCTGTAAAGCATTTTGAGAATGCAAGAAATCAAATCCAAGAAATTTCATCAGTTTAAAACATGAAGTCTTTCCTATGATACCACAACAAGACTTCCAGATTAAAATTCAAAACACAAACTGTTAAAGTACCTTTTTTAACCTTAACTCTCATTACTAAAAATGTAAATCTGTTAATTATAAATTCACCCTCTTTTGGCATTATACAAAAAAATTATTTTAACAATTCTGTCTACTTGTGAATAAAATAGTTAAACAAATAGTTAAACAACCTGTAAAATGCAAAAAATTATTAATAAATGTTCAGTCTTTATATTTGTATTCTGTTCTTCTTTCTTCACTCTCATTGTAGCCCCCCAATGGCACCTGGCAGCTGGAGAGCGATGTACAGAGCTGATCAGTGTGGAGGGCTCCTATTTTTTAGTGTTCCAGTTTTACTCCGATATATGCAGATAACCACTCTCTGAAATGCCAATTACTTCATTAATTGAGCATTTCCCCCAATAAACACAAATGCACAGCTGGTCCCTCTTCCAATAGCTTACCCCACCGATGTGGGGTGGTCAAAACCTGCTGTGCAGCTGATTGGTGAGTTGTGATCTTCTTCTGTAGATCCCTCTTTGAGATGGCAATTTCAATTTGCCCATCTCATTCATTGGCACATAGATCACACTGGATGAGTAATATCACCACCCAAACAACCTTCTGGGTGAGCTAGGCCCCGCCGCCTGTGGCCTCAGCTTCCGATTCAGCTTGGTCAAAACCTTCTTGACCCTCTTTAGGTAGATTCCTGCTGATCCTCGACCAGGTTCGTCGTTGGCGTGGAGCTGCACTTTGTGTGTGTTCCCAGCTGTCATCTGGAACTGGCTGAACCACTTGACTCCTCACGCCTTCGACCTGGAGCTGTACCTTGGACCCCTTCAGCAGCTGTAGTCAGCTGTGACCAGAGGAGACTGTGTGCTCCTCACGTGCTGCTGAATCCTGGGGGCATAAGCTTGTAAACATCTAAAAAATGACAGTTTTTGATCCGGTCTTGTGATCACTCCTTTTCAATCTAATCCAACTGTATTGTGCTGAGAAATTATTTCACCCATCTAATTAAAAAGTAATCCCTGGGGAAAGAGCAAATCCATATTATTTTGGTACATCACCGTTGTTATTCCTGTAAACTAAACCAAAACACCTCCCTCATTAATGGATTTAAAAGCAAGAGCAGGCTCAAGAGTTTACTTTTTGTCTACAGTTCAACTGATTACTATCCATTTGCTTGTTCACCCAAATTGATTCTTTCATTTACTTATTTTATTTATCAAGTTTAAGACACTTATGTCTGTTCCATTACAATATATCCTTTCTTAAATTCAGTACATCCCTGTGGATGAAAACGTAAAAATAAGAAAAAAAAATTTCTCTCTCACCAGCCAGCAACCCCCTGCTATCGGCCCAATTTTTCCTTCCAAATTTTGTTCCCGGTAAATGGTGGTATTTTACCTGGAGATAATCCTGGGGAAGACACGGGGTTATCAAAGTTCGAGGAACCTCGGCCACCTTCGATCAGACAAACAGAAACTCTTGTGGTTAATTCAGCAACAGTGACATTGAATCAACAGTCTTTGATCATCACTTCTTCAATTTTTGTAGGATACATAGTAGTCTAATTCCCCTTAGCAGTAAAACAAAACAAAAAAATTCAATAAAGGAGGTTCAAGAGATGAGATTTCTCTAAACAAAAACTAGTCGCATTAAAATAAAAAAAATAAAAAATAAAAAACCAGCATTTTTTCAGTATCCCTCTTTTCCTCTCAGGCTTTTTTTTTTTCTTTTCTCCAATGATAAACACCAAATTAAATTGAAGCTTCTAGAGATGTCAAATACATTACCACTGAATCATGTTTTCTTTAATCCAGCTTCCCCAATTAACATTTTTCCAAAGTTCTAATTAATAAGCAGACCACAGTTCAGAAATCTGGGTCAGAATCCAAGTCGAACCAAATATATAAAGGTTGAGAGAAAAATAAAAAAATAAAAATAAGAAAAAATAAAGAAAATAAAATCAAAAAATCTAAATAAATTGTCAGTTACAGAGTCCCCACTAATCAAATGATATGTTATGCCATTATTCTATGATCAGAACTGTTCCAAAATGTTTTAGGACCTGTAATTTTACTCTCAGCATCAAGTAGACTAGCTAACAATCAATGAATAACATCTGAAAAATTAATCTTAAACTTTTAAAACTAAAACCAATTCTTATTTTTTAAAACAAAATGTGTATTCAAATATATGGTAAAAATTATTTCAATTTAGCTGGTCCAATCACATTTTGCCTCTACACGATCAGAATAAATGAATTTAGAATTTACTTCTTACTTCCAAATTAAACCATCATTTTCGATCACCGCGATATTCATTACTTTCAATCCTTAGACCAATTCAAATTTATCCCCAGCCTGTTTAAAAACAAACTGATTACTTAAAGATGACTCTGTGTTTTAATGTGTTTTTTTTCTTCAGACTCAAACATTCAAATCCCACTAGTTTAGAAAATATCACTATGATAAGTGTTGTTTTGCATGTTAAAAACATTCAATTTGTAACGGAATTGAAGTATGCTGGGTTACTTCTTGAGCCCCAGTTGAATTTTGATAACTCCAATAAGCATTTTGTGTCCAGAAAATCCTTAAGAATGTTCAATCGTTTAAATAATTTAACATCAGTCTCCTTTAGATCATTTATTCAGAGACCAAGCTATATTTCTAAAGTCTATAGAGCCATCAGAAATAAGCCAAACATAATTTTAGCATAAATGATACTATTTAAATCACAGAAAGAATTCATTCTCTATATCATTCAACACGGTGCTTAAAAAAATAATTTAGACCAGTTTGTTGCTTTCCAATTAACACCGTTTGCTTTTCGTTAAATTCTTATAATTACTGCTTATAGCTTTATCTTTATTTAGGCCAACTTAACAAATCCTGCTTAGATCAATCAAAAAAGCAAAAAATCCACCTACTTAAAGATTCAAAAAATGCAACTTTTATTTTGACTATACACTCCCCTCTTTTTAATTTCAAAGATGAAATCAAAAATTAAAACTTCACCAAGTCAGAATCGACTCATGAGTAACTGTTCTCAGCCATTTGCGTTTAATTATAACATGATAATTGCTCTCCTCATGTAATCAATCGAGCCTTCTCAGGCAAAAGCAGTTAACCAAACACAGCATGTACTTCTTAATCTTTAATCTCCGTACCGGAACAGTTCAGTTAAACATGAAACACCTTAAATTGCCCTTCGTAGAAAATGTGCTAAAACATTGCCGAAAAAGAGTTGCAATCAATATTTATCTGAACAGTTATCTCGAGGCCGTTTTACATCCTAATCAACCAGAAAAAGTTAACAAAAATCCAAATAAGTTTAAGTCTTAACAAGGCAATCGTCTGCAGGAGTCTGTAATCACTTTCTATCCAAAATCAACTTTCAGCTCACTACACATAGAACATGCAGTTAGTTTCAACCACAAAACACATGGACACACAAAAACAACCACCGCTAGCTTAGCAGCAGCCACAGCCATGTGCTACCGTTAGCTTCCTTTGTGAAACGAAACCTAAAACAGTACAAAACGTACGGCGAAAACACTCCAGAACATCGCAACACACACTTTAGAAAATGACTTACCGCCATGCCAGGACTTAATCCGCACAATGTATACCACTTCACCAAACTTTAATTCGGCACGAACAAACATTCTCCTGTTCGTCCACGCGGACTGAAACAGATGTTTCCAATTTCAGCCGTCCCGCACAGCAAACACCGAACTCTACAACGTCCGTTACAGCCCAAAACCATTAACAAAAAACACAACATTATAAGCGGTGACTTTTAGACCTTATTAATTATTTTCTCGCGGAGGTTTACACCAATCTGTTATAAGTTCAGTAGTCCGCTTTGAGAAAATTCCTGGCGCCGGCCTCCAGAAAACCACTCAAAAGACTCGAACAGATGGCAGAAAACCGCCTACTACCACTAATTTATTTATCAAAACATATAGTCAAAGCTGTCGTATGTTAGCCATGCTATCAAGCAAAAACTCACACAGAATTAGCTCCGCCATAGCACCTAGCGTAGGGCGGCCACCCTGATGGCCTGTCGTAAATGTTCACAACTCATTCTTATAGATTTTTAATTACAGTTATCCATCATATTTAGTTAGATATTCATTTATCTATTTTAATTTATTTATTATACTCGAGTTCATTATTTATACTATAACATTTTAACACAAAACGCAACATCACCAGCACGTCCCGCAAAGCGCCTGCGTAAAAAACATCTCACACACACACATAGACACACACTTGTACAAGCAGAAATCAAAAACACTAACCTCAAACCGGAGCTCACCAAAAATGCCGGACCATTTTCACAATTCCAATTCGTGGTGCTCAGCCACGCGTTTGGAAGAAACGCAGCCCCTCTCCCAGGTAAACCGTTTAGATTTAACAGAGGGCGACCCAGGCGCTCCGTAATCTATTTCCGTTTGCCAGCCCGGGAGCTCCCAGATAGCGTCCTATCTGGGCAGAGTGGCCAACCCGTCGAGTTCCGATCCGCACCTTGGTTCCGATTTTGAGTCGTTGAAGAGATCGGTCCATCTGCTCCACTGTCCGCTCCGGAAAAAAACCAGCCCCCACTGGGCGCGCAGAGTAAGAAACTCCATCTCCCACCAGGCACCGGTGTTTCTCTACGGAGCGTAAAGAAGGACGCAATCCTGCTCAGAACAGAGAAACAGACAGACAGCAGCTTCAACACTCCGGGCTTGCAACAGTTAATCTGCTCAAAACAAAAAAACATATTTAACTTGCATGACAACATTACCCAATTTTAGATTAACCAATCAATAGAATTAAAAAACTACGCAACTCTGCGCAAATTGTCAATAGAGCAAATACATGTCCGTTAATTAACTTAAAAAATATAACTGGAGCCTGGTCCAAAACCCTGCACACAGTCGAGGTCACCATTTGTTGAATTAAATAATTATCATAATTAATTCAATGCATGTTCAAGCAGAGACAAAATGGAGCCAATTTCCAGTTTAACATTTATTTTGAACAGATAAACAAATTGCAGTTTTACAGAGGAAGTTGCCCCCGTAGTTCCCCTGGGCCAGTCAATAAAGAAATCTGACAATTAAATGATCTTCATTTCACACCTTTATAGAAACCGGGCCTCTAGGCGTTTCTACTCCCTCCAATCAGAACATTTCCAAACAGTGTCTTAGCCATTATTGGCTGTCAGAAAATTATACAGTCATATGGGTGAGACGTCTTTTCTCTTGGTCAAAAGCTCATTCTGAGTTTTATGGTTTTATGGCAACACACTAAATCTACAGACATCCTGTTTTTACAGCTTGCAATAAAACTCACCCAAGAGTTTTATGACTTAAAAGCTTAACCCCATAAACAATACTGACAGACATATTTTTTACAACCATGCAAACTATATAAACAGACTTTTACCTTCTGAATAATAAAAGTTTAAAACATATGCAGAATAACACCACAATTCCCTCTTTTCAATCTTTTTTTGAAAATAGATTGATATCTTCTCTGTACTCTCCTTCAAGGTAAGTGTTTAGAACTTAAGATCAAAACCTGTAAAGCATTTTGAGAATGCAAGAAATCAAATCCAAGAAATTTCATCAGTTTAAAACATGAAGTCTTTCCTATGATACCACAACAAGACTTCCAGATTAAAATTCAAAACACAAACTGTTAAAGTACCTTTAACCTTAACTCTCCTTACTCAAAATGTAAATCTGTTAATTATAAATTCACCCTCTTTTGGCATTATACAAAAAATTATTTTAACAATTCTGCACTTGTGAATAAAATAGTTAAACAAATAGTTAAACAACCTGTAAAATGCAAAAAATTATTAATAAATGTTCAGTCTTTATATTTGTATTCTGTTCTTCTTTCTTCACTCTCATTATAGCCCCCCCCCATGGCACCTGGCAGCTGGAGAGCGATGTACAGAGCTGATCAGTGTGGAGGGCTCCTATTTTTTAGTGTTCCAGTTTTACTCCCATATATGCAGATAACCACTCTCTGAAATGCCAATTACTTCATTAATTGAGCATTTCCCCCAATAAACACAAATGCACAGCTGGTCCCTCTTCCAATAGCTTACCCCACCGATGTGGGGTGGTCAAAACCTGCTGTGCAGCTGATTGGTGAGTTGTGATCTTCTTCTGTAGATCCCTCTTTGAGATGGCAATTTCAATTTGCCCATCTCATTCATTGGCACATAGATCACACTGGATGAGTAATATCACCACCCAAACAACCTTCTGGGTGAGCTAGGCCCCGCCGCCTGTGGCCTCAGCTTCCGATTCAGCTTGGTCAAAACCTTTTACAACCATGCAAACTATATAAACAAACTTTTACCTTCTGAATAATAAAAGTTTAAAACATATGCAGAATAACACCACACTACCTAAAAGGTCAATTAGACAGCTGCAGCTGATCCAGAACGCTGATGTGTGTGTCCTCACTAGAACCAGGAATGTAGAACACATCACCCAAGTTTTAAAGTCATTACATTGGCTCCCTGTAGCTCAGAGAATACATTTTAAAATAGTCCTACTAGTTTTTAAATCACTGAATGGTTTAGCACTAATGGATGTCAAGACCTTTTGTCATTATACCAACGCAGCAGACCACTCCGGTCCTCCAACTCTAGTCTACATATGGTGCATTCTATTTGTCTTGTAACCGCGACTTGCAACTCGGGAGTGACATCACATCCGTGTTGGAAAACGAGTTACAGCGGGTTTTTGCGTTCTGTTTGTACACAACACGCCAGGTTGGAGAAAAGATTGACGCCTCCAGGAAAGTTGCTGTTGCGGTAGCTCTAAAAGAGTACAGAGAGCTACAATCAAAGTTTGTGGTTCATCAGCAAAATATGGAAGAAGATGAAAGAAAGCGGAGAATTTAAGTTCATGTGTCATCTTATTTAATTATAGTCTATGAATGTTTTAACCGCTGTTTAAGCGAAAATTCCGCTGCTAACCTTAGCGCCACTGGTAAATGTTTGCCTAATATGCTTTATATATGTGTAACATACGTTTTTAGATGTACCTAAGATACTGAAAGATATTAGTGGAAGTTTATTCTGAACGGAGGTTTTGAAAGCAGAAGGCTGTGCTACAATACGTTACAAAGAAAGGACAAAGAAACAAGGAAAGGTGCCCCAGTCTACGTTCTTTGATAGACGTGCCTGATTGAATGATGTATGGAATGTCACTCTTTAATTAGATTCTTGCTATATGTTATATAAGAAATGAAATAATATAACAGAGCAAAAGATTTTGGACAACATTTATTCATTTTAGTTTTTTCTTTCCCTCAGGGCACTGATCTCAATTGTGCTGAGCTCCAGACAACAAATCATCCTCAAGACAGGAACAGAGTGGGGATCACACTCAAGGAAGGCCTCCGGTGCCTGATACCAAGAAGCTGCTAATGTTCCTGTGGTATATGGCCAATCAAAATAGCTTCAGGGAGATGTATGACAAGTTTGATGTGTCACAGTCAGCAGCGCACAGAAACATCCTGCAAGTGACCATCATGTCAGGCATGGGGAACACCTTTATCTCCTGGCCAAATACTTGTGAGAAAGCTGCCTCTGCTGCCGCCTTTCACCGCACCTGTGGCCTTGACGGGGTTATTGGGGCGATTGATGGCTGCCACATCAGGGTCCAGAGGCCCCCCATCAGAGGAAGGGATTACATGAACCGCAAGGCACCCCCCCTCACTACTACCTCTCCACTCCTTCAGAGGATTGTGGCCCCATCCCCCGATCGGGGACCACTTCCAACGACACTTCGTCGGCACCACACCCACGCACACCAGGGCCCCTGAACCCCCGCACAGCCAGGACCTGCATGAGGCACGCTACACAGCTTCTCCCCACCCACACCACAAAGGAAGCGCCCAGCCCAAGACCCCCTGCCAGAGCGACGCCCACTCATCCATGCTGGGACGACCACTCCCCGCCCACACCGCCACCCACCCACCCCCCCCCCGACAGGCCCTTACACACCCTTCCATCAAACAACTCACAAAACTGATACCCCCCCAACAATCCCCCACCGGCGCCCATCTAACGGTGGAGGAGCTTGAGCACAATGCGAAGATCAGCCAGGGGCGGGTCATTGTAGAGAATGCTTTTGGAAGAATGAAATGCAAATAGAGGCGTCTACGTGACCTACAGAACACCCGCATTGACACTGTGGTCATGATCATTATGTCTGCTTGTTTCTTACACAACATGTGTGTTGCTGTTACGGTTGAAAGCTTGTAAATACATGTTACAATGCAATTGCTCTTTCTAACATGATTAATGTTTACTTTTTATTTTCTGTGTACAAATAAAAGTGGTTTCCCTACATTTAATGCTTCACCTTTTTCTAGCGCACAGTTTTATTTATTTGCAATTGTATATATCAAATGAGAAACACAAAATAAACAATTGAATACAAAATATATTATATATACAACTTAACAAACTATAAAAACTTTGAATTATAAAGGTGGTTTCCCTAAATTGATGGCTTCACCTTTTTTTAGCCCACAATATGGTTTTGAGAAATTGAAGGCAAATATATAAATGACTGCAATCCATTAATATCAATGGAAAGATAGACTAATGACAGTGTACTCGATGGAAAGGTAGCAGTAAAACTCCAGGTGTAAATTGACTTATTCGTAAAATGTTGGGCCAGTTATTGCTTATTTTAGATTATCAGGCCAATACTGACATTATGGTGAAAATGGCTAAAACTAACACTTGTCATCTGAAGTATTTTCCCGTTTGATTTCTTAATTTATTTTATTCTTTACTGGGTGATTTCCCTACTAAAAAGGGTACTGTTTACTGGTTTGTTTTGAATGGCCTTATGAGGCAGTAGTGTACAATTTGAACATGCAGAACTATAAATAAAATACTGTCTTCAAAAAAAGAAAAAATGAAGGCTTCGGTAAGAAACAAGCAAATATATATTGGCAATAAAAAAATATGAAATAAGAAAAACAATAAAAACATCGAATACAAAAGATATTATATATACAAATTAACAAATTATGAAACATTTGAATTATAAATGTAAAAAATAGAGGGAGGATGAAATGACACTCAGAATTTATCAATCAATCGTGACACAAGACTTTCAAAGCCCTGCTGGCAAGACCGCATCTGGTCCATGACCTCGTGGTGGCGCCGCTTGCTGGTAATTTCAGCATCCCGCAGGATAGCAAGGAGGTCACCATCCCGTGGACGCTTGCATTCCTAGGGTGGTGCAGGGTGTCTCTGGTGGTGTGGAGCTGGATGCTGTGCTTGTTGCTGGGCCGGGTGACGATGTGTGTGAGGAGGTGGTGGCTGAGACGGTGGTGTGAGAGGTGGTGGCTGCGGCTATGGGGACAGTGGCAGTTTCACTGCAAATCACTGCTCCCTGTCTTCAGACATCCACCCCGTCGTTAGTTCCCACAACAGGGAACACGACATCATGTTGGGCCCCAAGCAGCTCATCCATTTCTCGGTAAAACTGTTAACGCATGGTGCCGTTCCCTGTGCTTGTGTTATTGACCTTTACTTTCCTATAGCCGTCGACCAAGGTGGACCACTTCCTGGCCACCTTGTCAGGGCAGAATGTTTCTTTATACTGTTCTGTCAGTTTGGAAGCTATGTCTGCCCACATCTCCTTTTTGTTCTTTCGGCCAAACCTGAGTCCTTCAGAGACTTTGAGAGACCCTCTCCCTCCCTCTACAGATGTAGCCTCATCAGGTCTATGAGGAAGAGTGTGTGCTCCTTTGTGAAGCAGTCATGCTTCTGCATGGGCAAAGCTGTGGGGGTGTCGGCAGTTGGTGCCTCAGGGCAGCAGCTTATAACACATAAAAAGCAATATGTCAGTAAGCACAACATTATTAACATCCTTACTGGTGTTATTCTAGTGATTATACTATGATGATTATTTCTGTTATCTTACCAGCTTTAAAAAGGTTAACCTCATTGGTCAGGTCCTCATGCGCATAGTAAACTGCAGGGTTATCTGCACGCTGGTACAGAGGACCGGGGAACAGCAGGGTTCTCTGGGAGTTCAGGAACAGTTTCATGTTCTCATCTAAATACACTAAAACACAAACATACACGTTAGCTTGAAAGAAAATGTAGTACTGAAAAAAACAAACTAAAAATTATTGCCTTTGTAATGTGTTAGCAGCTATGATGTTTCCTTTGTGTCCTTTGTGTAATATGCTTTGAAAATAGTATCTTTATGTGTTTAAACGTTTTAACGTTAATCGAATATTGACATACATACATTGATCACATAAAAATATAGTCTAAATACATACAACACTGAGAAAACAAAATGTCTATGAGCCATGAGGTTTCCTTTGTCTGTAGCAAAGCTACAAAATAACTTATTAGGCGGTATCTAGCATGTAATAAGACTGTAACAAGACTGTAGCGACATGCATATAGGTAACCGTATACACTGCTATGTGTAAGACTTCTGCATTCCGTTACAACAAAGACAAAAGTGCCTAAAATTAAAGAAAATCACAATGTTTACTTACGTGTGATGCTTGTGGTAGCCATCTTGATAACTGAACTTGGGGTCCTCTGATCCTCGACGAGTTGACGACTTGTATTTACGACCTCGGGAGCGTTCTATTTGCAACTTCCTGGTCGGACTCCTGGAATCCGACTCGGAAACATCCCTAGAATTAGAACCAAGCATGGAGAAGCAGCTTTCAGTTTCTATGCGCCTCCAATGTGGAACAAACTTCCAGACGACTGCAAAGTTGAAATGTATGAATTTTAAAAAGAATTCATTGAAGTCGGGGAAGGTATAGGTTGCACTTGTAGTAAGACACCTGTTTGTTTTTATAGACTTCGTTTACGAATTCATTATGTCCTCAACAACAGCGAAAGAAAGCAGATAATGTCCAAAGAAAGCAGAAAACGTAAATACCTGCCTCTCACTTAATGTAGAATTTTAAGGTTTTTTACTTTGAATTGATATCTCACAACTGTGCAACTCATTCATTATGCTAGTTTTTTTTGTTTTTTCTCCAGAGCCATTTGGATAATTAGGGACAGCTATGTAAGACGTAGTGCCGAGAGAGCTGAAGAGACATCAGAGGCAATCTTGAACGGGAAAAATTGAAAAGGCCAGGAGATTTGTCAACAATGTTATGGCTTAATTTATTCTTACTTTAAGTGGTGCCATTGTTGCACATCCTCACATTAGACATGACATTCCTGGGATATTTTTGTCAGACAAAGTTCATTTCACCAATAGGGGAAATTACATATTTTTAAGTGATCTTGCTCATTTTCTATAAGGCCACATGGAAAGGCAGTGAAGGGCTTCCAGTCTGGACTTATGCTGCTTTTGAATCTGGCCTTTGGGACAAAGTGATTTTGAAGCAAAAAAGTACAAATGTAGCCATTGTAATGTCTAATGTGTTGCTGATGTAGTTTTCTTGTTTAAACAATTACATCTGTTGCCATAACACTGTTGACAAATCCCCCCCTCTTCCCCATTTTTACTGTCAATAGGACTTCAACTTTTTAGTCCACCCTTTAATTTCTTATATTCAGTCTTGGACTTATTTACGTTTTAGAAAATCTTGTGTGTAAAATAAATGTTTCATTCTCTATAGTAAATGAAAATTCTTTCAGTAGTAAAGAATAAAAGAAGAAACAATAATTTATCAGACAACAGCATTTTTTGATTGAATTAGTTCCTTCAACACCATAATATTAAAAGAAACCATATTTTCTGCAATATAAGAAACCCACTTCATACTTATTCTGATAGAAAGCTAAAGTTGGTCAAAAAACCCATAATTCCTTTATTCTTATTTTATTAAAACAGAAATAAAACACATGAACAGTACCTGAGGAAATGAAAGAATGGCCACTACAAGCTATATGCATATATTGTTGAGTATTTTTCCTTAAGATATTCCTGTGCTTTTAGGCGAAAGATGAAATCTGTAAGGAGACAAACATTGAATATTAAAAACTTAAAAGTTCAGTATTGCCAATCTTATTTGGAAACCCATTCACCACAAGATGCTGTAAACAAATAACCACACAGACAACACTTGTTTATGGGTACAAAAATGAAGGAGGACAAAATCAACTATGGCAGCTTATAAAAAATGGTTAATGTCTTAACTGGGGACTCTTATTTTTAAAAATGATAATTTAACAAATTTAATGAACCAAAAGAATTGTGCTGTAAAAACTAGTTAATGTTTGGAAAACCCAAACAAATGCAGAAAGACATATCTTGCATTTTATCAACTTACATGCTGCCATCAAGTGAAATTTCAAATATGTAAATGCTATTTTTGTTTATTTGTTTTTAACTTGTCCTGTCCAGCAACCAAAAATAAGAATGGTGGTCTGGCTGTCATAATGTGCTGAACAGATTTGCTCTTCCAAGAGGAGCCTTCTGGGTATGATCTTGAATGGTGTTTTTTGTAAAAAATGTTTAACTGTTTTTTGCTGAATTTTCATGGAACTGCTGGAACACACTGGAATGAAGAGGGTTGTTAAAGAACAAATGCTAATAGAGATAAATGAGAACCAGCCAAAAAACATGGGCAATGACAACCAAACACAGAAAAATATCCAACTGCTTTACCTGTAAAGAAAACAAATATGCATCAAATCCTCAAGAACACTTGTTGGAAGAAAATGTAAACCATGAGCAACGATACATAGAGTAAATATCTACAGAACATTGGAGAAGGTTGAATATGCATCAGATTTTATAAAAAGCAGTAGGTTTGTTGTGATTTTTTTTCCATTGCATTTTGAAATAAATTGCTTTTTGGAATATCATGTTAGGTCTCATTCATGCAGAGTCTAAGACATAGAAAAATAAATATTAACATCTAAATTAACCAGTGCATGAGTGTTTAAAGACCATGTTCAACATGCAGTGTAGTATCCATTTATCTTATTAAATTTAAAACAAATCCTGGAGAGTTGCGCCCCAGTCATGCAGACTCCAACTGAAAATCAAGTTAACCAACTAATTATTATCCTGGTAAGTGTATCCAACATAAACTAAAGACAACAGATGTACGTATTAATGTGAATCAGAGTCACTGAATGTTACTTCGGCCCCTTTCATGCAGACTCTCAAGTAACAATTCAGTGGTATCCAATTAATTTAAGGCTCTTTTCATGTAATTTTTGATCCACAAAATGAAGAAAAGATGTTTGCTGGCCCAAAATTCTGACATGCAAACAACAATATGGATACAAATAGGGGGGGAGGGGGGGGATAAACTGCATGCACAGAAACATGTATACATACATACATACATACAGACAGATAAAAACACAGACAGATATATACACATAGACATAAATACAGAGACACATAGATAAACACAGACATAGATATATAGAAAGACACATTCATATACACACAGACAGACATAGACATAGACACAGGTATATATACAGACAAACAGATATACAGTATATTCAGACACACAGATATACACACAGACAGAAATATACTCAGACACAGATATGTACCAAAAATAAATTCACAAATACACGTACAACAAACATATAATCACAAATATGTCAAATGTCATACTGTGGATAAGAAAGTAGGCAATGTGGATCTTCCTGACTCATTGATTGCAATAACCATGATGACTAATGCTTGTGTTGCAACCACATTTTTGATCTCACCAGCACCTATGTCATAGCCATGAATCTGGTGACAGGCAAACTCTGTTTGCTTATGAATATACATTCCATCTTAAAGAGCATCACTTTTTTTCCCTTCCTTCCTTCTCTCAACAACATGCCTTTTCTAATTTTATTTATCCCACGTTTTTTTTCCCCATTTTTATCACCCCAGTGTTCCTACCTAACAGGAATTGCTCTCCCTTTGCCGACTGCAGGAGGGCCCTGCACTGAAGGTGCACTGCTTGAGGAGTGAGCGGGACCATTTTTTGCCAACCCCACCCAGTGTGTGGGTACTGATGATATGGAGGAGCAAACACACCCTAAGCCCCACATTATCCCCGGCAGGAATCGAACCCAGGACCTTCTAGCTGTGAAGTGAGCTGCGCAACCATGCTCCCACAACAACATACCTTTTAATGCTGTAAATGAAAAAAGAGTAAAACCACGATATGCAGAGACAACTGTACCATTTGCGAATGGTCTGAGGATAAGGCAAAGCCAAATGAAAATTTTCCCTTGCATAGTCATATGCCTTGGGAGAGTAAAACTGCAGTGTAGTTGCAAATTGCTTTCAAGGTTTCCGTAAAAAGAACTGTCCTTTTCTTGTGTTTCAATTTCTCAAACATGGAACATCATCCAGACCATCAAGAAGAGGAGCCCATTCAGTTGAAATCATACATTTCTTCTGAAGAGCGTTGGTGACAGATCTCAAGGTAGAAACTTTAGCCTTCAATCTTCTTGACTGTTGACATTGCAAACAAAGCTTTTTCTTAACTACCTGTAACTTTTCATTGGCTGAGGTAACTCTCCTTTTAAGCTTTTTTGGAGACTCTATGACTATGTAACTATGTTCACTCAGCACGCTATGTAGCTGTGATGGCACAGTGCAAGACTGACCAGATGTCAAAAAGCATTTCTGACATTACAAGGCCCAAGACCATTAAGACACTTAAAAACCATTAAAAGAACCTTAAAATCAATCCTAAAACATAGGAGCCAATGCAGTGATTTTAAGACCGGTGTAATGTGCTCCCGCCTACTGGTCTTCATCAAAACACGAGCTGCTGAATTCTGTAAAAGCTGTAAATTTGATGTAGTCTTTTTGGGAAGACCAGAAAGCAGGGCGTTACAATAATCAAGTCTACTGGTGATAAAAGCATGCATGCCCGAGAGAGAATGGGGCGGACTCTGGCAATGTTCTTTAGATGATAAAAACCTATTTTGGTTATGTTTTTAATGTGAGGGATAAAAGTCAGCTCAGAGTCAAAAATCACACCCAGATTCTTCACTTGTAAAGAAGGATTAAAAGACAATGATTGTAGTTTTGGTAAAAGTTTCTCTTTCTGAGCCTCAGGACCAATAATTAAAACCTCAGTTTTGTCCTGGTTGAGCTGGAGAAAGTTTTCTGCCATCCAGGATTTGATGTCTAAAATGCAGTTAAAAAGTGCATCCATTGGGCGACTGTGGCTCAGTGGTAGAGTAGTTGGCTTGCAATCAGAGGGTCGTAGGTTCAATTCCAGCTTCCTCCAGTCACATGTCAATGTGCCCCTGGGCAAGGCACTTAACCCCCTCTACATTGTCCTACCAAGCCATGTTGGTGTATGAATGCAAGTGTGAATGTGGCTTCAATGTAAAGCACTTTGAGTGGTCAGTAACACTAGAAAAGCACTATATAAGTTCAGTCCATTTACCATTGGCTGTGTGTCATCAGTAGACATGGAGATGTACAACTGTGTATTGTCGGCATAACTGTGAAAGTTAACTCCATGTCTTCTGATAACACTGCCAAGAGGGAGCATATAGAGGTTAAATAGCACTGGGCCTAAAACTGAGCCCTGGGGCACACCACAAGTGATCTTATGGACCTTAGAGGAACAGGCATCTAAACTTACCATAAAAGTCCTGTCTGTGAGGTAGGATGTGAACGGCACCAGAGAGGCCGATCTGTTTTAAAAGAATAGTGTGGTCTACTGTATCAAAGTGCTTAGATCCAGGAGAACCAACACTGCCGCCTTTTTAGTGTCATAGTTTAATCTAAAATCATTTAAAATCTTTAAAAGAGCCTTCTCGGTGCTGTGTGTCAACAGACTGAAATTTCTCTAGGGCATTATGAGCGTTAATAAAATCATTAAGTTGAATAAAGACAAGTTTTTCTAAAACTTTGCTTAAAAATGGTAAGTTAGATACCGGTCGGAAATTGTTTAAATCATTAAAGGAGACATATCATGGAAAATCCACTTTTTTAGCCCTTGTCCTTGTCTGAATTCATCAGCATAACTGTGTAAATTCATTCAATATTGTGTAATTATTTTACCAATTAGAAGCATATATATAGTAAAGAGAATCAGTCCAAGCACAGAACCCTGTGGCACTTTTCCAGTAACACTTGAGTGTGAAGAAGATTTATCATTAACATGAAGAAAATGGAATCTGTCGAACAGATATGATTTAAACCAGCGTAGTGCTGTTCCCTTGATCCCTACAACATGTTCAAGCCTATCTAAGAGAATATTATGATCGACTGTGTCAAAAGCAGGACTTAGATCCAACAAGACCAGAACAGTCGCAAATCCATCATCTGAGGCCATTAAAATATCATTGGTAACTTTCACCAGTGCTGTTTCAGTGCTATGATGAGCTCTAAAACCTGACTGAAATTCTTCAAACAGGTTGTTGCTGTTTAGATGCTCACATACTTGATTAGCAACTATTTTCTCAATAATTTTGGATAAGGAAGGTTAGAGATAGGTCTGTAGTTAGCTAAGTCATCTTGATCCAGGGAGGGTTTCTTAAATAAAGGTTTAATTACAGCAACCTTTACTTCCTGTGGCACATATCCATTTAATCAAGGATAGATTCATCACATCTAAAATTGGCCCAGTAATCAGAGGGAACTCTACCTTAAATAATTTGGTTTAGATGATGTTCAGTGTTCAACTTGAATCTGAAGAGGAAGCAAATATTTCTGATAAGTCTCCTATTGACCGAATATCCTCAATGTCTGCAATACAGAAAGTAAACTTCTGCTGCACGCTATAGATCTGGGGCCATATTCACAAAGAATCTTAGGGCTAAATGTAGGTCCTAACTAGCGAATTTAGGAGTAATTCCTAAAAAATGTGGGCGTGTCACTCCTAATTGAGGACTCCTAGTTTCTTATGATAAAAGTAATTCACAACCACTTTTAGGTCTAAAAGTAGCTCCTAAGTCTGGGAGTCCCTTAAAAGAAGTCAAGAGGACTCCTTACTCCCTAAGACCTATTCACAAAGACTCCCAAAATGGCTGCAGCCAGACCCAATGTGTTGGACACTCTGGATGATTTTAAATTTACCAAACAATGCCGACTAAATTGTGTCCTTTATATATTGTTCCCCCTGCACAAAGAAGAAAACGTGCAAATCTTCCAATTTATGCAATATATGTAGGGATGCCTATATGACGGACATTGCCTACCTGTTGCAGCAGCATCCTTTTTATAAGCAGCGATCTCGAGCCGACACTGGGACTGTAGAGAAAACCATCTCTTCTCACAGTCTTCTGCCGTTCGAGAGTCCGCTGGATAAGATGCATTTATGTTTCTGCTAATTTCCACCCATGCCTCCCTTTTCTTCTTATTGGTAATTCCGGCTCCGAATCCCCCTTTGAGGACTGTCTTCTTCTCCGGCACCAACTGTTCCAGTAGTAATAATTGGTCCTGCGACCAGTTAGGTTTCCTTGTTCTTTTCTCGCCACTTATTTTCAGTTCACGAGGTGCTTTTCACGGTAGTGGGGAGTCTATTTAAGATGTGACAGATGTGCTCATTAGACAGCCAAATTGTTTACAGCCTACTTGCAATCACTCCCTTAATATGATGCATCCATCCATCCATTATCTATACCGCTTTCATCCGATTCAGGGTCGCGTGGAGGGGGAGGGGAGCTGGAGCTTATCCCAGCTATCAGCAGGCGTTAGGCAGGGTACACCCTGGATAGGACGCCAGTCTGTCGCATAATATGATGCATTTCACGTTTGTTCGTTTTTAAACTTCACCCTCTCTGTAAGCAGGTTATTGTTTGTAAGTTGTATGAAGTGTTAGTCTCGTGGCCGAAACACAACT
The DNA here is from genome assembly GCA_028564705.1 of Apricaphanius iberus. Lineage (NCBI taxonomy): Eukaryota > Metazoa > Chordata > Actinopteri > Cyprinodontiformes > Aphaniidae > Apricaphanius > Apricaphanius iberus. The sequence continues at coordinate 1,451,203 of JAPXFQ010002337.1, read as the reverse complement.
CTTAGTGCGTTTGTGAATAGGTTTTAGATGACAACTCCTACGTAAGACCTTTTAGCGCGCGTTAGGAGTAACACCTAGCGGTAAGATAAGAGTCTTTGTGAATACGGCCCCTGGCTTTTGCTAGGTTATATAGAAAGTATTCTTTCATCAGTTCCTTTTTTCGTTCTGTGTTTCTTCTCTGTGTTCTTAAAACTCCAGATGGTGGTGTCAGATTGCAGCTAGTACTGAGCCAGATGGTCTTGAAGGTTTCTTCCAGTTAAAGGGTATTTCTTCTTCTCCACTGTCGCTACATGCTTGCTTAGTATGGGATTACTTAGAGGATTGCTGTGCATGGAAAATATGCTTAAAAGGGGCGCAACTTCACGTTAAAGACTTGACTTCATCTGTGATTCCTGACATAGAAAACTTTTAACTGACTGGATTTTTTTTTAGCAAATGTAATGAAATTATTTTGCTTGTAAAGTGCCCTGATATGACATCTGTTGTGAATTGGCGCTATATAAATAAACTGAAATGAATTTAATAATAATGCAAGTCTTTTAGTTTTAAATTGTTTCATTTCCCACACTATCAATAATAAAAGATATAGCAGCTAGTTACATTAAGTGAAACTTACCTATACACTGTTTTGACACAAAACACAGTACCAAGGTGTGTCTGTGTTTGGAATCTGTGCTGGTGTCATTTGAATGCACTCAGTATGGAACCATCGTTGACATGTCTCACACTGTATCTACAAGATGGTGATATAACAGTATTACCTTTTATGAGAAAATAAATAGATAATCATACAATAAATACAAAAAAAATAGGTTATTGTTTATCAGGACAGTTTAAATATAAATTGATAAACTTCACATGAAGTTGCAATCTATTAAGGTACACTATTAGACCTTTTTTCTCACCCAAAGGGCAGTTAGTCTCCATTTCCACAAAAGGAGCAGAAGTCATCCCTTGAAGCTTGAAATAATAATTAAAAAAAATTTGAATCAAATAACATTTTTTGAAATCTTAATTATAAATGAAATAATTTAATTTCAGAAATTTTACAAACAAAATACTTTTATTACCCGATCTTTTGAGAATTTCCTCTGCCATGTATCGTCTGATTTTTTGCATACATCTTTTTGATGGCTCAATGTGGAAGTGCTTTGGAATGTTTGGAAATTCCATCACTTTCATCTTGGCCATCTATGTGAAAGGTAAACACACACATACATTTCCATTGATCTCACACAGTAAAACAAATATATTTTGTTTCCTTTTACAAAGATATCAGAAATGTGCATAATCATCTGCATGACAAAATCACCACAGCTCGTGTCATCCTTTTGGACATTGTGGGTTATTGTGCCAGGTTTCCACTTTATGTCAACCAGGCCTCTTTTCCCAGTAATTAGTGTTTAATTCCAATGTATATTGCCTTTAAAAAAACCAAAAACATTTGTTCAAATAAAAAACAAACATAAAAATAATACTCAAATCTGGAGCCAGCCTCTCTGGAGTCCTCAGCTTCTGTTTTCTCTTGCAGAGGATCAACCACAAAAATGTGGTTTGAAAGGACATGGAGATACTGTTTAGACAATGTGCAGATCATTGAATACAAAACATTTTCAAACAGTAACAAACAGGCAGATATGTTATATGAAACTATATTCTTCGTGGCAGGAGAAGCTTTTGTTAAGAACACTGTTCATACTAGGTATTTTAAAACGCTTTACATAAAACATTGCAAGCACTGCAGCAGTGTGCAAAGAGCATTCAAAAGTATATTAAATATTAAGTGCATTTCTTAAAATTTAAAAACATTCTGAAGAAGAAAACAAAAGTTAAAAAAGCTGAAAAGAAACTATGCAGATGTAAAGGTGTGAATCAAAACTGTATTAAGATTCAGCTGAGAACAGGTGGGTCTTTGACATAAATTTAAATAAACAGTGTTTCATCAGTGTTTGATCTGGCTCCGACTCTGGGAACTAATATAAAACCAGATCCAGATTACCTGACCTGTTAGGTTAATACTGGGTCAGGACGTCCTAGACAAATCACAGCTTTATAGACCAGCACCAGAACTTTAAAGTATATCCTCTGTTGGACAGGCACCCACTGCAAAGACCTCTGTTTTGGACTAATTTTCTCCAGATTTTTGTTCTTGGTGATAACTTGATCAGCAGAGTTCCTCAATGAGCTTCAGTTTTCTCACAGCGTTTTAGGTGGACAACTAAAAATGAAAGCATGTACTATTTCTTTGTTGTTGTTCATGGTAAGATCAGATCAGATATTTTGTCATTGAAATATGCTGAAGGTTATATTAGGCTGATTATGATTGCCTAAATGTGTTTTTAAAAGCCTTGGTCAAAGTCCATCATTACACACATATTTCTGGTCTGGTTGGTGTTTTTTAGATGTATGGATTGGAGCACTATGATGATCTCTATGATTCTTTCTTTTAATCAGAATTACCTGGATTTGTTTTTTTTTTTTGTTCAATTCAAGAAGTGTTTAGCGCATCCAGTCATTAATGTCTTCAGTACTTTTAAAACAATAGGGCCTCGGACTCCTACTGACATTGTAACATGGAAGTGTGATGTTTGCCTTGCTATGGTAAGTAATGTTGTTGATCATTAAAACCTGAGCTAATTAGAATATGTACAAATTGAAAAGAAGAGACAAACAACAACATATCGTATGGCTATTTATTTTCAAATCAATTAATTAAATCACAGGTTTTTTGGGGGGTTTTCTTTTGCAATTGTATGGTTAACCTTACAAAACACATTCATAGCCTAAAGGTTTACAGAAGTGATACTCACCACAAACGTCCATTGTTGATGTTTACAAATCCAATGATTCCATCATTGTGATCAAATGTAACCTGTAGAAAGTGTTTGAGAGGAACATTTGTATTTACTTTTTTGTGATATGAACAAATGTTTTTATTTTTTCACCTGCAGAGAATACAGTATTAAATTTTCAGTTGAAGCACAATATAATGCCTCTTATTTGAAAAATTAAGATTTTTACTCACACTTTTTAAACTTTGCCTGGCCACCTGCTCTCTTGTGCCATAATATATTGCACTCAAGATGTAGTGATTTAATTGGTACAATCGACCCGCATGATCTTTTGCATTGAGTATTACTCTTACATAACTTTCAATCACCTGTGAAGACAATTTATTAAATTAATTTCGACTCATGGAATTTGATATGGAAAATAAAGTGTTATGTATACTGTAACAATATTTTTGAAAATGGATTGTAATTTAAAGTAACGATTTGTTTTAATTCAAAGACAAAATAGAAAACATTTACAGGGTAATATAGTGCAGCGATGCTTTTAAACATTACTGCACAATTTTAATTTAAAAAAAATTACAACAAAATATACAAGACTACCTCTCCCATGAGCAGTTCATGATGCCTCAAACTCTAGAATTTGTTGTGTCTGAGGGTGACCTTAACTCTCTGATCATCATTTTTACAACAGCCACAACAACTTCAGTGGGTGTACTGGTCCAAAGACTCTTTATCTATTTCGAAAACAAAACAACAGTTTTCATTTTATACAGTTTTCACCAAGTAATTTGAATTAAATGCTTCTAAAACGATGTCATTGTTCCACTCCCCATCTGTGAGGGTGTAAAATGTCAGTAAATCGAAATTTTTCAGTTGATATCAATCAGAAACAATTACCTCCTCTGCAGGCCTGGCCCCATCTATATTGCTGCTGGTCCTTCCATCTTTTGTGGCTGTGTTGCCGCTGTTTTTCCCATCTGTGGCCTTCTGTCCTTTGCCAGTGATTTTGGTTGATTTTGCTCTTTGTGGAGCAGGAAGAGTGGAAGGATTTGAAAAATATTTGGAGCTTCCAGTGTGGGGCTTCTCTTCATCTCTCTTAGCCCAACCTTTCTGGACATGTCATTGGACATAACTTGTTTGAGCAGTAATCTTTCTGGGAGGTTATGGTGCATGATATGTTCTCTGTATCTTCCTTGTAAACTCCCATACATTTTTCGGATGAATGTTGCTGGTGTAAGCCGTCTCTGCTTTTTTAGTAATGACTGTTTGATGATACCAAACCATCTCTCTTCCCAGGTATCTTTCGAAAAGCATGTCTATGATCCCAGGGCAGTAATATGGATTCTCAGTTTGTTCAGTTTTGACATCCTCTTTTCCAAGTTCAGTTTTTACTTGTTTCATAACCTCCTTAAATCTGTAAGTGAAAGGAGACTAGCCAATAATCAGGCTGGCTTTTCTTTTGTCTTCATCATCTTCCTCCTGCACTATTTGGCTGTCCTCCAAGTTTTCTGTGTCCTCCATGTCAGGTATCTTGCCTTTATTTATTAACTCCTGCATGACTTTCAGGTTAGCAGCGACAGTTTTACTGTTGTGTTTCACACATAATACGCTGCACAGTGACCAGAAGATGTGAAGGGCATCGTTCCATGAAGCTGTATTTTGCAACTGGGTAAATGCAAAAGTTACAAAAGCTTTTAAACCCTTATCATCAGTTTGTCGTCCAATGGAATGAGCAACGGCTTTCAAAACATGTGCAGAGCACATATGTAACACTGTAAACTTCTTGTCTTTTGACATCATGTTTCCTGAACAAATACTGAAAGCCCTGTCCAGGTAGCTGGAAATACTCTTCTTGTATCCAGCAGGCAAAAAGTTTGAGATGGCCTCTAGCCCTCATAGATGGCGCTGTTGTTCAGTTCCTCATTAGTCAGGATGCATGAACGCAACTGCAAAACAAAGGAAAAAAGGGCACAATATTAGCCAGTATCAATCAGGTACACACTAAATAGATCTAATCTCTCAACACCACTTGGAGTGTGTATACTTCCCTTAAATGAGTCAGGCATCCACAGCGTGAACCTCAAAATCAAGATCGTCAGTCACTCTTTGCTCAGCACCACAGTGACCCTTTAAAGAGGTTACACAAAGAAAACAAATCAATAATAATCAACCATAACAATGAAACATTAAAAAAAACCATAAAAATAGAATCAAAATAGAATCAAAAATAATTTAAAGTAGAATCATTAATTGTTATGTAAATTTCATAATTTCTAAAAAAAATCTAAAAATCTTTAATCTAAAAATCTATAAAAATCTGTAATCCCCCCTTTTCATTCTTTATCCTCAAACAATAAAAATCAAAAAAAAGAAAAAACAAACAACCAAAATGTATCTCAATGAACTACTAAAAAAATCACTGCAAATGAACTTGATTTGAATAAATGAGATGGAATAATGAATGAATAAAAAAATCACAGAAAATTGAAGAAAAATGTAAAATAATTTCAAGAAAATTAAAACTAAATAAAACAATCTAATCAAACCCCTCTTTTCTGTCACTGTCATCCCTGAAATGAGACTGCTAAACTCCCATGGTAAAACACAAGACAGGAAAAAAAACAACCTAAGTCACAAAGTGAATTAAAGGAAGTCGTCATACGCCTGTAAACTAATCACTCATATAATTCGAGGTCATCAAGCAAGTCCATACCTATTTCTTCTCCATACAGCTCTTCTCTTCCATCTCCATCTCGCCGAATCGAGTCTGCATCAGGTCCAGAGGCGCCTGTCCGATCAGTCAAAGGTTTTTTTCAATATTTTCTTGTGAAAAGGCTTTCTCAAACACTCTAACTGCTAGACTTCTTTGTTTTATTTATTTATTTATTTATTTATTTTATTTATTTATAAAAATTAAGAATTACACATTCACTACACACAAGCATGGATTAATAAACACAATACTAATGTTTCTGTTAAACTCCTGGTAAAAGCTAACTAATGACAATAACCTCAACTCAAGATATGTCCGTCCACACCAATGTCCCCACACCTATGTGTGTGTGCGAGCATGCAGGTCTGAATAAGGTTTCCCCATGCAAGTGATTGATAGCTGGTGTAAGGAACCGTCAATCCGTCCTACAGGAATCGACACAGACATGAAGGAGGCAGGAGACGCATGCATCCAGAGTCCCACAGAGCGCAGGAGCTGCAGGCGGACCAGCGCAGCACCGATCACCCACCAAGAGAGGAACAGATAGAAGCCCCAGGGGAACACCAAGCAGCCGCAATGCTGAGGCCCCAAGAGATCGCAGGGACGAGCCCACGGGCTCCGCCGGAAACCGGCTACACCAGGGCGGGCCCGGAACAGGAACCAGAGGTCACGGAGATAAGGGGCACCCCGCCCCCCAGCAGGGCCCCGACCAGGGACCCGCCGAGAGGGGTCCCCTGCCGCCGCTGCCGCCGGGCAGGAGGCGCCTGCAGCCGATCGACGGACAATACACGCCGCCACCACCCCGGACCAATACCCACCGCCAACAACCCGGCCCCCCCCACACCCACACGCCAGGGAGCCACAGTAAAGCCACAGTGGATGTATGCCCTCCCCAGGCCGCGCCCAGCCAGCACCTGGACATCCAGATCTACCAGCTCCCAGGTCCAGATCCCGCCCCATGCAGAGGGCCAAGATCTGGGGCCCAGCCAATACCGGACAGCCCCCCCAGATGAACCGACCAGGCAGTAGAACTCATGGAACTGGCAGGCGCTCGGGCGCCGGGCATGGTCCCCACCGGTCCACCGGACGGCACCAACCTACTTACAACCCCGGCACCCCCATAAGAGGTGCCCCAACCAATCCAAGGAGGATGTCGGCCCGAAACAGCAGCCGCCCGACACACCGGCCCACCCAGGACCAGCTAGGCATGCACCAGGGCCGGGCCGCAACCGGGACCCCCGGCCCCAGGCGTCGAGAGAAATCATCGACCAGCGGGCAGGAGCATCCATCACCGACGGGGAGTGACGGAGGGGAAGAAGATTCACCAGGCCAGAGGGCAGCCAAACACCCAACCTGACAAGTAGACATAGACAGACAGAGACACTCATACATACCCTCCCTCTCATGCGCACACATTCTTACATATACATGACACACGAAAAAAGGACGCTGTACACTCATTCATACACCCCATAAAAACTCTATACTCCCAGGCCCAGGGACAGACGCCCCCATAGAGCACCCTGCCCCTGCGCCCGGGAGATGGACCCCTTGCTTACCAGGACGGGGACAAGCACACCTCCAAGGCCCCCACCCCAGCAAGAGTAGCCCACTAGCCTGGGTCCCCGACCAGACGACCTGATAATCTCCCCGGGCTCCAACCCCTGATGGTCCAACGAACAGGAGTGTGGAAAGACCCCCTGCCTCTCTCCCCTGCTCAATTGTGGTGTTGTTGCGTGTTGTTCTAATGTGCACTTAAAACAGAGGGGTGGGACATGGGGATACTGCCAGGTACCCCCATCTCCCTCCCCGGGCCCTCCGTGTCTAGATGCATTTAAACAGTGGGTACCGGCACCACAGGCCAGGCCCCGTATAAGGGGCCCCACCTCTAGTGCCGAGGCGCACCCACCGCCAGGTCCCTACATGTGCGTGTGTCCTGTAAATGTTGCAAGTGTAAGTGTCTAAGTTGCTCAATAAAATTGGGACCCAGGCCGCCACCGGGTAGCGAAGACGGAAACTCCATCCCGCACCCCAGTGACGTGCCCACGTCCCAAGGCCTTGTGAATGGTAGAATGAAGGAGCAGGTGGACAGAGGCAAATGAGGATGGGGATGAAATAATTGGGGTGAAACGATGCCAACCCCAGGGAGCCAGCTCCCCTGCTGACCCCAATAGACACCCCCGTTCAACTGATCCACCAGGGGCGGGAGGCCCCAGCACGTCAAGTCGGGGCCCACGGCAGCGGCCCCTCCGAGCCCCATGGGGGCCCAGGCCATCCGCCTGCAGAGTGCTTGGACCAAGACCCATGAGCCATGCCCAGTGCCAATTTGACTGATCGAGCCCAGAGATGCCGGCCACCCGCCGCGGCCACCCGCTGACACCCCGACGCGCAGGCGCGGCGAGGGGCCATCGGGGAGCCAGCGACAAGAACCAGCCCAGGGAGATGGAAAAGGCAGCAGCGCCCACCAACCACAGGCCGACCACAGCCCCCCCCCAGCCGGCACCGGCGACAGCGGCCCCCCCACCGGCAAAGCCCCGGCCAGGGCCACAGGCCGGGGGGCACAGCGCCCCAGAGCCCCGAGCCCCAGGCCCAGCCCAGCCCCCCCCCCCCCCGGGGCAGCCAGTAACCAGTGTCCGCCAGCACGGCCCCCCCTAGAGCCGCATGCAGCCACTAGGAGTCACCACACAAAGCCCCCAAAGTCCCACCCCAGGCGAGATTCACGGCACCTACCGCCCCAACCGCAAGCGGACCACTCCACTAGGTGATGGAGCTGATCAAGGGAGACCAGAAAGATTGATCAGATGTGGAGGCAGAAGCCGTTTCTAGACCAATGTAATCCAGAAGGAGATCTCTATATTGATTAATATTCAGAGTATTTTTATTTTTCCAGTTCAAGAGGATATTTTTCTTAGCGATGCATAAGGCAATGTGAACTAATTGCATAGACTTTGTATCCATGGTAACTTCATCTAAATTTCCAAATAATTGCATAGGCTTTGTATCCATGGTAACTTCATCTAAATTTCCCAGCAAGCAAACTGTGGGAGAAGGTGTGATATTACATTTCAGACACTTTGATAGGTCTTCACATATCTGGTACCAATATTTCTTGACAGGTGGGCAGAACCAAAGAGCATGAGTATAGTTGTCTGGTAGATTGCTTGTACATTGTAAACAGGTATTAGATGGCGTAAAACCCATCTTGAACATCCGTTGGCCTGTATAATGCACTCTATGAAGGATTTTATATTGTATTAATCGTAGATTAGGATTTTTAAGAAATTTAAAGGTTCTTAAGGAAATCTGAGACCAGAGGTTTCGGTAAATTAGGTGGATAAGTCCATCTCCCATTTTAAAATAGGAAGGGCTATTGATTCATCTATTCTATTTAATGTTTTGTACATTTTAGATAGAAGTTTGGGAGGGTTAAGATTAAGAAAGTCTAAAACTTTTCCTGGAATTTGTAAATCAACTGTATGGAGCCTAAATTTATTTTTTATAATTGATTTAATTTGTTGATATTCTAAGAATTTATTCTTGTTAATTCCGTATTGTGTAATCAATGTATTAAATGGGATAAAGTCTGTTCCATCAAACATATGCTCCAGGTATTCAATTCCTTTACAACTCCAGTTTGGAAAGTTGATCATGCATTTTTTTTGTAAGATATCCGGGTTGTTCCAGATGGGTGTACGCCTGCATGGGACTAGTAAGGTCTCTGTCATTTTAAGAAATTCCCACCAAGCTGTCAGAGAGGAGCTGATACTAATACTTTTAAAACATTCATTTTGTTTTATATTTGAGCTAACAAAAGGTAGATCTGAAAGTTTTATCTTATTGCATAGTGTCTGTTCTACATCTACCCAGCACTCATCGATATAACTGTGTTTTACCCATCTTGATGTGTATTGGAGCCTGTTGGCTAAGAAATAATGACGAAAGTTTGGTAGGTCTAGACCTCCTTTATCATTGGACTTCTGCAGTGTTTTTAAGATGATACGTGGGGGTTTATCTTTCCAAAGAAATTTATAGACAGAAGAGTCCAGAGATCTAAACCAATCAGGTGATGGTTTGCTTGGGATCATTGAGAATAAATAATTGATTCTAGGCAAAAACATCATTTTTATTGTAGCTATCCTTCCAATAAGTGATATTGGAAGGGATTTCCATCTTGCCAGATCATCTTCCACTTTTTTTAAAAGTGGGACGTAGTTTAGCTTAGATAAGTCTGACAGTCTTGGTGAGATATGGATACCTAGATATGTAATATTTCCCGACCGGAGCTGTAAAGCACCAGGACTCTGGTAAGAACAGTTGATTGGAAGGACTGTAGATTTTAACCAATTTATGGAATAGTCTGAAACTCTTGAGTAAGATTTTATTAACTCAATTACCTGATACAAGGAAGTTTGTGAATGCTGTAGAAAAAGTAGTACATCATCTGCGTATAAACTGATTTTATGTTCTATTGTGTTGCATTGTATACCTTTAACATTATTATTTTGCCTGATTGCTGCTGCTAATGGTTCAATAAAAATAGCAAAGAGGGAGGGAGAAAGTGGACATCCCTGCCTGGTACCTCTCTGAAGGAAAAACCTTGATGATGTTTGATTATTAGTCCTAATACATGCTGTTGGTGAGCTGTATAATATTTTTAACCAGTTTACAAAATAATTACTGAACCCGAATTTATGTAAGGTTGCAAATAAAAATTTCCAGTTAACTCTATCAAATGCTTTTTCTGCATCTAAAGATAATATATTGGTTTGGACGTTTTTACAGTAGGAATAATCTATTAAATCTATTAATCTACGTGAATTTGTGGAAGAGAGCCTACCTTTTATAAAACCTGTTTGCTCAGGATGGATTATTAGAGGTGTTATTTTCTCAATCCTTATTGCAAGAGTTTTGCAAATTATTTTAAGATCAACATTGATAAGAGAAATGGGACGATAACTGTTAGGAGACATAGGATCTTTTCCTGGTTTTAATAGAAGATTGATGTAGGCATAGTTCATGTTTGGTGGTAATCGACCATTTTCCTTTGTTTCCTGTAACATTTTGTAAAATGGAAATCCATCTGGGCCTGGAGCTTTATTATTATGCATGGATTGGAGGGCCTCCTGGAGTTCAGTCACTGTTAGCGGTGAATCCAGGGCCTTTGCTTGATTGTCTGAAAGTTTAGGAAGAGTTATTTTATCTAGAAATTGTTCAATTTCATTATTTGATGGGTTTATCTCCGGTGTGTATAAAGCTCTTTGAATGTGTTGTTTATTCCTTTAGGATCATATATTATATTCCCAATTTTGTCTTTGATTGCAGATATAGTTGTTTTTTCTTTATTTATTTTTAACTGATGAGCTAAGAACCTACCTGATTTATTACTATGTTCAAAGTTTTCTATTCGAAGTCTTTGGATTAAGAACTGCGTCCGTTTATTAATAATTTTATTTAATTCTAATTTTGCTTTCCGTATTTTGCTTAAGCTCTCTTTATCCAGGGAAGCTTCTAATGATTTGATAGTTTCTTCTAATTCCTGAACATGTTTATTTTCTGTTCTCTTTTTATTTGATGAGAATGAAATTATTTTACCTCTAATCACAGCTTTCCCTGCCTCCCAGAGAGTGGATGGCGACATACCAGGGAGATCATTAAATTCAATGTATGAAGCCCATTCTTTTTCAATATATATTTAATAAATTCTCTATCCTTAAGTAATGATGTATTCAATTTCCAATTTTTATATTGAAGGGTTATCTCAAGGAAATTTCAATCAAACGCAAGTGGACTTGGTAATGTGTCTTGGAAGACGTTTCACCTCTTATCCAAGAGGCTTCATCAGTTCATGCTCGCCGCTGACCAGGCTGGGACTGGTCCAACTAACTTGTGTGGAGACTCAGCTATTTAACCTCTCGGAGGGCTTTTACAAGAATCATTATGTCATTGGATCCTTTGTGCTCCATGTCTTAACGACGGTCGTTGGAGTGTCGCCTATTAGTGGAGGTTAGGTTTCGGCTTCATTAGTGCCCTATTGTGTTATAACGACAGTCATTGGAGTCACAGTTGTTTCTGTTATTAGAGGCTATGTTGTTGAGTCTCCTGGGGAGGGATGAAAGGGCAGCATTGTAAATTGGAGATAGGTGATGTCTCAGGCCTCCTCCTCTGTTTAGCGATGGTTTCTCTACTTTTACATAGATGGCTTCTTCTACTCCGATTTCAAACCATCTGTCCTCTCTGTCTAATATCTGGACATTGCTGTCCTCAAAGGAGTGGGCTCAAGTTAGTTGGACAAGTCCCAGCCTGGTCAGCAGCGAGCATGAACTGATGAAGCCTCTTGGATAAGAGGTGAAACGTCTTCCAAGACAAATGACCAAGTCCAGTTGCGTTTGATTGAAATTTCCTTAAGATAACCATGACCTGGATGAATGAGAATATTCACAGGCATATTGAAGGGTTGCTATTCTATTTGCTAAATTTAAAGAAACAGGAGCGTGATCGCTGATAACTATAGGATGTATCTCAGCGTCTGAAATGTCATTCAACAGTGAGCTGCTGACTAACAAATAGTCCAATCTAGAATAAGAATGATGGACATTTGAGTAAAAAGTGTATTTTCTGTCATTGGGATGAAGTGATCGCCATGCATCGCAAAGTCCATAATCGCTCATGTACTGTTTAACTATATCTATGGATTGCCAGCTGCGCTGAGTCCCTGCTGTACTGAGCCTGTCTATTTCTTCATTTAATCCAAAGTTGAAATCTCCCCCAAGAACAAGTGAGCAATCCATGTGATTAGCCAAAACCGAGAAGAAAGTATGAAAGAATGAGGGGTCGTCAACATTTGGACCATATACACTAACTATACATAACTTTTGGTTATGTATAAATAGTTTTAATATTATAAATCTACCCTCTGGATCTGTAACTGTGTCTATTACTTTAAAATTAGTATTTTTATTTATTAATATTGCTACTCCTCGTTGTCTAGAGTTATAGCATGAAGAAAATATATTAGGATACTCCGGTGTTTTTAAATCATTAGCAGTTGAGCTTGATTTATGAGTCTCCTGTAGTAAGACGACATCTGCCTTTAATCTTTTAAGATGGTTGAAAATCTTAATTCTTTTTTCTCTGGAACTAGATCCGTGAATATTCCATGTTAGAAATTTTACAGGATTCATAGGGCTAAGATGAACATTAGACATTTACTATAGCCAAGGATGAATATAGGTGTAGTTTTGGTTTATCCATGGAGTTGCCTGATTGAAAATCCAGAAGCAGAGATAAAGCGAAGGAAATAACATACCATACAGCTGTGTAAAGAATGATAGCCTGATGGAAAAACATGAATATGCCATGATAAAAGTCTGTGTGTGTGAAAGAAAAAGGAAGAAAAGTCATAAAGAGATTTGGTGAAACGAATGTTAAAAAAGAAAAGAAAAAAGAAAGCAGTCAACCTAGTGCACAGCCCTACCCCTACCCACATTTACAAATATAAACAACCTGCTGAGCTGTGCTTCTTTAAACTATAGTTGTCTGATAAAACAACTTCTATCTAGACCCTTTTAAATATGACTAATAAAGCCACGGAGTAACCTGAGGGTCCCTAAACAGCTGACCGTTAACATACAGTTTATCTACCGTAACCACCCTAACTGCTAGACTTCTAAGACAAGGAACAATACAAAAACTACTGCTGGTTATAAAACAGATAGTTAATCCAATACCCATTTTTATTAATAGTACGCCACAAGAAAGTGGATTAAAATCCTGCTGCAATCTGATTTCTAGCTTTAAACTCATCTGGAACTCCACGTGGCACTCCGATCGCATCAAAGTAAACATGCTCATCAAAGCTCCCTGGTACCGTTACTGTTCTCCTGGACATGTGACGCTGGAAAGCTTCATCCTTCCTGAAAGGATCAACTGCAATAGAGACATCACAAGCTAACATCACATGAGCACATGAGACCTTTCCAGTTCCATGGTAGAGTGGATATCAGCTTACCGTCTCCACACACCCAGTAAACGTCCGGGCCCGCCTGTTCTTGATTCAGAATCCACCTACGCAGGGGAATTCTAGAAGAGCAAGTTCAGTATTCAAGTTTTGTATCATCCTTGAGCTTGTCAGACTTCCAACACTCAGAAAAAGAATCCTCTTTGTCATTAAGATTAAATATTTTTGAACACTTTCCTGAAAACTCACCGATGTCAACCTGCTTTCCTGATCTTGTCACATTAAAACAAACATAAGATGCATCTGGTGCTGGTTGTAAAAGGTCAATTAACCCAGGAGCCTCAAAGGATTTTTCAAAACTACAATGTTTCGCCCAGGTTTTACCTAATCTTGCTGTTACTGCTAAAATACAATGAGAGGCACAAATACTGCACTTTATGCCTCTAAGGGTGAAACCCAGCTCTCTTGTAGGACATTATGTGTGACCGATCTCAGATGAAGTCCAGCCCAGACGGTCTGTCGGCCCTGATGCAGATGAATGATAAAGTTATAGAAGTGTTTGTTTTAGAGTCTACTTCCCACAGTTTTTCTGCTTCAGCAGTAGTAGGCCTGTCCAGAATCGGTCCTGTTACTCTCTTGCAATGGCTAGCGTGCACCCAAGTTGCTCTCTCAGCGACTTTCACAGCAGTGTAGGTCACGAGCAACACCTGAAAAGGCCCTTGCCAGCGTCTTATTCTCCAGAATTGTCTTAGAGAGATTTTGACAGTAAGAAATCATAGCATCCTCACAGAGATCTGTAGAGAGATGCGGCTTTGCAGGTGGGTTTAACCCAACTGCAGGAGGTCTTCCAACAGAACCTCAAAAGGACTCAGGTTATTTTTGGCAATTTTTCTCATCATCATGTAAAACAAAGCCAAAGGCAAAGCTTTGACCCAAGACAGTCCTGTTTCTTCACAACACTTAGCAAGCTTAGCTTTAAGCGTCCCATTTTCACGTTCTACCGCCCCGCCCGATTGCGGGTGGTACGCACAAAGTGTAGATAATTTCACACCTAAGAACTCACCAATCTCTTTAACAGCCTTGTCCACAAAATGTTTGCCATTGTCACTGGAAATCCTGTCTGGGATTCCCAATCTTGGAAAAACGTCTCCCAACAAAGCTTTCACCACCGCAGCAGTGTCAGCATGTTTTGAAGGGAACGCTTCTGTCCATTTGGAAAACATGTCAACAATCACCAAACAATACATTTAACCTTCAGCAGGTTCAAGTTCGATGAAGTCCATCATCAGATGTTCAAAGGGTCTCCGTGGAGCCGGATGACCAGCAGGTTGAGTGGACACAGCTCGACCTGCATTGTGTGTAGCACAAACCATGCAAGAACGACAATAGTTTTCAGCAAAAGATGTGAAACCTTTTGTGAACCAATGTGTAGCAACAAGATCAAACATTCCAGTTTTGGAACAATGATCCAAACCATGACTGAGTTTTGCAAAAACTGGGAAAAATGTTAGGCAGACATGGTTTCTTTTCTACAGAAACCCACACACCATCATCTTTGATACAACCTGCCTTTGTCCACGCTTTTATCTCAGAAGAAGTAGCAAAACTCTGCATGGCTGTTAGATCAGACACGTCGAGGGGCTCATCTGCCTGCTCAATAGCAGCACAGGTAGTTGTCAATGGCTGAGCCGCGGCAACTTTGGCGGCCGCATCTGCTCTGGCTAAATTTCTCCATCACAATCATCTGTAAATTGTTTTCGGATTGAATATGTTGCTTGTTCAACTTCTTTGTTTCGTCTTCTTCAGTATTCTGTGTGTATTCATCTGCGGAATCATCATTTATCTTATCTAGGTCTTCCTCCTTGATAATTTGTGTGTTGCAATCTGCTGCATCATCATCTGTCTTCTGTTGGATGTCGTCTGGAGTGTTTTTTGTGTATCCATCTGCAAAATCACCATTTGTCTTCTCTTGGAAATCTTCAAGATTTTGTGTGTATCCATCTGCAAAATCATCATGTGTCTTCTCTTGGACATCATCTTCAAGAATTTTTGTGTATCCATCTGCAAAATCATCAGACTCTCTTGGACATCTTATTTAAGATTATGTGCGTATTCATATGCAGCATTATCATTTGTGTTCTCCTGGTCTTTATCGAGGATGTTCTGCTTTTTCATCCACAACATTTTCCTCTATCTTATATTCTTCATCTTCTTTAGTGTTTTGGAATTCTCTTACAACTGTTTAATTATCTAATTTGTCTTTGTTTTCCTGTTCTTTGGACATTGTTTGGTATGTGGTCATCAAATTCCTTACTCCTCTCTGATTTTCGGTCCATTTTACCCATAGCCAATGACGTTTTTTTGGATCATTGTTACCTAATAAGGCTAATGAAATTTCGGACCCGATTTGGGATGAATATTCTGTCTTTTGGCTTGTCATGTGTTTACTCTTCATTATTTTGACCAGACCTGCTAGTCCACCAACCTTGCCCATAAATTTTCCCAACAGTAAGCTTTCCGTTTTGTACTCTCCCTATTGTCTTAAAACCTTGAAACCTAAGGGAAAAAAAGGGAAAGCTGAAACCCTACATGGACAAATGTTTTTTTTAAAATATACCAAAATACATTTATCTAAATCTTATAAAAAAAACATAAAAAACTATGATAAAATGAAAAAAAATATTTCAAACTAAGTTCTAAAATTTCTAATATGGCAATCAATTAATATTACAGCAAAATATATCTTAAAAAATAATATGGTATCATTAAGTCACAAGCTTAATATAAGAACAGAATGCAAGTGGTCCCACGTTTATCGCATATAATTTTTTACAATTATTATATTTATTTTAAGTATGTAAAACAAACTCAACAGACACCTTATACACTTTTCTCAGAATACATTCATATTTTCTCAGATTTTTCACTCGTTTAAATACTCTCAAAAGTCAAATGTTGGAAGATTTTATAATATGAAAATATTAATAGGCTGCGCTTTTTTTGACTTACAAGTGAAATCGTGTATTTCATCAGAATCCAAAGTACAACAAATTAAGAACTTCTTATCTCGTTAGTCTGCTAATGTGTTATTTAAACACTGTATTGCAAAATTATTAAGGCAATGACCTTAATTGATGGCTGATTATGATCGGCTAGTGCTTAAACAAAGTATGCACCCTTTATCTGATTGGTTGATAGGCAGTGGCCACGAGGCAGTCATGAGGTGATCACTGAATACTAGACCTTTTTTATCCTAAAAAATGTGAGAACTAGGATCATTACTAATATGAAAGTATGACATTGACCATTGAATAAGTACTCATGAAGGAATGCCACTAGGTCCAAAACTGGGTAACTATAAAGAATTAAGTAGGCCTAGTTAATGCAAAGAATATCCATCCATCCATTTTCTTAACCGCTTAATCCTTAATGGGTCGTGGGGGTGCTGGTGCCTATCTCCAGCTGTCAACGGGCGAGAGGCGGGGTACATCCTGGACAGGTCGCCAGTATGCAAAGAATATATTAAATATATTTGAAAGATATTAATGAAGAAAGCCAGTCACCAAAGTATGAGTTGTAATAAGACCAAGGAAGGATTTATTTCATGTTCTGAGCATTTGGTGGCACTACAAAATAAACGGATGCAGTTATTGAAAATTTTATTGGTTTATGAAATAATAATAATCCCTACAATTAATCTAATTGATATTTTTCCAAAATAGGAAGTGTAGTATGACCAAGGAGGGATGTATTTCATGTTCTGAGCCTTTGGTGGCACTACAACATGTAATGGTGTAGTTATTGAAGATCTTATTGGTTTATAACATAATAATAAATGCCTAAAAAAATTAAAAGGATATTTTACTAAAGTATGAGTTTTAGTATGACCAAAGAGAGATGTATTTCATGTTCTGAGCATTTGGTGGCACTACAACATGTAATTGTGAAATTACTGAAGATTTTATTGGTTTATAACATAATAATAAATGCCTCAAAATAATTAAAAGGATATTTTCCCAAAGTATGAGTTGTAGTAAGAAAAAGGAGAGATGTGTTTCAAAAATTTGGTGGCACTACAACATGTAATGGGGTAGTTATTGAAGATTTTATTGGTTTAAAACACAATAATAAATCCCTAAAAATAATCAGAAGACATTTTCCCAAAGTATGAGTTGTAATAAGATAAAGGAGAGATGTATTTAATTTTCTGAGCATTTGGTGACACTACAATATGTAATGGTGAAGTTATTGAAGATTTCATTGGTTTATAACACAATAAAAAAATACATACAATTAATTAAAATCATATTTTACCAAAGTATTGAGTTGTAGTATGATCAAGGGGATGTATTATTATTGTCTGAGCATTTAGTGTGATACTAAACCTGTCCTAGGTGAAGCAAAAAATATATTACTCTGTCCTATTTTTCGGTGTGGCTCGTTTGGAGGAAAATATGATTGTAGATCACGCTCTACCTTGCTGTGATTGCACTGAGGTATCGGTTTTGTAAAAAAAATTCTCTGATGAAAAGTTATTGATCCAGAAAAGCCGAATCTGTGAATATTTTTCTAACTTTACCGAAGTACTCAACTTGTCATTTGCGCACTGAAGTCAAAATAATTTTAAATCTGTACCAGGCTTTTACAACAGCAGCACATTTAGTTTTAAACAATCACAGAGAACAAACTGTCCTCAGAGGAGGGAGTGATAAGAATAATGAGAAAGATAACTCAAAACAACGCTAAGAGTTCAAGACCCCTGAAGAGCAGGATGTGTGGAAATCTTGTGATTGAGAAGCAGGGTGTTGGGAAATGATATGATTCTTTTGCAGAGAACGTATGTGTATGTGATGCTATGAAGAAATACTTAGTGTAACCATATCATGTGATTCCTCTTGCTGTATTCAATAAAAGAGATGAGCCCTATTTAAGCGGGGCCCCACTCTCTGGTGGGGCCCGTCCTGTACAGGTGCGTTTCATAAACTACAAATCTTGTTTGTTGTGTCTTTTCTTCTTTATCTCCTGGAACAGAGACCATTTCCGAAGCCCACTGAGGACGGCTGGATCCTCATATGTGAACAGAGTTAATTGTTGGTTGGAGTTAATCCACAACAGAGGACAAGTTAGAGATAAAATTTGGTATTCCAACAGCACACATATGTGCTCCTGCACAACAGTCGCAGTTTAGCTGGTTAGGGAGGAGGGCTGATGCGGTGAGACCAGGTTGAAATGCGGTAAGAAACAAAGCAATATTCTGACATTCATTAATTGAGTTTTTAAAAAAATCTATTTAATTCTAAGAATTAACTCGCGTTAAAGGTGACAGCCATAATACATACTTATAAGGCTAAGTATGTGTCTTTTTGCTTTGCTTGAGCAGCTGCAAAGAGATAAGAGTGAAGATTGGCGGCAGGGGGAGTGGAATTTGCTGAAACCCCCGCAACCAACCCGACCCTGGATAATTGGAAGATAGTGTTTGTTTGTGTATATATATATGACAATTAAATGAGCGGATTGTATCTTTTTTAAATCATGATGCACCGATTTGTACATAACCTTCACTAAAACTTAGCAGCCTTATCTAAAATTATCTTAATTTTAACCTATTTATTTTTTGTTTCCCATGATATTTAACTTGCTACATTGCTAATTAACTAGCTCAACTAGCACAAGCTGCACCTACAAATTACATACCGAAAAAAATGGAGCAGAGGGTCCTTAGATGTTCTGTTGGTGCAATTAATACCACAGCAAGCCATTTTCTTTTCAATTAGTGCACAATTTATATCAATGTAGTTTGCGGATGCAACTGATGTTCAAGTTCAGAAAAAAAAGGGCCAAAGTCTTAATGTCAGTCCCAGGCTGAAGGCCCCTCTCTGGAGTAAGTGGGGGGGATCAGCAGACTATGGTGGAACGCCATTAGCCATCGTTAGCCACCAGAGTTTGCTTAGAGTAGACAGACCTGTCAATCAAAAAGACACGCCCCTAATTATTCATGATTTCAAAATGAAATTACATCAAAACGGAGAAGTTAGAAAAAAAATCACCCCCCTCAGAGTTGTCATGACTGTGAACCTGAACTATCTAACCTAAAATGGTTTTTTGAACCAGGCTGTAAATATGTTTGTTTTTTGCTGTAGTGTTGGCCTTTTTCTTTCTTTTATTTTTTTTTTCAATATTACAAACAAATAGGCATATGGACACCATAGACATGTATAAATATATTTCAACACGTTTCATCAATGACAATCAATATATAGGGCGCAGCATACAATAATCATTCATTCCACATTCATACTATTGGATAGTTAACTTAAGAGGTCTTCAGAAATGTTCAGTTCATCCTAAGCATTTAAGAGCTAGATCTCTTTTTTCCTTTTCATACATTTTAGAGCAGGTAAATAGTTCTCTACGAGTTTTTTTTTTGTATAGACAAACCAAATGCTTTGTTTTTCTCCATTTTGAGCAATGAATGAAACATTTAGAGAGTAATAATAAAGTATTAACAGCATAGTTCACTTGTGAGTCCTTCAGGTTAATCCCAAATATTATGTTGTCCAGAGTGAAAGAGTCTTGTACGAGAGCCAGTCCTTGAGATCCTCCCAGAATGTCTTGGTGTAAACACAATGAAAGAAGATATGGTCTGTCCTTTCCATATGAGATTCACAGAATATACAGCTGTTATATTCAGTGTTGAATCTTATTCTCAACAGTTCACTAGATGGATAAATCCTGTTTAAAACTTTAAATTGAGTTTCTTTTATCTTTGGACTTATAGGGAACTTTAAATATTCAGTCCTCTATTTTTTTAACCTCTGCTTCAGGAAACTTCTGAACAATAGAGTTCCTATTTAAACATATTGGGTATACATTGTCATTTAGGTAAT
Organism: Apricaphanius iberus; assembly: GCA_028564705.1. Taxonomy (NCBI): domain Eukaryota; kingdom Metazoa; phylum Chordata; class Actinopteri; order Cyprinodontiformes; family Aphaniidae; genus Apricaphanius; species Apricaphanius iberus. Next base: position 1,430,851 of record JAPXFQ010002337.1, on the reverse strand, counting down.
TATGTAAGGTATTGTTTGGTATTTCTTTATTCAGGAAGTGTAGTTCCATGATGTAAAGTGTTCGTAAATTGGGTGGAAGTAAAATTTATTTACAAGCATTTCCATGAGGTGTTTAACTGGTTGAGGAATAGGTCTATGTATTTTGCTAAATTGAGCTCTTTTGCAAATAATGTTATTTGTACAGCAAAAGTTTTCATAAGAAAGCCAGTTACCCTGCTTGTCCACAAGGTGGCATACTGACCATATTCCTTTTTCCAGCCAGTGCTGCAGAAAGAGGGATTTTCCATTGCACAGAACATATCTGTTGTTCCAGATTGGTGTTTGGTAAGGTGTAAAATTATGGTTCTACATGAGTTTCCAGCACAACAGCACTTGCTTATGAAAGGACGCCAGCTTAATTGGAAGTTTTTCTATTTTAAAATCACATTAATGGAAAGCTCAATTCCTTCAATTTTATCAAATAAACCTCTGGAGAGACAAATCCAGATACTGTTCCTATCTAGAAGGAAAGACTTTAACCATTTTGTTTTTATGACCAAATTCAAACATCAATTGAAATCAATTGCTTGTAATCCACCTTCTTGATTCTCTTTAATAATTGCAGATTTTTTAAGATAATGAGCTCTATTTTTCCAGATGTATTTGAAATTCAGTTGATTGATCGCTTTGATATATTTTATCTGAAATAGCTAAAGAGCAGTGGGGCCAAATGCATCTCGCTAGTGACTCCATTTTGGTTAGAGATTTTCTTCCAAATATTGGTAAGTTTCTCTGCAGCCATGAATTTAACTTTGATTTACATTGCTTAATTTTATTATGAATATGTAAAGTTTCACAGGTCTCTCTACCTTTAGGCTACGTCCACACTAAGCCGGATAAGGTTATACGGGGAGTTAGATGCCTAATGTTATCCACTCAACACGAGCATTTACGCCCCATTTAAGGTCCGTTTAAGGTCCCATGATTGCGCAATGCAATGCCGACCTATGCATGTACTGGGCATGCGCAGGGAAAAACAAAAAGAACACAGATTGACAGGTATAATCTACGCCACTGTAAGCGCATCCTTGATCGCCTCCTGTGTTGCCTTCTCATCCGCAAGTAGGTTAGGGTTAACTTTGCAAACGTCTGAATTTGCAAAAGAAGCAGTAGCATAGCGAGACTCGTCTCCATCTTTGCTGTTGTCCTTATCTGGTGTCGTGTTGTTATCCTCATCAACTTAGGACGCAGCATTTGATTGACTTCGCTGCTCTGATTTAGCCGGGGACCGGACAAGTTGCGTCCAGACGTGCTCATTTAGGCATTGAGATAACAGTTAGACGGCTCTCTTACCCGGCTAATACTTATCCGGCCACAGACCACAAACAAAACCGCCTTAGTGTCGACGATAGGGGGGTGTAGACTAAATACCTATACTTTTAAGGCGTTATCCGGCTTAGTGTGGACGTGGCCTTAGTTAGATGAACTCCTAGATACTTAACACAGGGCTTAATGTGGATTTTGTACATTTCACTGAGGTTGCACTTCTTGTGATTAAGGGTCAAACCCAATGCTCTAGAGGGTTAGGGTTAGATCAATGCACTGAAGCACTGCAGGAATTTTTTCAATTCACTTTTATTTATATAGCGCCAGTTCACAACAAATGTCATCTCAAGGCACTTTACAAAAAAAGTCATGTCAATACAATTATACAAACATTCCAATCAGTTAAGTTTTCTATGTAAGGAATCCTAGCAGATTGCATTGGTCATCGGCGTGAGGTTGTGCCCGGAACATGCAGACTCCAACCACAGCAATTCCTCAGCGAACCCTCATACTGAGCAAGCAAATAGCGACAGTGGAGAGGAAAAACTCCCCTTTAAAAGGAAGAAACCTCTGGCAGAACCCTGGCTCAGTATAAGCGGTCATCTGCCACGACCGTCTGGGGGTCTGAGAATACAGAGAAGAGACAGCATGGAGGATGATCGGTGATTTTGGGGATCATCTGGACCAACGCTCCCCATCCAGCAGGGCGCATTATAGCTGAGCAGGGTACCAGACCGGCTTCTATGGGGAGAAAAACACTGAGAGAAAACGGGGTAAACCATCGCATTAACATCAGAAAAAATACATCTGGAGAGTAGTAGAAAAGAAAAGTGGAAGGTGTGTTAGGGTCAGTTGAGTCTGAAAAAAGAATTTTTTTTTCCTAATTCTTAAGTCTATTAGCAATGTATGGTGTGAGGGAGATGGAGTTGAGGAGGGCTGCCGGACCGGGCTGCATCCTCCCCTCGCCAGATCGGGCTGAACATCTCCCTCTACTCCATGCCTGGAAATCCAGGAGGAAAGAAGGAGGTAAGTGGGTAAGTATTGTAGTGCTTATGCATCTCTCCTTGCTCATAGGACTGTGCCCTCTCCAGAATCTATGTATTAGAGAGATAATATTATTGGTAAGTGATATAACTGGAGTAGATAAAGGCCCGCTCTTCCGAAGACGCTGGCATTATTTACCTCAACGACCCCACCTGGCCGGTCCATTGACCACCCAGTTTGGAATAGGGAGACGAAGGCAGTGCACTGACCAATGTCAGTAGCCTCTTTGTCCATCACTTTCTATCCTCAAAAAAACTGGTGTAAATCTGTTTCTGTCCTGATTCATGATTCAACCTTTGTTCAATTCTCTAATCATTTTATTATGGTAAATTAATACATTACTGTTAGAAATCGGAGAGGGATTATAAGGTCTAGTGTCTATATAAGTAACTATAAGCTTTATCAAAAAGGAAGGTTTTAAGCCTAGTCTTAAAAACAGACATAGTACCTGACTCACGAACTAAAACTGGGAGCTGGTTCCACAGGAGAGGAGCCTGATAACTAAAAGATTTGCCTCCTATTCTACTTTTTGAAATCCTAGGAACAACCAGTAGACCTGCATTCTGAGAACAAAGTGCTCTGTTAGGAAAATATGGAACAATCAGATCTCTGATATACGATGGAGCTTGATTATTAAGGGCTTTATACGTAAGGAGGAGGATCTTAAACTCTATTCTGGATTTAACAGGGAGCCAATGGAGAGAAACCAAAACAGGAGAAATGTGATCTCTCTTTTTAATATTCATCAGAATTCTTGCTGCAGCATTTTGGATTAACTGAAAGGCTTTGATTGCATTTTTCGGACTTTCTGATAATAAGGAATTACAGTGGTCCAGCCTCGAAGTCACAAATGCATGGACTAGTATCTCTGCATCCCTCCTGGACAGGATGTTTCTAATTTTAGCAATATTCCGAAGGTGAAAGAAAAAAATCCTAGAAACCTGTTTAATATGAGATTTAAATGTCATGTCTTGGTCAAAAATTACACCGAGGTTCTTTACGTTATTACCAGAGGCCAAATTAATGCCATCCAGATGAAGTGATTGACCTAGCAGTTTCCTTTTTAAAGGTTCTGGTCCAAAGACAACAACCTCTGTCTTGTCTGAATTTAGTAGCAGAAAATTCAGAGTCATCCAAGTTTTTATGTCTTCGAGACATGCTTGTAATCCACCTAACTGATTGGTTTCATCAGGTTTTGTGGATAAATATAACTGTGTAACATCAGAATAACTGTGGAAATTCATACCATGTTGTCTAATTGTTTTACCAATTGGAAGCATATATATAGTAAAGAGAAACGATCCAAGCACAGAACCCTGTGGTACTCCACAAGTAACTGTTGAGTGTGATGAAGATTTATCATTGACATGAAAAAACTAAAATCTGTTGGACAGATATGATTTAAACCAACCTAGAATCCCTACAACATGTTCAAGCCTTTCTAAGAGAATATTTCAAGGAAATTTCAATCAAACGCAACTGGACTTGGTAATTTGTCTTGGAAGACGTTTCACCTCTTATCCAAGAGGCTTCATCAGTTCATGCTCGCCGCTGACCAGGCTGGGACTGGTCCAACTAACTGGTGTGGAGACTCAGCTATTTAACCACTTGAACAAGAATCATTATGTCATTGGATCCTTTGTGCTCCATGTCTTAACGACGGTCGTTGGCGTGTCGCCTATTGGTGGAGGTTAGGTTTCGGCTTCATTAGTGCCCTATTGTGTTATAACGACAGTCATTGGAGTCACAGTTGTTTCTGTTATTAGAGGCTAATTTGTTGAGTCTCCTAGGGAGGGATGAAAGTGCAGCATTGTAAATTGGAGATAGGTGATGTCTCAGGCCTCCTCCTCTGTTTAGCGATGGTTTCTCTACTTTTACATAGATGGCTTCTTTTACTCCTCTTTCAAACCATCTGTCCTCTCTGTCTAATATCTGGACATTGCTGTCCTCAAAGGAGTGGGCTTTCTCCTTGAGATGTAAATGAACAGCAGAGTCCATGCCTGAGGAGTTAGCTCTCCTGTGTTGGGCCATGCGTTTGTACAGTGGTTGTTTGGTTTCACCAATGTAGAGGTCCTTGCATTCTTCATTGCATTGGATTGCATACACCAGGTTGCTTTTGTGTGTGTGTGGTGTTCTGTCCTTGGGATGTACTAGTCTCTGTCTGAGTGTGTTGCTGGGTTTGAAATACACAGGGATACTGTGTTTGTTAAAAATCCTCCTGAGTTTTTCAGAAATCCCAGACACATATGGAATGACTACATTGTTTCGTTTGTTTTCTTTTTCTTTTTCAACCACTTTGTTGGCTTTCCTTCTGGAATTAGCTGCAGTTTTCACAAAAGTCAAGCTGGTCAAGCTCGGTATACCCCAATGTGGAGCCTACTGTCCTTTCTCCTCTGGACGACACAATCTAAAAAGGGCAAACTATTGTCCTTGACATCTTCTCTGGTGAATTTGATGTTTCTGTCCACTGAGTTTATGTGTTCAGTAAAGGCTTGCACCTCTTTGGTTTTGATTTTAACCCATGTGTCATCTACGTATCTGAACCAGTGGCTAGGTGTTATTCCTTCAAAGGAGTTCAAAGCTCTACAATCTACCTCCTCCATGTTTAAATTTGCCACAATTGGAGAAACTGGTGAGCCCATGGCACAGCCGTGTTTCTGTCTATAAAACTTGCCATTGAACTGGAAATATGTGGTATTCAGGCACAATTCACAGGCTTATTGCAGAACAATTTGGGTTGGCAACCCTTAAAATGGTGCGGGAACATGAAAGGTTGGCTCGGAAAATTGCAGATTACAGAAACCACCTGCGTTTCAGTTTGAGATGCAGACAACAAAGGCTCACACCAACTAACGCCTATGCTATAAATTCCACTATTAGACGGCATAGAGTGGAAAAGATCATAGAAAAGGCACAAAACCAACTCCTCAATAAAAGATTACAGACAATCAATTTCACCATTGAAGGTCTGAAAGATGATAGCAGATCATTCACTACAGACAAACTGATGTCAATATTACCCTGGTCCTATCTTAGAGAGAGTTGTGGTTTTCACCCAGACAGCACAACTATACTCAACACACCAAGAGCAAAGTAAGACAAACCAGGTAATTCCCACAACCTACAATCTCGTAAAAACATCGAAAAAAATACAGAAACACTCACTTGGAGGCAAAAAAACTGACATCCCAACACAAAAATGAACACACAAAACAGGTGGGTAAAGAGCATTGTCAGACAGAGAACTTTCCCAACCGAGAGAAAGAAGTCCTAGCTAAGTGGTTTGAACTTTGCCATGACACCAAAAAAGTTTACATAGTGGGACTGGGATTACAGGCCACAGAATCCGCTATAAAGGAAAAAACAACTTAAGTGGAACCGAGGCAGAACAACTTCGGTTAAAAGTGTCGGCAGCTTTGTCTGAGGCTAAGGCTGCTCTAACCTCACCATTGGGGAGAGGAAAAAGCAGTATCAGCACTGAGCAAGGAGCAACAACATCACAATCCTTCCAGCAGACAAAGGTAGGTGCAACAGTTGTGCTCAATACAACTGATTTACCACACCAAGATCTTTGCACAACTGAATGACACTAACACGTATGAAACTCTGAAACGAGACCCCACGAGTGGGTACAAAAAGAAGGTGATAGAATGTCTACAACAACTACAAAAAAGAAGGCATGATTGACAAAACACATCACTACCCGGCTTTAACCCCCAGGACTCAATTCCTTGCCTATATGGACTCCCCCAAGATCATAAAGAAGGGGCACTGCTCAGGCCCATTGTCAGCAGTATGAAAAACTCTGTCACGTACAATACAGCCAAACACAAAGCTAATATCCTGGCACCTCTGTAGGCCACACCCCACACCCACATCCAAAACTCCATAGACTTTGTGAACAAAGTCGGAATCTAAAAAAACTGGATCCAGATGAGAACAATGGTTTCCTATGACGTGACTTCATTGTTCACACTGTATTTCCTACCATGAAGGGCCTTGGTCACAGTAAGAGAACGACTGTACACAGGACAACTCCCATCCAAAACAGAACAAAATTCAAACCAGAACACATGTGCCAGACTCCTGGGAATTGTGCCTGATATACCACATATTTCCAGTTCAATGGCAAAGTTTTTATAGACAGAAACACGGCTGTGCCATGGCTCACCACAGTTTCTCCAATTGTGGCAAATTTTATACATGGAGGAGGGTAGAGTTGCAGAGCTTTGAACTCCCTTTGAAGGAACTAACACCTAGCCACTGTTCAGATGTACGTAGATGACACATGGGTTAAAATCAAAACCCAAAGAGGTGCAAGCCTTTACTGAAAGCACATAAACTCAGTGGACAGAAACATCAAATTCACCAGAGAAGATGTCAAGGACAATAGTTTGCCCTTTTTAGATTGTGTCGTCCAGAGGAGAAAGGACAGTAGGCTCCACATTGGGGTATACCGAAAACCCCCACACACAGGACCCAATACCTACCTTTTTTGACTCACACCACCCCACTGGAACACAAGCTTAGTGTTATCAGGACCCTGCAACACAAGAGCTGATAACATACCCACCAGCTCACAGGCCCCAAGGGGAAGAACGCAAGCACATGAGAGACACCCTCACAACTTGTGGTTACCCCCAGCTTGACTTTTGTGAAAACTGCAGCTAATTCCAGAAGGAAAGTCAACAAAAGTGGTTGGAAAAAGAAAAAGGAAAACAAACGAAACAATGTAGTCCCATTCCATATGTGTCGGGGATTTCTGAAAAAAACTCAGGAGGATTTTTAACAAACACAGTATCCCCTGTGTATTTCAAACCCAGCAACACCACTCAGGACAGAGACCTAGTACATCCCAAGGACAGAACACCACACGCACACAAAAGCAACCTGGTGTATGCAATCCAATGCAATGCAGAATGCAAGGGACCTCTACATTGGTGAAACCAAACAACCACTGTACAAACGCATGGCCCAACACAGGAGAGCTAACTCCTCAGGCATGGACTCTGCTTTTCATTTACATCTCAAGGAGAAAGCCCACTCCTTTGAGGACAGCAATGTCCAAATATTAGACCGAGAGGACAGATGGTTTGAAAGAGGAGTAAAAGAAAGCCATCTATGTAAAAATGAGAGAAACCATCGCTAAACAGAGGAGGAGGGCCCTTAGACATCACCTATCTCTCCAATTTACAATGCTGCACTTTCATCCCTCCCTAGGAGATTCAACAAATTAGCCTCTAATAACAGAAACAACTGTGACTCCAATGACTGTCGTTATAACACAATAGGGCACTAATGAAGCCGAAACCTAACCTCCACCAATAGGCGACACGCCAATGACAGTCATTAAGACATGGAGCACTAAAGGATCCCAATGACATAAATGATTCTTGTTCAAGAGGTTAAATATCTGATCTCCACACCAGTTAGTTGGACCCAGTCCCAGCCTGGTCACAGCGGCGAGCGCATGAACTGATGAAGCCTTTCTTGGATAAGAGTGTGAAACGTCTTCCAAGACAAATTAACCAAGTCCAGTTGCGTTTGATTGAAATTTCCTTGAGATAACCATGACCTGGATGAATGAGAATATTCACAGGCCTAAGAGAATATTATGATCGACTGTGTCAAAAGCAGCATTATAGAATCTGCTCTACTTTTTTGAGAAAGATTGTAGTGTCGTCAGCCAGCTGACTTATTTTTAGTTTTTGATAAAAAAAATTCAACTTGTCTATGTCTGAATTTTTCATGAGAGTTGCCAACATTTCTGCATCCATGATAAACAGAAGTGGGGACATGTTACATCCTTACTTAACACCTCGGTTAAGAGAGAAGCGAGGAGTGGTACCTGTTGGGAGAGTGCTGGATGTTTCATCATAAAATGATTCTATAATGCTGCAAAATTTGGGGCCTAATCCGTATATGAAGGACTTTAAAAAGGAATTGGTGTTCAAATTTGTCAAAAGCTTTGTAAATATCCAGAAATAAAATGTATCATTGTCTTCTATATATGCCACATATATATGCCACATATAGCCCAAATTGAGGTGCGTATACAGGCCATATATGTGCTGTAATTTAATTAATTTAATGTTGGTCCCTAGCCATGTGGGTTTGAGAGGTAATGAGTTAGCTGATAAGATGACCAAACCAGCATTGAACAAAAATGTAATTGATGTTAATGTTAAATTAGGTAAAAATTAGGAAAAATCTGTTGTTTCAAGACTTTAGAACAATGGCAGGAAGGACGGAGAGGTCAAACTCGAGGGAGCTGTACAGCATAATATATTATTTAAAAAAATATTTCCAAATGTGGCCTTCACAAAGAAAGAACAAACATCAATTAATGGGATTATTGTGGGTCATACTTTTTAAACAGTTCACTTAAATTTATGGGTAAACACCCAACAGGGTTGTGTGAACAGTGTCAGGTGAGGAAAGATATTTCACATGTTCTTTTTAGTTGCAGAACATACTGTATGATCAGCAGATATCTCAAATGAACGAAGGGTTAAGGAAAGAAGAAATATATATAAATGAAATATGATTATTTTATTAGATAGCTGTAAAAATGTTCTTAAAGTTCCTTAGAACGAAGAAAAGGAACATGTTGGCACTATTGTTAGCTGTTCAGTGGGTGGAGGAAAGTAAACCATTACGTACAATAATCTGTTCAGATTCCAGTTCATCATTAATAAGCTTGTATAATAGTTATTCAAAAAGCAGACCTGATATACTACTTGAGGTATTACAAACTATATTTAGAATAAATATGATGGGATTAGTAATCAGTTGTGTTTGGGTACCAGCACATTATGGGATTCCTGGAAATGAGGAGGCAGATAAAATGGCAAAAGAGGCTGCAAGAAGAATTCAAGTAGATTTAAACATCAAATTTAGTAGAGCTGAAATTAAAGACACCATAAAACAGAAAATGAGGGAAAGATTGCAAAAACGATGGGAGGAGGAAAGGACAGGAAGATTGTATTACTCTATTCAAAGGAAAACAGAAGACATGAGAAGAACAGAGAGGAACAGGAGGGAGGAAACAATAATATCTAGACTTAGATTTGGACACACTGGGTTGAACAGCACATTATTTATTATAGGAAAGCACAGAACAGGAAAAAGTTATTATTGTGGAGTAAAAGAAACTATAGAACACGTTTTATTATATTTATAATATATAGAAGAGATAAGACAACTACTTTATAATTTGGGAAGAAATAAGACTAGGTTAGACATAAAAGATCTTTTGCAAAGAAATTCGGGATGTAAAAGTTATTCTGCCTTATTTCAGTTTCTAAAACGAACACATGTGTATGATAGGATATAAGTTTTTTTCCCCCCTTCTTTTTCTTATTAGCCTTTTGAGTACTATTCCAGTCCACACTCCATGCCAGGTGGTGGCAGTAATGCACCAGATCGGTTTTTGGCAACCGCCCATAAAAATCCTACAAAGAAGAAGAAGAAGAAGAAGAAGAAGAAGAAGAAGAAGAAGAAGAAGAAGAAAAAAAACAACAACAACAACAAAGGTAGAACAGTTGGGCATCAAGCTACACTGTGAACGACTTTTTCTATTTATTTTTTTCAAATAAATAAGGGTAATCTGTTCCTTTTCTCTTTAAGGAAGTGGTAAAGATGAAACCGCCTCCTCGTGCTCGAACAAAACGAGACTGGAGCTTTCGGACAGCGGCTCCGGAACCTCGTAGGACAGCGTGCCGTAATTGGGGACGGGCTGAGCTAAAAAAGCTGCTGAGTGTCTTAAAAACCCTCCATCAGTCCACTGGAGGGCTGGAGGACATTGACTTTGTTCTCCTGAAGAAACACATTCCTACTCGCTCCATTTCAGAGGTAAAAAAACAAAACCCATCACCACTGCAAAACAAGTAATGTCAAGTTTATTGTATTTGTATAGCGCATTTGAGCAACAATGCAGTTCAGAGTTCTTTACATGATTAAAACATGACAAAATAAGCACACAAAAAAGGCAAAATAAAGAGATGTAATGAAACTGTGTAATCCATACTAGAATTAACCATGTTCATGTTATTGATTAATCCCAAAAACATCGTTAATTCACAAATACAGGTTTGTTTTAAAGGAACTCAGTGTTTCAGAACTTTTCCGCAGCTCGTTCTAGGATTATTCGGGAATAGCGGCATGCTGCTTCTCCGTATTTGGTTCTGATTTTGGAATGCAGAGTAGACTTGAACCACTTGTCATTTGTGGCCTGTAAGGTTGACTCAACGACAACAGGTCTTTATTGTGTTTTGGTGCCACTGATTTTTAAACTAGCAAAATATGAAGTCTTTAAAAAAACAAAACAGTTTTCCAACGATAATTTCATTCATTAAGGGAAAAAAGGTTATCCAAACCAGCCAGCCCCCATGGGAAAAAGTGATTTTTCCCATTGTTTAAATCATGTATTAACTGTGATTCTTTAAACTGTTAGAAAGCTGATGGGAAACTGAGGACTGATGAGACTAAGGTTGATCTTTTAGAAATGTTCATATCATGTAACTTCAGACCCAAAATCCTTATGTCAATCCAGAAAACCATCGAGCTGATAGTTTGGTGGTTTGGGGCTCTTTTGGTTCCTCAAGACCAGGAGAATTTCCGTTAATTTCCGTTAATTAACAGAACCATTCAATTTAAAAAATCCTGCAGAAATTCCAGCCATTGGTACAAACCCTTAAACTCTATTACACATTGGTACTGCAGCATGATAGTGATCCAAACAACAGCAGGAAGACTACTTTAAAATAAAATAAAAAGAGCTAAATAAAATTCAGATAGTCTGTCCTCGCTGTTCAGACTTAAAACCCCACCAAAGTGGCCTAATTAAAACAAATCTCTGCAAACCAGAGTGGGTCAAAATTAATCAGTGGTGATGTTAAACACTTACTTTCATTTCTTCTAAATTCTGGATGTCAGTCATTGCTGCTAAAGGTGGTACAACTAGCCATAAGGTTTAGTGGGCAATTACTCATTCCCAGAGGGCGCGGTATGTTCGCTGTTATTGAAAGCATCTTCTTTTTATGAATGAAATCACATTTTGGACAACTTCTTTTTGCTTTTACTCGGGTTATATTTATTTATTAGTAAGATTTGTTGATGTATTGGAAATACTCAAAGGAGACTTATTATAACTATTTTTCCACAATTTAAAATAGGATTATGAGTTCCAGAAAACATGTTTCTCAAGTTGTTTGATGGAAATAACTTGTAGGAAACAATGGTTGCCAACCTGCATTTCCCTCTGTTTCAGCCCCTTGCAGATTGTGCTGTTTCTGCTGCTCATTACATATTAATGAGCTGCTGCTAACTTGGCCACGCCCAATACTTCTACAATCTTTGCTCACGCCCACCACTCACATAGTGACTGTTACCACTATGTGTGAAAGTTACGGACATGGCTGTTGCAGTAGTTCAACCATAGAAAAAAGAAAAATCAGCCATACAAAAAAATACAAATAAGTAGTTCAACCATACAAAAAAGTATTCAATCATGCAAAAAAATACAAAAACAGTAGGTTAAACATAGCCTACATGTTTGAACCAGAATCTGCTCCCGTAGGAGGGGAGTCTCCTGAGAACCTGATACGCAGAGAATTCAGCAAGATATTTCTGAATGGTTATTGAAGAAATTACTTAAATTTAGATGAATATATTTAACTGCTTACCTGGCCCTTCGATATCTTCCTGAGACGCCAACTAAAGCCTTCCAGTTCGATCTTGCTGACTCCAGCTGTCTAGCACTGCGGTGACCCCGCTCTTTGAGCTCCGTGCGGCTGCATGTCCTCAGTCTTTCCCTGATGCAGCTCTTCTGTCCTTTTCGACTGGGACCTGATGAAGTGTTATGAGCTCTTTTGACCGGCCAAAAACTGAGCATTTTGCGTGGAGCTTTAACATGGTGTTCCATAATCTGAATGGTAACTTTTGTTTCCTGCTTTACCTGGTGGGTGGAGACAGCGCTCTGAGGAGGTGTGGATATTCCAATATTCCGGCTTGTGATGTAGAAACCCGTACAGATTTTGAACAGCTCAATCAGAGACTGAATGCAGGATCAATTAAGAAACACCTATCTCACTCAAAACAGCATGGATGTTGTTGTTTTTTTCTTTTCAGATTTGTATGCATGTATATGCACCGGAGACAATAACACCCAAAATCTAAGGAAAAGTGATCTTTTCATAATATGTCTCCTTTAAGTAGGACGTTCATGGTGCTGTGCATCTGTCATGGCCAAAAGTCTTGGTAGTGTAAAGCTATCTTGTGTTTCTGTGTTATACTAAAATAGCTAAATGTTTTAAATCATTTTAAATAATATTTGGAAGTGAACTATATAAACTTTAGTCGTCAATATTTAAAGACATAAAACACTTTAAGCATTGAAAACCTCATGCCTGGTTCAATTTTTATCTAATCTAAAAAAAGCAGTACAATTAAATTTAACCGTCAATCAATTAAATGACATTTGGAGTTTATGTTACAATGATTAATATGTAAAGTACAAACCACTAAGTACATTTAAAAGCTTGGTTTGTTGGGTGCTCTATGAAAATTTGGGAATTTCTTTATGTCAAGATGGAGAATTTCATCAAATTTAGGCTCAACAAATTAAAAGTAAATAATCAATAAAAGTCAATTTAAAATACTTTTTTTAGTTTACAGCTTTAAGATATACAGAACATTAGGCTGACATCTAGTGGTAGTTCTGAAAATTGTCCAGAGTCAGCTCAGATCCACCTGTGGCTATGCAGATCTGAGCAACCAAGGGGTCATCATTCTCCACAGCGTCTCTGGATCAACTATAAGTGCATTGTGTGGATCTGAGCCAGGCCAAAACAACTCTGCAACCTGGGATATCCTTATGTGTACTTTTCTTTTATCGATTTTTTTCTTTGAGTACATGAGGTTAAAAGTACAGTCAGTTTTTGTATAAATTGTCTAAACTATCAACATGACCTTCCTATTAAAGGTGTTATATTTGAATTTGAATTACATATTTGAAATCTGTTTGAAATTTTCACCAAGTTTTGTAGCTAGGTATTCAGTAAAAGGAAAGCAAAGCCCCTTTATACTCTACTATCTTATAAACTAAAGAGTACTGGAAGGGTTAGGCTTCAGACTAAAGCTTGCTACTACTACTCTGAATGTACAAAGCTGAGTGAGGTGAAAGGGAATTTACTCTTTAAATATTATCCATGTAAGAGTTTAGAGTTAGGATTCCAATAATTAATTTTTCCATACCCAGACTTACAGACTTTATAGAACACTCATCGGATGTGATGGAAAGTAGGAGTTGAGGCATCTGCCCTCAGATACCCCTGGGAGATGTCCAGCTTGTCTGTCTGGGTAATGTGTAGGTTGGGTAGTCCAGTAATTAAATATGATCCTGCAGCTTTGATATAGGGAAACACTACGTGGCTTTCATTGTTTACACAGATTTTAGAATTCTAGGACTTCTCACTAGACTGGTTTCAGCAGATTTTGTTTGGCAACTGAGAGACTTGTGAATCATACAGTTAACAGCTGTATGTGTTGATGGATCACAGACGACTGGACTTGGATCAGACCAATGAAAAGCACTTAAAGACATCAGACTCATGGAAATATTTCTTTGTTCCCCCGAACATACCAGTAGATGGTGATAAAGGAACATATTCTCAGAGTTAGAACAAGTTATATTTCTGTTCCTCTTCCCCGTTAAATTAAAGAGATTGTGGTGGATTTTCAAGGGTTATTGTTGTTTGGTTAAGAATAATTTGGAAACAATTATACCAATAACTTAATACTGGAATAATTGTTAATGTAACTTATATTATCAGTGATAAATGAGCAAAAATGGGGCACCAGCTTCTTAATCCATGTAAAAAGCAATGTTAATTATTAAACAAGACTAACGGTCTATCTGAAAGGTGAGTTCTTTTGACCAGTGTATCAAAACATCAACACTAAAAGAAGCACGGAGACTAACCTCAAGTTTAAGGAATTCATTCACCAAATGCTTACACAACATAAAATAAAATTTTATTTAGTTTAAATGAACTATTCTACTTATTCTAAATGATGGCTCTATGCTACAGGGAAGGATGGATCTCTTGCGGAGGACAGAATCCAAACAAAGCAACGTCACAGGAAAATCTGGTCACATATGTTTACGTAGTAGGTGTGAGTGGGCCAGGGGGAAAGAGCATGACAGGGGCATTATCGACGAGGTGTGAATTTAAGCAAAGCACGTGGTCGACTCAGGGAGATAAAGGAAAACCTGGTGATAGTTAGCCTTGTGGCTCAAACAAAGAAGCTATCAGATAATGTCCACCCTTTTCCTCCTCTCTCCCCAATCACTGAAAAAAAAAGAAACTCTGCTCTACCCAGAATGAAAACAAATCGGAATTTTCCTACTGTGAGAAGTCTTCAGACCATGATAGGAGGCTGAAGTGCTGAAAGAAAGGTTATCCTGGGTCAAGGAAAGTTGTCCACCTTAGTTTGCGCTGAGCAGGGAACAAAATTTGGCGCGCCAGGGCCGCTTGGAATGGGCCAGTGATTTGCACAGGGCGAAAGCAGCTGTGATTAGGACAGTGCTTAGAGGAGGGAAAGCCAGGAAGCACTGTCAGTTTGGGGTTAAATCCATCGGACCATCCGTGGGATCAGAGATGGGAGAAGGTTGCTAGCGACTCAATGGCTTCTCTTTGGGAACGCCAGCGTGTTCGTCAACTGGAGAGGCTGGAATTTTGGCCTCCTTGGAGCTAGAAGATCAGTGGAAAAGGGACGAGCGAAATGACCAATGGTCCGGCCCATGGCATGCTGGGACACTGAGTCATCTAATATTTACTGGACAGAACCAACAAGAGGCTATTTAATGTACTTTGATTTGAACTTAAAAGTGAATTTGATTTCGAAATTGTGGGACACCGGCTTTTTAGGACTGGGGTTGGACACCCCTGCTCCATAGACCGCTGCTGGCAACCCCCTTTCAGTATGAGTAGATCCAATTGTTCCCCCAGCTTCCCATGCGATCACAGTTCCTGGCACAAAAGCCTAGTTTATACTTCTCCATCAGCAAGTTTGCACCCAGACGCGGACGTATTGACTGAGACGTGTCAGTGTTATAAAGCAATTCCCCACCAGGGCAACAGGAGGTGCTAACTTCTTTTCTGGTCAAACAACTAGAGTTTATTTTTTTCAACTTGTGAACGCATTGCGCCGCAAGGAGCAGTGGTTGAAAGAAAGTTCGTTTTGATTGAGCTGGAATGCTTTTTAATGGAGTGCCCAATTCTTTAAACCACATGTAAACAAACACAGTAGTCTGTTTTGTTGTTCTCTATACCTTGTGCTTAAAACTGCCAAAAGACCACATTGGATAAACTTTAACATAAAGCATCTAGCACCCAAACACTGCATTGACTACAGATTACAATAACTATAGAGCACCGTTCTGGTGAAATGATTTCTCGGTGATGTTGGGCTGACCAATAACACGTATACGTTCTTCGTTGACGGAGACAGATGGTTATATGTGTGTATATACACAGGCTTTATACACCATATTGAATAACTATTTATTGTATATCCACAATATCTATTAACAATGGATGTGCATAATGTTAACAAATCAATTGAGACTGATGTAAGCACAGCTAATCCATATAACAAAACTGTAAACGCACTTTTTATGAGATCGCTTAAACTTATTGTGATACACATTCTAAACCAGAAGGTTGAGCTCAGACTGCCATGGTAAAATGAGAAGAAACCACTTATCTCTTTTTTTTCATTCATAAACCACATTAGTAGCAATGGGAATGTTGTCATATATATTTTTTTTAAACGTGTCCTGTCTAGCAGTATGCTACTCAGAATAGGTGTCTGAGTACCCAGTACGAGCCCAACAGTTTTACTTTCCCAAGCAGAGTATTACAGCTTCGCTGTAGTACGCCACTTGATGTATATGTATGAAAAATCTTTATTAGTGATTACTGTGGGTTCAATTTCCTGACGTCATGGACACTAAACCGAGACAAGAAGGGAGAAAGGAAGAAGGTGAAGAAAAGAAACCGGACCAACAGAGGCGCGAACCGACGACACAAGACAGGGAGGCAAACAAAGAACACAAGAAAACATCCCAGTCCTCCACCTCTGCCGGACGGCAGAGAAACAGTAATAAAAAACAAAAACAACAAACTGTACAGAACCAAACCAATAGTTCGGATCTAGTAGAATAAACTAAGAATTACACATTCACTACACACAAGCATGGATTAATGAACATAATACAAATGTTTCTGGTAAGCTCCTGTGAACAACTAACTAATGATGATAACCTCAGCTTAAGATATGCCCGTCCACACCAATGTCCCCACACCTATGTGTGTGTGCGAGCATGCAGGTCGGAATAAGGTTTCCCCATGCAAGTGATTGATAGCTGGTGTAAGGAACCGTCAATCCGTCCTACAGGAATCGACACAGACATGGAAGAGGCAGGAGATGTATGCATCCAGGGTCCCACAGAGTACAGAGGCCACAGGCGGATCAGCGCAGGGTCGATCACCCACCAAGAGAGGAACAGATGGAAGCCCCAGGGGAACACCCACCAGCCGCAATGCTGGGGCCCGAGAGATCGCAGTGACGAGCCCACGGGCTCCGCCGGAAACCGGCTACGCCAGGGCGGGCCCGGATCAGGACCCGGAGGCCACGGGGACCAGGGGCACCCCGCCCCCCAGCGGGGCCCCAACCAGGGACCAGCCGACAAGGGCCCCCCCCCGCCGCCGCAGGCAAGGGGATCCGCAGCCAACCGACGGACAACACACGCCGCCGCCACCCCGGACCAATACCCATCGCCAACAACCCGGCCCGCCCCCACGCCAGGGAGCCACAGCAAGAGCCACAGCGGATGTACGCCCTCCCCAGGCCGCGTCCAGCCAGCACCTGGACATCAGATCTTCCAGCTCCCGGGTCCAGATCCCGCCCCACGCAGGGCGCCAAGATCAGGGGCCCAGCCAATGCCGGACAGCCCCCACCAGGTGAACAGACCAGCCAGCAGAAGTCCTGGAACCGGCAGGAGGCCTGGGCGCCAGGCACGGTCCCCACCGATCCACCGGACGGCACCAACCTATTCTACAACCCCGGCACCCCCATAAGAGGTGCCCCAGTCAATCCAAGGAGGACGTCGGCCCGAAACAGCGGCCGCCCGACACACCGGACCACCCAGGACCCGCCCGACATGCACCAGGACCGAGCCGGGCCGCAACCGGGACCCCCGGCCCCAGGCATCGAGAGCCATCATCAACCAGCGGGCAGGAGCAACCATCACCGACGGGAGGAGTGACGGGGAGGGAAGAAGATGCATCAGGCCAGAGAGCAGCCAAACACCCAACCGCCAAGGCCCCCACACCGGCAAGAGCAGCCCACCAGCCCAGGACCCCGACCAGACGGCCTGATGTTCTATCCGGGCTCCGACCCCTGATGGTCCAACGAACAGGGGTGTGGAAAGACCCCCCAGCCTCTCTCCCCCCGCTCAATGTGGTGTTGTTGCGTGTTGTTCTAATGTGCACTTAAAACAGAGGGGTGGGACATGGGAATACTGCCGGTAATCCCCATATCCCCCCCCAGGCCCTCAGTGTCTAGATGCGTTTAAACAGTGGGTGCCGGCACCACAGGCGAGGCCCCCACAACGGGCCCCTATAGGGGGCCCCCCATGAGGGGTCCGGCCCCCAGCGCCAATGCGCCACACCGCCAGGTCCCTACATGTGCGATCCATGTAAATGTTGCAAGTGTAAGTGTCTAAGTTGCTCAATAAAATCGGGACCCAGGCCGCCACCGGGTAGCGAAGACGGAAGCTCCATCCCGCACCCCAGTGACGTGCCCACGTCCCAGGTTGTCATATTTTATTTCAGTCATTTACAATTGCTCTGGCACCCTCCAGCACCTCTGATACTTCTGGTTCCAGAGGCCGGTGCCACAGGAAATGCAGAGGCTGCAACTCGTAAATGCCACTCCAGCCTGCCATAACTGATATGAATTCTTCTTGAACTATGACTAGAATAATGTTAGAAAAAATAAATAAATTAAAGCTATTGATTGATACTGTATTTGCACAGAGTGCATGGGAAATACGGCTGAACGATTAATTGCATATGCAATTAAATCGCAATTTGGTAAAATGTGATTTCCTAATCGCAAAGGCTGCGATTTGACTTGATGTAAACATATCTGGTAAAGTCACGTGACTTGCAAACAGCTCAAACAATGCAGGGAGTGAAAGAAACGTTGCACTTTAACCCGTTATAAAATGGCCTAAAGCTTAACAGAATCCAACGCTGCACAATAGTTGGTACCAAAGAGGAACCGTACATCAGTTGTGAGAAATTATATCGGCTATGAAAACGTTGATGCTGCGCAACGCCAGGTAATGCTGAACCCGTCTTGGTATTGTTGCTGCCTCACGAGGTAGGCTACAGTACGAACCTTTATCAACACCTAAAAACATCACACCACCATATATGAGAGTTGCACGGCTAAACTGACCGCCACCAGTGTTTAAATTTCAAGTGAACAAACTTCCAGCTGACAGGGATCGCTGACCGAGCTGTTTGAAAGAATCGCTACTTACGAACATAAAAAAACGGCATACGGAAATTATTCGTGCTATAAGGGGTTTTATAGCCAAAAGTATTCTTTGTTAAGCATGATGAATATGCTAGGATTCAATCTCACACACACATTTTAGCCACATTTTACCTGCGCTGTAAAAAAAATGCCGACAGAAAGTTAAAGCCGCACCGGAAACAGCGGAGTATTTTGCAACAACTGACCTGAGATCAAACCGCTGTACCATACCAGAGTCGGAAAGTGCATTAGATAGCTGGAGTATTAAAAATCAGAGCTTGTTCCTTCAAGCATCCTACTTCCTGGATAACCACACGGAGGAAAACATTGCAGCCGGAGGGAATTTCTAGCTGGGATCAAAAGGAAGAAAACCTTGATTTCAGAACGACACCAATGACCATCGAGTGTGTTGATTAAAAGTAGATAAAGTTGTTAATATTTGCTCGTGAACATATGGATTATGAATATGGACTTATGGACTAGAATAAATTATGTATCAAAATCTGTTTATAATAAACAATATTTTTGCTTGCATTAACTAAAAAATGCATGACAAAAGCCCCACAAAAATAATTGCATATTAAATCGCAATTGCAATATTGAAGAAAAAAAATCACAATTAGATTATTTTCCAAAGTCGTTCAGCCCTAATGGGAAATATATTTTTATTTATTAAATTCACTCCTTTTTTTATTACTTTATTAAACGTGCTTTGTAGTCATTTATTTTCATATTGTATTTGTTAAGCCGCTTTAAATATTTTTGGATTTTCTGTCCAAGCCATGCCTAGTAGTTTGTTTTGATTTTCGAATCAAAGTTTAAAGAAATCTTTGGTACCCAGAGGCTGCCGCTGCTATAACTGCCATATATTCTACTGGCAGCCATAGTGGCAACTTCTGTCTACTGCCAGAGGTGCTGTTCCAGGCAGCCAGTTCTACTAATTTCTTTAGTAGCTGCCGTGGCACCCTGAAGCTGCCACCCGAAGTGCCATAACTGCCAGCAGAAATTCCACTCCAACCTGCCAGTGTCACAAATTAAGCTTGGATCTGCTGCATACATATTCATCGGATTACACTTTACAATAAACATGTATTTTTTGTTCTGCCCTATAGATCACTGTTATGGTGGACTCCTTGAAGAAAAAAGCCATATCATCTGCAAGGTTCCAGCTGCATATAACGAAGTGGGAGGAGAATCAGATCCGGAGCTCTATTGAAGAATGGAAAAACATGGGTTCTGCTATTGCTGGAAGCCTTGAAACAATCATATCTGCTGCCTTCTCTCAGGTAAATTACAGTAAGAACAGCACCAGTGCTTTATCAACCGAAAAATAAGTGACTGTTGTTCTAAACAAGAGCACAGTACCATAATAGATTAGCAACAAAGAACCACCCGCCTTCCTGATCACTTTATTTTGCATCATGTTAGTCAGTCTGGGAAAATCCTGGACCTTGACCTCTTTCACAGCATGCAAATGAGATTAAGGAACCAGAATGACATGATTTGTGACTTGGAGCATTACCTGAGGAATGTACAAGATATGTGTAGGGGATTCCATGAGTTTGTTCAAATGCATTTCTGATTTTAACAAAAAAATGTCTTTAAGTACAATAATCCAGTCAGAGACAACCTGTAAACAAACTGTCCAATCAGTTTAAAAGTTTCCTATATAAGGAATCCAAGAGATCAAATCAAACTTTATTTATAAAGCGCTTTTCATACAGGAAATACCTCTCAAAGTGCTTTACAGATTAAAATGACTCCACATTGACAACATTCCCATCCCTCCCCACTGATTAAAAACTTGATCCCAGTTATACTCCCTCCACCAACCCAACTCTCATGCACATGCACATTTAAAAGTAGTCATAAAGAACATTAGGCCGAGTACTAATGGGCCAAGCTAAGGAAACGCCATCAAAGTAGCCATCTGCATAAGCAGCAACAGATCAACAGCTGCAGCCAAGGAACTGAACCAGGGCGCCCAAACAGCAAGCACTGCCTGGAGAGCACCCTGGTAGCCACAGCTGATAACTGCTCCCGATGCAGAGGGCTCCCACAGAGGAAGCACTGGAATGAAGATTAAAATAAGAAGTTAAAATATAAAAATAAACGATAGATAAATATGAAAAGATTAACAAACTAACAAAACATATTAACTAGCAATACATTGATAATATACTGATCAAGTAATTTATGCAAAGCTATTTAAGCAAAACTATAATAAGTAATAATCAGTTAAAGGCTAGGCTAAAAAGGTGAGCCTTTGATCCTGCACTTAAAAAGATGAACGTTCTCTGCAGCCGTGAGGTCCTCCGACACCCTGTTCCACAGATGAGGGCCATAAAAATGAAAAGATGCCTCACCATGAGTGCGTATCCTGGCTTTAGGGATGGCAAGGAGATGGCTGCCAGAGGAGCACAGAGTCCGCGAGGGTTCATATGGTAAAAGCAGTTCAGAAAGATAAGAAGGCCCAACCATTAAGACACTAAAAAAAATCATTAAAATAACCTTAAAATCTATCCTAAAACGTATGGGGAGCCAATGCAGTGATTTTAAGACTGGTGTAATGTGTTCCCACCTTCTGGTCTTCGTCAGGAAACGTGCTGCTCAATTTTGTAGAAGTGGTAGACTAGATATGCTCTTTTTGGGAACACCAGAAAGTGGGGCAGTACAGTAATTAATTCTACTAGTGATAAAAACATGCATTAGTGTCCTTGTGTTGGCCAGAGAGGGAATGGGGCGTACTCTGGCAAAATTCTTTAGATGATAAAAACGTATCTTAGGAATGTTTTTAATGTGTGGGATAAAGGAGGAACAATGCGGTTTTCGTCCTGGCCGTGGAACACTGGATCAGCTCTACACCCTCGGCAGGGTCCTGGAGGGTGCGTGGGAGTTCGCCCAACCGGTCTTAATGTGCTTTGTGGACTTGGAGAAGGCGTTCGACCGTGTCCCTCTGGGTGTCCTGTGGGGGGTACTCCGGGAGTATGGGGTACAAGGCCCTTTGATACGTGCTGTTAGGTCCCTGTATGAACGGTGTCAGAGTCTGGTTCGCATTGCCGGCAGTAAGTCGGACTCGTTTCCAGTGAGAGTTGGACTCCGCCAAGGTTGCCCTTTGTCACCGGTCCTGTTCATAACGTTTATGGACAGGATTTCTAGGCGCAGCCAAGGCGTGGAGGGGATCAGTTTTGGTGACCTCAGGATCAGGTCTCTGCTTTTCGCAGATGATTAGGTCTTGTTGGCTTCATCTGAACGTGATCTACAGCTCTCGTTGGAGCGGTTCGCAGCCGAGTGTGAAGCGGCTGGGATGAGGATCAGCACCTCCAAATCAGAGACCATGGTCTTGAGCCAGAAAACGGTAGAGTGCCTTCTCCGGGTCGGGGATGGGGTCCTTCCTCAAGTGGAGGAATTTAGGTATCTGGGGGTCTTGTTCACGAATGAGAGAAAAATGGAACGGGAGATCGATGGACAGATTGGTAAGGCGTCTGCAGTTATGCGGGCGCTGTACCGGTCTGTCCTGGTGAAAGAGAGAGCTGAGCCGAAAGGCAAAGCTCCCAATTTACAGGTCGATCTACGTTCCAACTCTCATCTATGGTCACGAACGCTGGGTGGTGACCGAAAGAACGAGCTTGCGGATACAGGTGGCTGAAATGAGTTTCCTCTGTAGGGTGGCTGGACTCTCCCTTAGAGATAGGGTGAGAAGCTTGGTCATCCGGAGGGGGCTCAGAGTAGAGCCGCTGCTCCTCCACATCGAGAGGAGCCAGTTGAGGTGGCTCGGGCATCTGGTCAGGGTGCCTCCTGGACGCCTCCCGGGTGAGGTGTTCTGGGCACGTCCCACCGGGAGGAGACCCAGGGGAAGACCCAGGTTTCGCTGGAGGGATTATGTCTCCCAGCTGGCCTGGGAACGCCTCAGGATTCCTCCTGAGGAGCTGGCCCAAGTAGCCGGGGAGAGGGAGGTCTGGGTGTCTTTGCTTAGGCCACTGCCCCCGCGACCCGACCCCGGTTAAGATGATGGATGGATTGATGGATGGATGGGATAAAAGTCAGCTCACAGTCAAAAATTATGCCCAGGTTCTTTACTTGTAAAGATGAATTGAAAGACAGTGATTGTAATTTTGGTAAGTTTCTCTCTTTGAGCCTCAGGGCCGATACCTAAAACTGCAGTTTTGTCCTGGCTGAGCTGGAGAAAGTTTTCTGCCATCCAGGATTTGATGTCTAAAATTAAAAAGTGCATCCATTGGCCGTGTGTCATCAAGAGACATGGATATGTACAACTGTGTATCATCAGCATAACTGTGGAAATTTACTCCATGTCTTCTGATCACACCACCAAGAGGGAGAATATACAGGTTAAAAAACACTTGGCCTAAACTTACCATAAAAGTCCTGTCTGTGAGATGGGATGTGAATCATTTATGAACAGCACCAGAGAGGCCGATCTGTTTAGACTGGATAAAAGAATAGTGTGATCTACTGTATCAAAGGCAGTGCTTAGATCCAGTACATCCATCACTGTCACCTTCTGAGCGTCGTAGTTTAATCTGAAATCCTTTAAAATCTTAATAAGGGCCGTCTCAGTGCTTTGGTTCACCCTGAAACTAGATTGACATTTCACTAGGACATTATGAGCGTTAATACAATCATTAAATTGAATTAAAGCAAGCTTTTCTACTTAAAAATGGTAAGTCTGACGTTATTAAAATCTAAATTGCTCTTCAGCAGTGGCCTCACTACCACCCATTTAAAGGGGGCAGGAAAAACCCCTGCCTGAAGGGAGAAATTCATCATGGATAAAATCTGATCTCTAAAA
Organism: Apricaphanius iberus; assembly: GCA_028564705.1. NCBI lineage: Eukaryota > Metazoa > Chordata > Actinopteri > Cyprinodontiformes > Aphaniidae > Apricaphanius > Apricaphanius iberus. The sequence continues at coordinate 1,407,078 of JAPXFQ010002337.1, read as the reverse complement.
AAATCAGTAAATCTGCTTAAATTGCATCGAGTTGCTCAGTATGTTTACATGCAGCAAGAGAAAGTCAAATTATTGCCTTAAGCTGTATTCACACCGCCCCAAAACGGCAGTGTCAGTTGTGGCAAGATTACATGTAAAGTCTATGGTCGATTACGTTAGATGTCTGTCAGAGTCTCTGTGGTGCATTGTGTGCGTTGGCTCCATCAGATTTTCATGTGTTACTTGCGTTGCAATCGGCAACATAGCAAACGCAAGCATCGCAGAATTTCAGCTAGCTGAACTTTTGACGGACTTGATGCACTTGACGCAGTGCGGCAACCAATCAGAGCGTCCCACTGTAGTGATGTCACTATACACGTATCTTGAATGAAGCGCGGGTCCAGTGAAAACATTTTCAAAAAACGCAGATTTCAAAAACCAGAAATGACACTTACCAAAGACAGATGGACAGGCGCTCCTAAGGATGAATAGAGCACCTGTAGTTGGTGTCCTGGTAGGAAATTAGAGCTCAGACGCGGCCCAGGAGGCCCCAGGTTGAACCCGATGTCCACGTTGTCTAGCTTTATCTAGCAAATAAAGCCATGCCACTTTCGTTACGATACGCCATAGTTCAGAACGTACGGCAACAGAGGAACCCTGCCGATGCACTCGTTTTTTTTTTTTTTTGCTCTGAAGCAAGCACTGGAAGCCGAAAAAGTACATCCGTCAAACTACATGCGTTGAGTCTGTTGCCTGATGCAGACAAACTGTGCTGTGTGAACGCAGCATTAGTCTGAGTGAAATCAGACCATTGAAATGCATGTATACATCTTAGCTTAACTTAAGTCGAACCAAACTGTAGCTTGATAAGTCTAACTAAATTACCCAGATAATGCTACGGGGTAGAATAAAATTTCTGTCCATGTAACAGCCCCTTAGCTGTAGTCCAGCTTTTGGAAGGCTGGGCACTCCTCGTTCGGGCTTATCAATTCCCGAACAAAGTATATCCTAATAATGATATACTTCATGATATAAACAAGCTATTTCGGGAGATGAAATTTTGGCCATATACCCCGGACTTAATGTAAGAGTACTCTATTAAAGAAAGTAAAAAGTTGATAACAGGACTTGGAGGATGTAGCGTTACTGGAAGCATCATCCCAGTCGATATCCCCCGCCCAGCAGGGCATTGCACCCCTGGAGGACACCTACCATTCCTGGATTCCAACCATTCTGTCTTTTCTTTCAGATGCTGATTGTGTCGTCGACGGAGCCCTGCACTCTGAGGAACTGTGATCTCTACCAGGACCCTAGACCCATTATTGGTCATGCTGTCCCTTGGAGGCCAGTGAAAGGTATGGGGATAGAGATTCATACCTCAGAGTAGAGAATTAAACTTTTACATACCCTAGTTCTTGATACCTTGTATTGCCTCCCATAGCATCAGTGACAGCTTGACGTCTTTTGTGATTGTTGTGCATGAGACACTTTATCTTCTCAGATGGTAAAGCTACCCATTCTTCAAAAATGCAAAATGTCTCCAGCTTCTGTTCATTGCATGAACTGCACGTTTGAGATCTCCCCAAAGTGGCTCAATGATGTTGAGGTATGGAGACTGAGATGGCCATTCGAGAACAATCACTTTGTTCTGCTGTAGCCATTGATACATTGACTTTGCCTTGTGTTTTGGATCATTGTCATGTTGGAATGTCCAAGAGCGTCCCATACGCAGCTTCCGAGCTGATGAGTACAGCTGTTCCTCCAGTATTTTCTGATAACATGCTCCATTCATCTTGCCATCAATTCTGGTCAAGTTCCCTGTGCCTGTGCAGCTCACACATCCCCAAAACGTCAGTGATCCACCTCCATGTTTCACAGTAGGGATGGTGTACTTTTCATCATGGGCATTGTTGACTCCTCTCCAAATGAATCGTTTATGGTTGTGGCCAAAAAGTTCAATTTTGGTCTCATCACTCCAAATAACTGTTACAGAAGTTTTGAGGCTGGTCTCTGTGCTGTTTGTGCAGATCCTTGGATAATTATTTTCGTTTCCCCTTGGCTCGGAATCCAACAAACATCAGGGTAACACTGGATGAATCATGTCAGGAGCCTAGAAACTCACTGACTTTTTATACACACACACTAATTACAAGAAAACAGATGTCTTTAATAGTCATTTACACCTGTGTATGTGTCAACCTGTGTCTATGTTATCATGTCAAAACTTCCAGGGTATGTAAACTTTTGATCAGGGTCATTTGGGTATTTTCTGTTGTCATTATGATGTAAAAAAGGCAAGCACAGTTGTTTGATAATAAATCGCTTCACCCAACCACTAACCACGAGTGAAATAAAGGTTTTTATGCTATCATTCATATTCTCAGAAAAATGACGAAAACATCACAAATTCTGCCAGGGTATGTAAACGTTTGAGCACAACTTTACATTAACTGGTGTTAAATTCACTGGAAAACTCAAAGAACATGATCCTCAAAGTGCTGCTGACCGTCTAGATGACAGGGGGTTTGTTGAAGCAGTTCTATGAAATAGGGATGTTTCGTTCCGATCACGTGATCAGAAATCGGTCCAGATGGCGTAGTTTCAGATTCGATCAGAATCAGACGTTACCTCCCGATCAGGACTCAGATATAATATGTACTTGGCGATTTTTTTATTCTAATCAGGGGGCACAGCTAGTACCTATTGCTAATCCAATTCTATGGTATTTATCTTTTCTTTACTTTAAATTATATTCAATTCAAACAAGCTGAACAGAGAACTACTTATTAAAGTGAAATGAAATAGTTGCACTTAGAATACACCTGCTGCGGGTCCTGCTTCACATAGAACTGTAATGCACGTCCATTTGTGTGTAATCTAATTGTGGGATTACTGCATAGGTTGTGGTCATGAGAGTTTGGATTTTTGACTCGGCCAAATGACCTCTCATGGGGGTTTAGATGTTGTTCTGGATGCTGAATCCATGCTCAACTGCTGTATTGGAGACTGGAATTAATAGTCAGCCAATGTTTTATAATGAGGATGCATTTCACCAATTGAAGCAATCGGGATGAAAAAGACTGTCTTAATGAATAGTTTCCTGGCACATAAACTCTGCTTCAGTAGAAAGCAGAAGGAAAGCAGCAGAAGGAAAGCAGCAGAAGGAAAGCAGCAGAAGGAAAGCAGCAGAAGGAAAGCAGCAGCAGGCGCCGGTGTTTGGCACACATCGTGATGTTTGGAGCACATGTAACCAGCCGCACCGGCCACAGTCACGCTTCAAAGTAGTAGTGGGCAATATAAAATGTATAAGGTATAAATGAAATAAATTTAGCCAAAGGCAGAGATTTTGACTCTACTGCCCTATTGCGATTATACATTTTGATTTAAAATATATTGTTTCTCATTTAACAGTAAAGAAACCTGTTGAACACAAAGAACATATTTAATTCAAATATGTGAAAGTTTGCTTTGGTGTGATATAAAATTTGTAAACAAGTAACCAGGAAAACAATTAACTTATGTTTTGTTTAGAATATCTTAATCTTATTAACTGAAAAAAGGAGGAGTGGATCCGACGCACTCTGGTAAATAAAACTCCTTTATTGAATCTAGAGGGACATGCCAACTCGTTTTGACCACACAAACGGTCTTCTTCAGGGCTTACACATAATGAACAACAGGTGCTTCAATTAGAAGAGATAGGTCAAGTCATGTGGCAAAAGACTTTCGGTAAAAATTCAATTCACATTTATTTATATAGCGCCAATTCACAACAGATGTAATCTCAAGGCACTTTACAACAAAAGTAATTTCAATACAATTATACAAATATTCCAATCAGTTCAAAGTTTCCTATGTAAGGAATCCCAGCAGAATGCGTTGAGTCATCGGCGAGAGGTTGTGCCCAGACATGCAGACTCCAACCACAGCAAACCCTCATACTGAGCAAGCATGTAGCGACAGTGGAGAGGAAAACCTCCCCTTTAACAAGAAGAAACCTCCGGCAGAACCTGGCTCTGTCCAAGCGACTATCTGCCACAACCGTCTGGGGGTCTGAGAAGACAGAGAAGACACATCATGGGGGATGCTTCGTTAATTTGAGCATCATCTGGACCGGTGCTCCCCATCCAGCGTTTGCATTATAGTTGAGCAGGAATCTCAGACTGGGTGGAGCTTCTATGGGGAGAAAAACACTGCGACACTGATCTAAGACATCTAAGATGGCGCCGCGGATGGACGCCTCGGTACTTCGCTCCCTAGTACTTGATACAATTTTACTTTTTTGCGTAGTTTTCTGCACTCCCTCTGCTATTAAAATGAGCAGAGAGGAAATCCTACAAATAGGACTATCCAGTGCCGGACTTTTTTCACCGGTTTTTAATCAACCAGACTACTTTATGGAGATTCTGACTGGAGGAGCAGCAGCGCTCTGTGGATTTAGACGGAGACACCGTCGAGGGAAACGAGCTGGTGTGCTCGTTAAATTGCGACAGCGGGGATTACGCACCGCTCTCCCATCCATACACCTGGGGAACGTTCGCTCTCTGCCTAACAAAATGGATGAATTGCTCCTTCTCCTATCCAAGAACTCAGACTTTCGTCGTTCTGCCGCCTTTTGCTTCACTGAAACCTAGTCCAGTGAACACATCCCGGACAGCGCACTACAGCTGCCGCGCTTCCAGCTGTTCCGAGCGGACCGCTGCGCGGAACTGTCTGGGAAGTCAAAGGGAGGAGGAACGTGTTTCTACATAAACGAAGGTTGGTGTACAGATGTCAAAGTGTTAAAGAAGACATGCAGCCCTCACCTAGAGTCTTTTTTCATAAAATGTAAACCATTTTATTCACCGCGGGAGTTCGCCTCGTTTGTGCTGGTCGCTGTATACATTCCACCGCAGGCGTGTGTAACGGAGGCGTTACATCACCTCGCCGACCAGATCACAGACGTGGAGAAAACTCACCCGGACTCTCTGCTAATCATTCTCGGGGATTTTAATAGAGCAAATCTCAAACTTGAACTGCCTAAATATAGACAACACGTGACTTGTCCCACCAGGGACATGAACACTTTGGACCACTGCTACACCACAATAAAGAATGCATATCTCTCTGTCCCCCGTGCTGCTTTGGGACTTTCTGACCACTGCCTGGTCCACCTCATCCCATCTTACAAGCAGAAGCTGAAATCTGCTAAGCCTGTAGTAAGAACCATGAAGAGATGGACAGATGAGTCAAAGATGCAGTTACAGGCCTGCTTTGACTGCACTGATTGGAGCGTCTTTGAAGCAGCAGCATCAGACCTGGACGAACTGACTGACACTGTGACATCTTACATCAGCTTTTGTGAGGACATGTGTGTGCAGACCAAAACCTTCTGCACGTTCAACAACAATAAACCATGGTTCACTGCAGAACTGAGACGGCTACGCCAGGACAAGGAGGAGGCCTACAGGAGTGGGGATCGGGACCTGTACAAGCAGGCCAGGAAAAAGCTGACAAAGGAGATCAAGGCAGAAAAAAGAATCTACAGCCAAAAACTGAAGGAGCGTTTTTCTGCCAACGACTCTTCTGCAGTTTGGAAGGGCCTGCAGACCATTACCAACTACAGGAGACCATCCCCCCACCCTGTGGGGAGCCCCCGCCTGGCTGAGGACCTCAATGTCTTTTTCTCCAGGTTTGAAACAACTTTCACACCTTCCACCTCCCCCACCATCTCCATCACAAAAGGCCTAGCATCACCCCCAACCATCCCCATACCTGACCCCCTGCCTGCGCTGACTATCTGTGAACAGGATGTGCGGCAACTATTTCAGAGACAGAGGATTAAGAAGGCATCAGGTCCTGATGGAGTGTCTCCGTCCTGTCTGAAAGTCTGTGCTGACCAGCTGGCTCCCATCTTCACTCAGATCTTCAATAACTCCCTGGAGCTGTGTGAGGTCCCCTCCTGCCTCAAACGCTCCACCATCATCCCGGTTCCCAAGAAGTCCCCTGTCACAGATTAAATGACTACAGACCAGTTGCCCTGACATCTGTGGTCATGAAATCCTTTGAGCGACTGGTGCTGTCCCACCTGAAGGAAATCACGGATCCCCTGCTAGATCCCCTGCAGTTCGCCTATAGAGCAAACAGGTCAGTGGATGATGCAGTCAACATGGCTCTCCACTACATCCTGCAACACCTAGACTCTGCTACCTACGCTCGGGTCCTGTTTGTGGACTTCAGCTCTGCATTTAACACCATCGTCCCAGAGCTCCTCCACCAAAAACTGTCCCAGCTCACCGTGCCTCCCTCCACCTGTCAGTGGATTACCAGTTTCCTGACTGACAGGAGGCAGCAGGTGAAACTGGGTAACAACACATCCAGCACCCGGTCCCTCAGCATCGGCGCCCCCCAGGGATGTGTTCTCTCCCCACTGCTTTTCTCACTTTACACCACTGATTGCACGTCAAGAGACCCTTCTGTGAAACTCCTGAAGTTTGCAGATGACACCACCGTCATTGGACTCATCCGTGACGGCGACGAGTCTGCATACAGAAGGGAGGTGGAACATCTGGTCCTCTGGTGCAGTCAGAACCACCTGGAGCTAAACCCGCTCAAAACTGTGGAGATGACAGTCGACTTCAGGAAGAGACCCCCTGCAACATCTCCTCTCATAATCACCAACAGGCCAGTCCCCACAGTAGAGTCTTTCAGGTTCCTAGGATCCACCATCACACGGGACCTGAAGTGGACCTCCCACATTGACTCTATAAGGAAGAAGGCCCTGCAAAGGCTGTACTTTCTGCGTCATCTTAGAAAGTTCAACCTGCCTCAGGAACTGGTGACCATATTCTACACAGCAATAGTCCAGTCTGTCCTGACCTCATCCATCTCTGTCTGGTTCGGATCCGCCACCAGGCAAGACAGGGACAGACTGCAGAGAACAGTCAAGTCCTCAGAGAGGATCATAGGTACTGATCTTCCCTCCATTGAGGACCTTTTCCGGGCCAGGGTCATGAAGCGGGCCAGAAAAATCACCACTGACCCCTCACACCCTGGCCACAATCTGTTTAGGCTCCTCCCCTCAGGCCGGCGTTACAGAGCGCTATACGCCAAAACCACCCGACACAAGAACAGTTTCTTCCCCCAGGCTGTCGCTCTGATGAACTCTGAATAGTCACAGAGTGTGTGTCCACTCACATGAACAATAAACTAAAACTCTGCACTGCTGTATATACTTACTGTATATACTTACTGTACAATAACCCTGGTTTGGTGTATATATTATCCTTTATTTTTATTTTTATTTATTTTATTTTTTTTTCCGTTTTTTAATTTCACTTATTTAAGTTCTGTACTGGAGAGAAAAGTTGCCGGAGTCAAATTCCTTGTATGTGTCATACTTTGCCATTAAAGCTGATTCTGATTCTGATTCTGAGAAAACAAGGTTAGCAATTACAGTAACAGCAGAAAAAATATATCTGGAGAGTAGTAGAATAGAAAAGTAGAAGAGTGAAGAAAAGTGGTCAGTCTGTCATCCAACAGTCTAAGTCTATAGCAGCATAACTACAAAATAGCTCAGGATAACCTAAGCCATTCTAACTATAAGCTTTTTTCAAAAAGGAAGGCTTTCAGCCTAGTCTTAAAAATAGACAGAGGTATCTGCTAAGTATGTCCCCAATCCGATCATGTGATCGGAAATCGCCCCAGATCACATAGTTTCAGACTCGATCGAAATCGTTACCTCCGATCAGGACTCATACATATGTACATGTCAGTTTTTTAATGCCTCGTGGGTGGGGCTATTGTCTATCTCTACTCCTGTTCAATAGTATTTATCTTTTATTAACTTTAAATAATATACCATTTAAACAAGTTGAACAGAGAGCTACTTAATAAAGTGAGATTAAACAGTTGCAGTTAGAATCCACCTCTTGCGGTTCCTGCTCCACATGGTATCGTAATGTATGTCCATGTGTGATCAAGCAGTGTCTGATTACACACGGACAGGATTGCCCCCTACTGGCCGAAAATAACACATTGTGCCTTTAAACTCTATTCTGGATTTAACTGGGAGCCAATGGAGAGAAGCTAAAACAGGTGAAATGTAATCTCTCTTTTTCATATTCATCAGAACTCTTGCTACAGCATTTTAGATATACTGAAGGCTTTTAATTGCATTTGTGGACGTAGTCTAGCCTTGAAGTAACAAATGCATGGACTAGTTTCTCTGTATCATTCCTGGACAGGATCTTTCTCAATGTAGCAATATTACGGAGGTGAAAGTGAGAAATCACTTTCAATGAAACATCCTTTAATCTACCTAACTGATTGGTTTCATCAGGTTTTATGGATAAATATAATTTGTGTATCATCAGCATAACTGGGGAAATTCATTCCATGTTGTATAATAATTTTACCAATTGGAAGCATATATATATATATATAAATATAGTAAAGAGAATCTGTCCAAGCACGGAACCCTGTGGCACTCCACAAGTAACCCTTGAGTGTGAAAAAGATTTATCATTTACATGAACAAACTGGAATCTGTTGGACGGATATGATTTAAACCAGCCTAGTGCTGTTCCCTTAATCCCTACAACATGTTCTTGACTTTCTAAGGGAGTATTATGATCGACTGTGTCAAAAACAGCACTGAGATCCAACAAGACCAGAACAGTCACAAATCTATTATCTGAGGCCATTAGAATATCATTAGTAGCTTTCACCAGTGCTGTTTCAGTGCTTTGATGAGCTCTAAAACCTTACTGAAATTCTTCAAACACGTTGATGCTGTTTAGGTGCTCACACACTTGATTAGCAACTATTTTTTCAAGAATTTTGGATAAGAAAGGAAGATTAGATATAGGTCTGTAATTAGTCATCTTATTATTCATCATGTCTAAAATACGGCCAGTAACCAGAGGGAACATTTCCTTAAATAATTTGGTTGGTATTGGATCTAACTTACAAGTTGAGGGTTTAGATGAAGCGAATATTTGTGATAATTCCGAAAATTCAACAGAATCAAAACGGTACAGACATAAACATGGTTCTACAGTTCTCTCTGATGCTGCCTCATTTACTGAAAGAGAGTTAATAATGTTTGGGAGAATACCAATTATTTTATTTTTAATACAATTTATTTTACTTATGAAGAATCCCATAAGTCATCACTACTGAGAAAAGCAGGAATAGTTGGCTTAACAGTGCTATGACTCTGTTTGGCAACTGTACTAAAAAGAAACCTAGGGTTGTTTTTATTTACCTCTATTAATGACGAGAAATATCCTGTTCTACCTTGTCGAAGGGCGTTTTTATAAAGTAGTAAACTATTTACTTTAGCTCAGAAGGAAACATTTTGGATCCCTACCTTGTGAGCAACAGATTTTCCAGGTCTTAATGAGGAACTTGATCTCTCAGTCTTCCTTTGATCTATTTTTTTGATTATTTTGATTTTTACTTATTACCATCCATTCTAATTAATTCTTTTGTTAGGTCTCTGTCTTCTATGATTAACTTTTGTCTTGTCATTTGCTTAGATCCCTACTCACTTCTAGTCACTAGAATAATTATTTACAGTGCATCCGGAAAGTATTCACAGCGCTCCACTTTTTCCACATTTTTTAATGTTACAGCCTTATACCAAATGAATTAAAAAAATGTTTTCCTTAAAATTCAACACACAACACCCCATAATGACAATGTAAAAATAATTTTTAAATTGTTGCAAATTTATTAAAAATAAAAAAAAACTGAGAAATCACATGAACATAAGTCTTCACAGCCTTTGCTCAGTACTTTGTTGATGCACCTTTGGCAGCAATTACAGCCTCAAGTCTTTTTGAATATGATGCCACAAGCTTGGCACACCTATCTTTGGGCAGTTTTGCCCATTCCTCTTTCCAGTACCTCTCGAGCTCCATCAGGTTGGATGGAAAGTGTCTGTGCACAGCCATTTTCAGATATCTCCAGAGATGATCAAATGGGTTTAGGTCTGGGCTCTGGCTGGGCCACTCAAGGCCATCATTCGATATTTTGGCTGTGTGCTTATAGGGTCATTGTCCTGCTGAAAGGTGAACCGTCGCCCCAGTCTGAGGTCAAGAGCGCTTTGGAGCAGGTTTCATCCAGGATGTCTCTGTACATTGCTACATTCATTCCCTTTCCCTCTATCCTGACTAGTCTTCCAGTTCCTGCCGCTGAAAAACATCTCCACAGCATGATGCTGCCACCACCATGCTTCACTGTAGGGATGGTATTGGGCTGGTGATGAGCGGAGCCTGGCCATTTACTCCGTAGAGTTCAATTTTTGTCTCATCAGACCAGAGGATTTTGTTACTCATTGTCTGAGAGTCCCTAAGGTGCCTTTTAGCAAACTCCAGGCGGGCTGCCATGTGCCTTTTACTAAGGAGTGGCTTCCGTCTGGCCACTCTACCATACAGGCCTGATTGGTGGATTGCTGCAGAGATGGTTGTCCTTCTGGAAGGTTCCCCTCTCTCCACAGAGGAATGCTGGAGCTCTGACAAAGTGACCATCGGGTTATTGGTCACCTCCCTGACCAAGGCCATTCTCCCCCGTTCACTAAGCTTAGACGACCGGCCAGCTCTAGGAAGAGTCTTGGTGGTTCCAAACTTCTTCCACTTACGGATGATGGAGGCCACTGTGCTCATTGGAACCTTCAAAGCAGCGAAATTTTTTCTGTAACCTTCCCCAGCCTTGTGCCTCAAGACAATCCTGTCTCGGAGGTCTACACTCGATTCCTCTTTCTTCATGCTTGGTTTGTGCTTTGACATGCACTGTCAACCCAGGGGCCTTATTTAGACAGGTGTGTGCCTTTCCGTATCATGTCCAATCAACTTAATTTACCACAGGTGGACTCCAATTAATCTGCTGAAACACCTCAAGGATGATCCGTGGAAACAGAATACACCTCAACTCAATTCTGAGCTTCAAGTCAAAGGCTGTGAATACTTATGTACATGTGATTTCTCAAGTTTTTTTATTTTTAATTAATTTGCAATAATTTCAAAACATTGTCATTATTGGGTGTTGTGTGTTGAATTTTAAGGAAAAAAATAAATTTAACCCATTTTGGTATACGGCTGTAGAATTAAAAAATGTGGAAAAATTAAGCACTGTGAATACTTTCCGGATGCACTGTAAGTCCTTTTTTGATTTCTTGTTTCCATGATTTTTTTATTTATTGGATGTAGTACTTGTGATGCTGTGATTGACGTGCTTTTTACCAGAAGTCTTTTGTCACATGAATGATGTCTTATAATTGAAGCACCTGTTGTTCATTTTGTGTAAGCCCTGAAGAACACCATTTGTGTGGTTGAAACAGATTGGCATGTCCCTCTAGATTCAATGAAGGGGTTAGGGTTTCATTAAATCCATTCATCTCATTCCTCCTCATCCTTCATAAATAATTGGTTGAATAAAACCCTCTCTAAATGCTATAAAAACACATTATAAAGAACTCTGTGTATGAAAAAAATATGGAGCTAATTAAAGCAAAGAAAAATAATAAGTTGATTGATTCAATACAGTTTTATCATTTATTTCACCATTCTCCCACTTAAAATAATGATAGAGGTCAGTAATTTTCATCATAGGTACACTTCAGCTGTGAGAGACAGAATTTGAAAAAAGAAATCCAGGAATAAACATTGTAGGATTTTTAAAGAATTTTTTTGTAAATTATGATAGAAAATAAGTATTTGGTCACTTCAAACAAGGAAGATCTCTGGCTCTCACAGACCTCTAACTTCTTCTTTAAGAAGCTCTTCTGTCCTCCACTCGTTACCTGTATTAATGGCACCTGTTTGAACTCGTTATCTGTATAAAAGACACCTGTCCACAGCCTCAAACAGTCAGACTCCAAACTCCACTATGGCCAAGACCAAAGAGCTTTCGAAGGACACCAGGAAAAGAATTGTAGACCTGCACATGACTGGGAAGAGTGAATCTACAATAGGCAAGCAGCTTGGTGTGAAAAAAGCAGCTGTGGGAGCAATAATCAGAAAATGGAAGACATACAAGACCACTGATAATCTCCCACGATCTGGGGCTCCAAGCAAGATCTCATCCCGTGGGATCAAAATGATCATGAGAACGGTGAGCAAAAATCCCAGAACCACACGGGGGGACCTGGTGAATGACCTGCAGAGAGCTGGGACCAAAGTAACAAAGGTTACCATCAGTAACACACTACAACGACAGGGAATCAAATCCTGCAGTGCCAGACGTGTCCCCCTGCTTAAGCCAGTGCATGTCCAGGCCCGTCTGAAGTTTGCCAGAGAGCACATGGATGATACAGCAGAGGATTGGGAGAATGTCATGTGGTCAGATGAAACCAAAGTAGAACTTTTTGGTATAAACTCAACTCGTCGTGTTTGGAGGAAGAAGAATACTGAGTTGCATCCCAAGAACACCATACCTACTGTGAAGCATGGGGGTGGAAACATCATGCTTTGGGGCTGTTTTTCTGCTAAGGGGACAGGACGACTGATCCGTGTTAAGGAAAGAATGAATGGGGCCATGTATCGTGAGATTTTGAGCAAAAACCTCCTTCCATCAGTGAGAGCTTTGAAGATGAAACGTGGCTGGGTCTTCCAACATGACAATGATCCCAAACACACCGCCCGGGCAACGAAGGAGTGGCTCCGTAAGAAGCATTTGAAAGTCCTGGAGTGGCCTAGCCAGTCTCCAGACCTCAACCCCATAGAAAATCTGTGGAGGGAGTTGAAAGTCCATGTTGCTCGGCGACAGCCCCAAAACATCACTGCTCTCGAGAAGATCTGCATGGAGGAATGGGCCAAAATACCAGCTACTGTGTGTGCAAACGTGGTAAAGACCTATTGTAATCGTTTGACCTCTGTTATTGCCAACAAAGGTTATATTACAAAGTATTCTGTTGAATTTTTGTTATTGACCAAAACATTATTTTCCACCGTAATTTACAAATAAATTCTCTAAAAATCCTACAATGTGAATTGCTGGATTTTTTTTTCACATTCTGTCTCTCACAGTTGAAGTGTACCTATGATGAAAATTTCTGACCTCTGTCATCATTTTAAGTGGTAGAACTTGCACAATCGATGGCTGACTAAATACTTTTTCGCCCCACTATAAGTGGGATGTTGCCCTATATTGTTTCTGAGGTTTTTTTCTCTCCCGCTCTTTCTACTTTAGTTCCTAAGTGCTACAGAGCAGGTTAGACGTAGCAGCGTTTGATGGGTTTAATCCTGGGTAGAATCCGCTTTTTAAACTGAAAAACCCAAGTTGAACATGGGGGTCACAAATTCAGTCTCAAATTCTGCTAGATAGTCATTGCCTCTGGTCGAGTTAAGCCATAAAAATCATTAGGAGGGATTTCTGGTTAACAGTCCAACACAGCATCAAGTCAAAGCAATAATAAATATGTTTTACAGAATATCAAAGGCATTTTATGACAAATTATTTTTAACAAATAGAAGTTGTTAAACAGTGTAATTTGGGTGTGTTAAGATGTTTTGTCAGCATAAATAGGAAAGTTTGAAATTCTTTGTCTTTTTTGTAGTTTTAATTTTAGCATTGAACAAGTCATATTTTTCTCTCCGTAGGTGGGGACGCTGCCTCAGTTCCTTCTGCCATGTTACTCGTCACTCCTGCACCAGCGCTGTCAGGAGCAAGGAGACTTCCAGCACCATCTAAAGTTGTTCGAGTACAAACCGGCAAAATCCTTAGACTTCAGAAACAAACTTCTTTCACCACTGTTGCTTCCACGTCTGCCACCTCCACCTCTCAGACGGGATATTCAGACTCCAACTCACTAAGTGTGAGCCCTGGAGGCCAGATAACCCAGCTGCTCTCAGAGAATCTCCCTGAATCTATAACTTTCAGTTCTCCAAAGCCTCTCACTTCATCTGCCTCTGATATTTCACCTGTCCCAACAGCAGCACAGTCTGTTGTTACATCATGTTTACCTGTCTCCAGTTTTTCCTCTACCCACTCCACCATCCAGCTCTCCAACACAGCTACTAAGCAGCCACCGAAGTTTGGAAAAACGGGCAAACATGCTACAGGGGACAGCCCACGGACATTTGGAGATAAATTTGTTGTGGACTTTGAAAAGATCTACAAGTTCCTGAGTGTTATCCAAAAGCCTTGTGAGGATTTTCATCTAACACCCATGGGTGAGTCAGTGATGCACTTCTTTGCATTGGCTTAGGTCCTACGAACACCATCTAATTACTGAGGGGAAGCTTTATGTATAGCCTGAAACAGGTCATGTCAGGTCTTTGACATTATTTTTAGGTGGTTGTTCAGCCTTATCGGGCTTCACTTACAATTGAAACAATGTGCTGGCTTCCCAAAGTAGTAGCAGATCAGTTGCAGTCATGCTGATTGCGAAACTCTACAAAGTATAAACATTACCACTGTCACATATCCATTGCTTTAAATAATTATTTGACTTTGTTAAGGGCTAATATTAGGACCCCTCAGCCTTTAGGTAGAGATTTAGAAGCTGTGAATTATGTTGCTGCATTGCACCATTTTCATTACCTGGTAGTAGCACGGTGCGGGATCATCTAGGCTCTGTGAGATTAGCGATTGGTCAGCTTTTCCCAAGACTATGGGAAATGTAGTACCACAAGTAAACTCCCTGAACTAACTTTTTAAATGATTACTAATTACGTAATTTATTATTATTATTATTATATTATTATTATTTATTTATTTACCTTATTTAGAGTGACATTCAATTCTTTTTGATGGATTGAACTGTACTTTGAAGGATTAGTCTAGAATATTTAATTAGGGATTGTGATACTTTCAATAAAAGTTTAATTTTCAAACAATCTAAGACTTGGTTATACAAAGCAATCTAACAGCTAGGCCTAGCTTGTCTAAGCTCTACTCTTTTCAAGGCCTAAACAGCAAACAAAACACCCCTTTCTGACTTGGCAAATAAAATATAACTCTACCTATAGGAAAACCAAAAGGAACATTTACTACGCTCCCAGTCTTTCCACAAAACAGGGATTAAGAATGCTGGAACAGAAATAGCAGGGAAAGCCCTACCAGCTTCCCCTCTGGAAAAAGGAAAAAAAACGTGTAGTTCAGTTTTGCATAATTGCATAAATAATCACATCACACTGCACAAATGTTTACTAAACAGATTTTGAGATGAAGTTTTTTTATGTTAGGCCTTACAAGCTGTGACACATTTTAGTTGTGGCAGTCAGGTAGTCCAGAAACATAAAGAAGGGGAAAGAGTTCTCTCATGAGTAGGGTTACAAAAATAGAAGCCGACAATGTACGCTGTCACAAATGCGATAAAAGCTTTGCTTGCAAAGGCCAGAACACGAGTACTTTGAGCAAACACCTTGATAAAATACACCAGACAGAGAGTCCGGGTGAGTGCTGCAGCATTAGAATGCAGCGGTACATAAAATGGATAGGTTGATGTTATATTGTTGTTCTCAATGTTCTAAGGGCTTATTTTGCACTATGCAGTTTAGCATTCAAAATTTTTCATTTTGGCTCTTGCATTGTTTTATAGGGAAGTTATGTTTGATATATTTTAAAGTACCGGATCGATAACGAGTATCGTTAAGAGTAGTAGTATCGATAAATCCTTAACAATACCCATCCCGACTCATGAGAAGAGCATACTAAAGCTCAGCTGCCATAACAGTGATGATAAATAAATCTCACTCAAATGCTTAAATGGTTTTGATAATGTAACCAATCAAAGAGATATCTTATCCCATAATTTACGGGTTACAGGGACTATGTGAAATTTGAAAGTTTTGTGCTTGCGAGTGCCACCTTTAGGCCAAACGCATAACTGTAGCCTGAATCGTAAGTTCATGCATGAGGCTCACACATGCTGTGTGAGAGCTCACTTGCGAACTAACAAGAAGAAACAACAGCTAAGTCAGTCCCGTCCTGGACAATTTACGGATTTGCAGGTATGACTTCAACTGAGGTAAGATATGTTACTGTTGTGTAAGTTTAGTTGGGGTCTAGCGTGGAGTTTCGCCAGCGCTTAAAGTCACTATCTTCTTATGCTCTACTGAATCAATCCTTCAGTTACTTCTCGCTCCACGGTTTTAGTGTCTGCGATGAAGATGGCAAACGCTATACCTGAGTGTGAATGCGCATGACGTCACTACGCATTACGCTGCCCCTAGAAAGCACTTAGGAAAATTTGCTTGTCTGACCCAAACACTCGCTATCTAAGTGAATTTACAGCATGTAGAGGCGACCGCGTTGAAAAAAAACAACTCAGTATATGCTTTTGTTGTATGCCAATGGCTTGTCCTATTTAATGGTGCTCTGATGCATGTACAGATCAATTGGACAACCTTAATCTAAAACTGCTCTGTATGACAACAATGCAAAC
Source organism: Apricaphanius iberus (assembly GCA_028564705.1). Lineage (NCBI taxonomy): Eukaryota > Metazoa > Chordata > Actinopteri > Cyprinodontiformes > Aphaniidae > Apricaphanius > Apricaphanius iberus. The sequence goes on along the minus strand of JAPXFQ010002337.1, from coordinate 1,390,727 downwards.
TACCACAAACAAGGCATTCAGTCTCCTTCACCTGCAATGATGAAGTCCCTTATGGGGGCACAATAACACAATCAACTTCCCTATCAATTCAAATGTGAAAATAGTACAACTTTGCAACATAAACACGCAAGCAACATTGAATTTTAGGCAGCAAATTTATGTTGTTTCTGTGAAAGACGGATCTTCATAGATAACAGGTTAACCATCTGATCCATATTTGTATCACAATAGAACAATTTATCAAGGTAGCTCAGTTGATCAGTTGGCAGTTGTAGATTACATATGAAAGCCAGACGATTTTAAAAATAAGGCTAAATGACCATCAACGATTCAACATGCACACTTTGTAGAACACAAGCAATATCCTGTACAGCTACATTTGCCAATATTCTCATATACATTGTCCCAGTATCGTGCAGAAGTGAAAAGTGAAGATTCTGAAGTGACTTTGTCAAAGGCGATTGTGATGATGGAACATTTGTGAACACTAGGATGACAGTTAGGTCATAGTTACTTTTTAGTATAGTGCCAGATTGAGTTTCCTTAAGAAACCCTCCCTGGACCAAGCTGATTTAGCTAACTACAGACCTATATCCAGAACCCTTGAGAAAATAGTTCCTAATCAAGTATGTGAGCATCTAAACAGCAATAACCTGTTTGAAGAATTTCAGTCAGGTTTTAGAGCTCATCATAGCACTAAAACAGCACTGGTGAAAGCTGAAACAGCACTGGTGACAGCCAATGATAATGATATTCTAATGGCCAAAGATAATGGATCTGTGACTGTTCTGATCTTGTTGTATCGCAGTGCTGCTTTTGACTCAGTTGATCATAATATTCCCTTAGAAAGGCTTCAACATGCTGTAGGGATCAAGGGAACAGCACTAAGCTGGTTTAAATCATATCTGTCCAACAGATTTCAGTTTTGTACATGTTAATGATAAATCTTTACACTCTAGGGTTACTTGTGGAGTACCACAAGGTTCTGTGCTTGGACCGATTCTCTTTACTATATATATGCTTCCGATTGGTAAAATAATTAGACAACATGGTATGAATTTCCACAGTTATGCTGATGATACACAAATATATTTATTCATAAAACCTGATGAAACCAATCAGTAAGGTAGATTACAAACATGTCTTGAAGAAATAAAAACCTGGATGACTCTGAATTTTCTGCTTTTAAATTCAGACAAGAGAGAAGTTGTTGTCTTTGCATCAGACGTTTTAAAAAAGAAACTGCTAAATCAATCACTTCATCTGGATGGCATTAATTTGGACTCTGGTTAATAATGTAAAGAACCTCGGTATAATTTTTGACCAAGACGTGACATATTAAACAGGTTTCTAAGATTTATTTATTTCACCTCCGGAACATTGCTAAAATTAGAAAAATCCTGTCCAGGAGTGATGCAGATAAACTATTCCATGCATTTGTTACTTCAAGGCTGGGCTACTGTAATTCCTTATTATCAGGATAGGCCTGGGCAGTATACCGGTTCATACTGAAAACCGGTGTTTATTTTCATTATGATATGAATTTTTAATATACCCCTATACCGATGAATAGCTCGACAACTTCCGGAACGTTTACTGAAGGAAAGTGTTTCAGCCAGGACCGATTTCACTGCTACGCCCTCTTCACCACAATTTAGAAAATAACATTTTTAACTAAGTATAGCTGCTGGCAAGAGCGAAGCACACAATTCTGATGAAGTAATTCCAAAAAAGAGGAGACCGACCACTTTTCTTCTCTTTTCTACTTTTCTCTTCTACTACTTGTTGGGGATATTAAATAAAAATATGATATTTGGTTATTGATAGTCAAAGACTGCTTATGACAATCAATAAAATTAATAATTGATTGATAATTATTATTATTCGGGGCACCACCTTTATCAGGAATTATTTTAAATAGCCACATTTCTATATCAGTCTCATAATTCTGAAGGAATGAATTCTTACTGTCTATTTGGTCATTCGTCTAGCAATATGTGTGTTGGACAAGAATGACAACTGTTACTTTCCAAACAAGAGATTTATTTACAGAAACGTAAGAAAAACATTTAAACACTCAAACTAGTAATAAGAGAACACACTACTGATTAAATGTACAGTTAAAATAAGGGAACACAAAAGATGAATAATGCAATAAATTGAGGAATCAAGAATTCTGTTGTGATTCTGCATGCAGATCTGACCCAGGATTCGATTTGCAGATGCTGGAGGGAAAAGATGAATTAGTTTCACTAATTACAAGAGAAAATCAAAACATTCTTTAGGTAAATAGATGTTTGTTAAAAATTATCTGTCAGAGTAATTAACAATTTGGGAAACCACTTCTATTCATGAATTGGTCACTGAAGTAAACAATTCCAGTATTTGATATAAAAAGGCAAGTTCAAACACGGTTAATAAGATTAGTTTCTGTTCTTAAACAATCTATCTACACCAAATTCTGTTTGAGCAGTTATTAGCAACCTTTGTTATGAAGTGTCGGCCTGGAAGACGACGTGGGCTTGTTGGCTTTCAGGTAACCCTCTGCAACGCACGTGGGGCGCTTAGAGTGACTCAATCACATTTATTCAATATTAAACAAGAAGGAAAAACTCCTGATTGATTGAGTAGCTCAAGTAGCAGGATTTATAAATGACTCTTGGTCGGGAACAAGTCTTTTAAAATCACTGAATAAAGTTTTAGGCCGAAAGGCCTAGCTTACCAAGAGATAGCAGAATGAAAACAATACAACACCCAAAATTAGTTAATCCTAACTAATTGCCTCTGCCCAAACAGACCTCTGAACGATTAAGTCTCTGAGTTGCTGCACTGCGAAGAGGGGAAAAGGGGGTGAGGGGACGTTAGCGTAACGGCTAACAATGGCTCTGATCTGGTTAGCTGCAGTGAGCTCCTGGCTTGTTGCTCCATCCAGCTGCGTCCGGCTCTAGCTGCGTATCGATCGACCCCTGGTATCCACTTTTACAGCACCTTTTTGGCTTTCCAGCGCCGCAATTCTTATTGGCTCTGTGGCGGCGAATGAAATGTGGCTTTTGCTGGGTCTGGACCTCTGGCACACGTGGCTCCCACCCATTCAGTCTTGCAGCCTGCCAGCGGTGTGAAACTTAGAGGGGTTTTCGTCGGGCTCTGGGGATAAACAATGTCTTCGTTTATCAATGTTTAAGATTCACCTGGAGTGGTCTTTGGGTTCCTTTGCAGCAAGTTTCTGTCAGAAACTCGGGCCTTCCTTCGCCAGCGAAGGACAATGGTTGCAGATTGTAGTGGGTCTCCTCTGGACGAGCTGGGCGGTGAAAGAGGCCGAGCTGGAGGAAGCGTGCTATATTTATAGGGCAGGTTTGCGCCACCTGATGGCTGTGTGTGACCCAACATACTCTCCAGATAGATTATTTCTGCTGTTATTGCGATTGTTACCCCAGTTTTCTCTGTGTTTTTCTCCACATAGAAGCTCCACCTTGTCTGGTACCCAGCTCAACTATAATGCCCCCTGATGGATGGGGAACCTTGGTGCAGATGATGCTTAGTGACAGAACATCCTCCATGCTGTCTCTTCTCTGTCTTCTCAGACCCCAAACGGTTGTGGCAGATGACCGCTTGTACTGAGCCGGGTTCTGCCGGAGGTTTCTTCCTGTTAAAGGGGACTTTTTCCTTTCCACTGTCGTTACATGCTTGCTCAGTATGAGGGATTGCTGAGTTACGTTTAACTGATTAGAATGTTTGTATAATTGTACTGAAATGACTTTTGTTGTAAAGTGCTTTGAGATTACATTTGTTGTGAATTGGCGCTATATAAATTGAATTGAATAAAAATAAGACAGGTAGACGCCCAAACAATATTACAATATGTCATGTATGGATATATAAAACTATAATATAATAACAATGTACGTGAACAATTAATAAAATGGCAAACTCTAAATGGTCTGAACTTATATAGTGCTTTTCTAGTCATACAGACCACTCAAAGCACTTTACATTGAAGCCATTTTCACCCATTCATACACCGAAAGCCAACATGGCTCGGTAGGACGAAGTAGAATTTAGGGTTAAGTGCCTTGCCCAGGGGCACATCAACATGTGACTGGAGGAAGCTAGAATCGAACCTACAACCCTCCAATTGCAAGCCAACTACTCTACCACTGCCGATAGATTTTGTCATGTTTCTACGGATAAAATGTATATGTTGTTTTCAAGTTTCCATTAATGACTCCTAAAATGTTGTTTCAGGCACCTGGACAATATTAAAGCCCTAAATGAATAATTGTATATCTTTGCTATATGTTTTGTTTTTTTGTACCAAAAATCAAAATTTGTTTTTTGAATATTAAGTTACAATTTATTAACATTAAACCAATCAGATATGTTAGACAATTCTTCATTTACTTCTTTTACCAGACCATCTCAGTTTGAATGGGGCATTAACAGACAAGTATCGTTGGCAAACATCAGAGGCCTTTTTCCCATTGGGGTGGCACGGGGAAAGTTTTTGAGGAAGCCAAGTGAGACACAACCTCTCAGCTGTGTGTTTTAGGGGGGTGGGGGCAGAAATTCGTACATTAAAATGTATATGTCGCTATTTCATGTAGTCGGAGGAACTACTAGAGCGCCTATGGGTGGGGGGACAGGTCCTGACAATTGTTTGTGCTTATGCGCCAAACAGTAGATCAGATTATCCACCCTTGGAGGGGGTGCTGGAGAGAGCTCCTTTTTGGGAAAAAACTCGGGTGTGAGAGGAGTTTGGAGAGACCATGGAGAACGACTTCCGTGTGGCTTCAAAGCGATTCTGGTCCACCATCCGGCGTCTCGGGGGTGGAGCAGTCTGCCACCAACACTTTTTACAGTGGGGATAGTGTGCTGCTGACCTCGACATGGGACATTTTGGGTCGGTGGGTGGAATACTTCGAAGAACTCCTCAATCCCACCAACACGCCTTCCTGTATCGAAGCAGGGTCTGGGGACTTTGGGACAGGCTCTCCAATCTCTGGTGCTGAGGTCACCGAGGTTGATAAAAAGCTCCTTGGTGGCAAAGCTCCAGGGGTGGAAGAGATTTGCCCGGAGTTCCTCAAGGCTCTGGATGTTGTAGGGCTGTGTTGGTTAATGCTGCTCTGCATTATTGTGTGGACATCGGGGGCAATTCCCTTGGATTGGCAGACCGGGGTGGTTGTGCCCCTGTTTAAAAAGAGGGACCACAGAATGTGTTCCAACTATAGAGGGATCACACTTCTGAACCTCCATGGTAAGGTCTGTTCAGCGGATCTGGAGAGCAGGATCCTACGGATCGTAGAACCTTGGATTCAGGAGGAACAGTGCTGTTTTCGTCCTGGCCGTGGAACACTGGACCAGCTCTACACCCTCAGCGGGGTCCTGGAGGGTGCATGGGAGTTCGCCCAACCGGTCTACATGTGTTTTGTGGACTTGGAGAAGGCGTTCAACCGTGTCCCTCAGGGAATCCTGTGGGGGGTACTCCGGGAGTATGGGGTACCATGCCCTTTGATACGGGCTGTTAGGTCCCTGTATGACCGGTGTCAGAGTTTGGTTCGCATTGCTGGCAGTAAGTCGGGCTTATTTGCATTGAAAGTTGGACTCCGCCAAGGTTGTTCTTTGTCACCTATTCTGTTGATAACATTTATGGACAGGATTTCTAGGCGGAGCCAAGGGGATGAGGGGATCCGTTTTGGTGGCCTCTGGATCGGGTCTCTGCTTTTCGCAGATGATGTGGTCCTGATGGCTTCATCTGAACATGATCTACACCTTACGCTGCAGCGGTTCGTAGCCGAGTGTGAAGTGGCTGGGATAAGGATCAGCGCCGAGACCATGGTCTTGAGCCGGAAAAGGGTAGAGTGCCATCTTCGGGTCGGGGATGGGGTCCTTCCTTAAATGGTGGAGTTCAGGTATATGGGAGTCTGGAAAAATTGCGTCCGAGTGCACTGTACTGATCTGTCGTGGTGAAGAAAGACCGGAGCCGAAAGGCGAAGCTCTCGATTTACCGGTCAATCTACTTTTCTACTCTCATCTATATTCACGATCTCTGGGTGTTGACCGGAAGAACAAGATCACAGATACAGGCGGCTGAAATGAGTTTTCTTCGCTGGGTGGCTGGGCTCTCCCTTAGAGATAGGGTTAGAAGCTTGGTCATCCGGGGGTGCTCAGAGTAGAGCCGCTGCTCCACATCGAGAGGAGCCAGTTGAGGTGGCTCGGGCATCTGGTCAGGATGCCTCCTGGACACCTGGTGAGGTGTTCCGGGCATGTCCCACCGGTAGGAAGCCCAGGGGAAGGCCCAGGACTCGCTGGAGGGAGTATTTCTCCCGGCTGGCCTGGGAATTCCTCGGGATTCCTCCCGAGGAGCTTTGGCTCGGGACAGGGAAGTCTGGGTCTCTCTGCTTAAGCTACTGCCCCCGCGACCCAACCCCGGATAAGCGGAGGAAGATTGATGGATGGATATTTCACACATCATAAAACGCTCAATAATGAATGAAGAGAGACGAGGAGGAGACAACAGAAGGATTACATAAACTGTTAAAGAACGTGTTTATTAAATAACAGTTATATTTGGAAAAAGTCAGGAAGCCTGGCTTCCCTTGGCCTCCGCAAAAAAACGCCACATCTTTTTACAAGCAAATTTTAAATCCTTAATTTATATAAAAAATAAAAGAGGACCCAAAATGGAACCCTGGGGAACCCCACACACTAGTTAACTCTATTGGAATTTTTATTATTATTGTAAACAAATTGCTCCCTCCCAGACGATAGCTACAGAACTAGGTTAAAACAATATTTCCTATTCCATAGTTTTTTTTTGTCGAGAGAATTCTGAGATTAACAGTGTCAAATGCTTTAGACAGATCTAAGAAGATGCCAAGAGAATATTCCTTATTATCTGTATCAGTTGTAATCTTGTCGGCAAAAAAGCATCATTTCTGTCCAAAAAAAAATTCTCTAAATCCATATTGATGATTATACAAAATTGGCAGACGAATGTTTTAGAATTTTTTAATAGACTAATTTTTCAAGAACTTTAGAGAGGTAACACAGCTATAATTATTAAATAAACTGGCATCTCCAGCTTTTAATAACGGAGTTACCTTAGCTACTTTTAAATCCCTTGGTACAATGCCTGTTTTCAAGGACAGAGAGAGAACAAATGTGGCTCCAGTGAGTCCAACAACAGAAGGGAAGAGACTGTTCTTATGACGAGAGGTTCGGGTCCGAATGGACCGGAGCCTCCTTCCTGAGGGGAGCAGGTTAGAGTCTGTTTCCAGGGTGAGAAGGATCAGCTGTGATGTGACCTGCACGCACCAGTGTTTTGTAGATTTGCACATCCTGTAGAGATGGGAGTCTGCAGCCAATCACCTTCTCAGCAGAGCACACAACACGCTGCAGCTTCTGTTTGTCCCTGATGGTGGTGCCAGCGTACCACACAGTGATCTAGGAGGTGAGGATGGACTTGATAATTGCAGTTTAGAACTGCAATATAATCATCTGTGCTAGCAGGTGTTGGCGATGTGTACTGCACCATCATACTGCAGTGAGAATCATGGTGCAATAAAACAACAAGCTCATGCTTAGCCCGAAGAGGAAACATGGCCCCCCCTTCCCATGAGCTCATCACCTGTGGGAGGGGCCATAGGGGTCAGGTGCAATGCAAGATGGGCGGTGGCCGAAGGCGGGGACCTTGGCGGTCCGATCCTCGACTGCAGAAGCTGGCTCTTGGGACGTGGAACGTCACCTCTCTGGTGGGGAAGGAGCTGGTGTGCGAGGTTGAAAGGTTCCGACTGGACATCGTCGGCCTTGCCTCGACGCATGGCTCTGGCTCTGGAACCCGTCTCCTCGAGAGGGGTTGGACTCTCTTCCACTCTGGCGTTGCCCCCGGTGAGAGGCGCTGAGCTGGGGTGGGCATACTTGTTGCCCCCCATCTCGGCGCCTATACGTTGGGGTTTACCCTGGTGAATGAGAGGGTAGCCTCCCTCCGCCTGCGGGTGGGGGGACGGGTTCTGACTATTGTTTGTGCTTATGCACCAAACGGTAGTTCAGATTACCCACCCTTCTTGGAGTCCTTGGAGGGGGTGCTGGAGAGTGCTCCTTCTGGGGACTCCCTCATTCTGCTGGGGGATTTCAACGCTCACGTGGGCAGTGACAGTGAGACCTGGAGAGGCGTGGTTGGGCGGTATGGCCCCCCCGATCTGAACCCGAGCGGTGTTTTGTTGTTGGACTTCTGTGCTCGTCATGGATTGTCCATAACAAACACCATGTACAAGCATAAGGGTGTTCATGTGTGCACTTGGCACCAGGACACCCTAGGCCGCAGCTCGATGATCGACCTGGTTGTCGTTTCATCGGACCTGCGGCCGCATGTTTTGGACACTCGGCTGAAGAGAGGGGCGGAGCTATCCACCGACCACTACTTGGTGGTGAGTCGGCTCCGGTGGTGGGGGAGGACGCCGGACAGACCTGGAGGGCCCAAACGTGTTGTGAGGGTCTGCTGGGAACGTTTGGCGGAATCTCCTGTCAGAAGGGGTTTCAACTCTCACCTCCGGCAGAACTTCAAACACGTCCCGGGGGAGGCGGTGGACATTGAGTCTGAATGGGCCATGTTCCGTGCCTCCATTGTTGAAGCGGCTGACCGTAGTTGTGGTGCTGAAGTCACTGAGGTTGTTAAAAAGCTCCTTGGTGGCAAGGCACCGGGGGTGGATGAGATTCGGCCGGAGTTCCTCAAGGCTCTGGATGTTGTAGGGCTGTGTTGGTTGACGCGGCTCTGCAATATTGCGTGGACATCGGGGGAAGTTCCCTTGGATTGGCAGACCGGGGTGGTGGTCCCCCTCTTTAGGGGGGACCACAGAGTGTGTTCCAACTATAGGGGGATCACACTTCTGAGCCTCCCTGGTAAGGTCTATTCGGGGGTTCTGGAGAGGAGGGTCCGACGGATAGTCGAACCTCGGATTCAGGAGGAACAATGCGGTTTTCGTCCTGGCCGTGGAACACTGGACCAGCTCTACACCCTCGGCAGGGTCCTGGAGGGTGCGTGGGAGTTCGCCCAACCGGTCTACATGTGCTTTGTGGACTTGGAGAAGGCATTCGACCGTGTCCCTCGGGGTGTCCTGTGGGGGGTACTCCGGGAGTATGGGGTACCAGGCCCTTTGATACGGGCTGTTAGGTCCCTATATGAACGGTGTCAGAGTCTGGTTCGCATTGCCGGCAGTAAGTCGGACTCATTTCCGGTGAGAGCTGGACTCTGCCAAGGTTGCCCTTTGTCACCGGTCCTGTTCATAATGTTTATGGACAGGATTTCTAGGCGCAGCCAAGGTGTTGAGGCGATCCGTTTTGGTGACCTCAGGATCGGGTCTCTGCTTTACGCAGATGATGTGGTCTTGTTGGCTTCATCGTAACGTGATCTACAGCTCTCGTTAGAGCGGTTCGCAGCCGAGTGTGAAGCGGCTGGGATGAGGATCAGCAACTCCAAATCTGAGACCATGGTCTTGAGCCGGAAAAGGGTAGAGTGCCTTCTCCGGGTCGGGGATGAGGTCCTTCCTCAAGTGGGGGAGTTTAGGTATCTGGGGGTCTTGTTCACGAATGAGGGAAAAATGGAGCGGGAGATCGATGGACGGATTGGTAAGGCGTCTGCAGTTATGCGGGCGCTGTACCGGTCTGTCGTGGTGAAGAGAGAGCTGAGCCGAAAGGCAAAGCTCTCAATTTACCGGTCGATCTACGTTCCTACCCTCATCTATGGTCACGAACGCTGGGTGGTGACCGAAAGAACGAGATCGCGGATACAGGCGGCTGAAATGAGTTTCCTCCGTAGGGTGGCTGGGCTCTCCCTTAGAGATAGGGTGAGAAGCTCGGTCATCCGGAGGGGGCTCAGAGTAGAGCCGCTGCTCCTCCACATCGAGAGGAGCCAGTTGAGGTGGCTCGGGCATCTGGTCAGGATGCCTCCTGGACGCCTCCCGGGTGAGGTGTTCTGGGGACGTCCCACCGGGAGGAGACCCAGGGGAAGACCCAGGACCCGCTGGAGGGATTATGTCTCCCAGCTGGCCTGAGAACGCCTTGGGATTCCTCCCGAGGAGCTGGCCCAAGTAGCCGGGGAGAGGGAAGTCTGGGCCTCTTTGCTTAGGCTACTGCCCCCGCGACCCGACCCCGGATAAGCGGAAGATGATGGATGGATGGCACATGCTTGGTCTGGGTTCTTTCTTTAAACAAACCTTACTGCAGGGTTTATTAGTGAGCTCCATACAGCAAAGAGAAAAATATGCGTACTATTATCTAAGAGCTTCTTTTTTTTATAGGGATGCACCTAAACCGATGATTGCATTGGACCGATCCAGTTCTAATGTACTCATATCTTTATCCGTTAAAGTTAGGTATTACCATGAACTGATACTTAAAGGGGAGTTATTTTATTTATTTTTTTTTACCTGGGCCTTATTTATAGCATGCATTATGTTCATTTACTCACCCAGACAAGATTTGAGCTACTTGAAGTTCTTTGAGAGAAGTTTATATCCATTCACGATCAGCATATATCCATATAATGTGAGTTAATAGGGCAATGGATTGTGCAGCCTCTAAATAAGGTATTATCAGCCAAAAAACTCCTTCATTTCACCAATGTTTGTTATGAATTGCTATCCTAAGCCCCTGTGAATTCATCTCCAAGGTGCCGCATTGTTTTCTTAGGGGGTGTTTACAGCCCTTTAATCCAACTGATTCCAACTTACACTAGTCGCCGCCTGTGGAAGCTGAATTTAGTCCACCTGATCATTTTGTTTTTGCAATTTGGAAACATGCAAACGCAAAAAAAAATTGTTTTCATTAGGAAGTTCCGACTAACCGACTGTAGAACACACAGTGAATGTCTGGCTCAGACTACAACCAGGATGCCGCATAGCAGTGACATAATTGAAATTGCGTTTAGTGTAGTTGGGAATAAAAAGCTACGCAGCACCCCAGAGACACTCTGAACATACAGGGGAATAGCACTAGCTATTTAAAACAAAACATTGGTGAAATAGAGGAGATTTTGGGAAGATAATGCCTTATATAGAGGCGCAGTTGCTGGGACCCTATTCAATGACATGGATATAGGCTGATCTCAAATGGATATAAACTTATCCCGAAGGATTGGGTGAGTAAATGAACGTAATGCTAAAAATAAGGTTCCGGTTGAAAAAAACTAACTTTTCCTTTAAAATTGGGGATCTCTGCAAAAATTTCAATGAAAATGTTTATTTTAAAGTTGAAATTTTTAGTCTGTGGTCCTTTTTATTAGTTTATTTTTTTTATCTTATTCACCATCATTTGTTGTAACAAGCAGGGAAGAAAATAAAACATGTCTTTCAATTCATTACTGCTGTTTATGAGTGGCCTAAAGCCAAAACCGTAAGCATGCAAAAAAGGAGGTAAAAAAAACAACTTTTCTACTCTGTGAATAGAAGAAAGAAGCACTGGGATAATGGAAGAAAAAAATAACGATTAAGAGAGGCGAGATGAAGCAACAACCCCGGTGTTTCTGTTTCATGCTTGTTGCAACCAGCATGTTTTTAGTTCCCCCAATAAAAGGACTGTGTTGTGTGACACCAGTAATTCCACCCTAACCATTGGACCATTGTACTATGGACATAAAACTGAAGGAGGGCCATTAGTTCAACGGTATGAACTGCTTTTACAATGGAAACATCTTGGATCACACCGAGCTGCACTGTTCTGCTCAGTGAAACATTACCTATTTTATGTTTTTTTTTCTCGTTACTGGCTCTCGGCTGCATGGATAGAAAAACTAGGGGCAAAATACTATCCCTTCTAACACCAAATTGGGCCATTTAACTAAAAAAAAATACAGTTGACTCAATCAACAGCTTTGGAATCACCTATGAAATGCAGGAGAGATAAATTTTTGGTACATGTTCATGTTCACAATGTCCTTAAGTGTCTTTATAAACAAATCAGTTTTATGCTATCAGCCAAACTGGTTATCAAGGAGATTTACACACTGCTTCTATTACTCAGACAAGATTACAGGTAGTGCAATCAGCCTATAATTATCCGGACAACATTTTCTTTCCAGTGTTTTTAATGGCAGAGATAAGCAAAAACAAAAACAAAATTGGATTGGATAGTCTGCCTTGAGCACTAAAATGAGGAGCTAGCCTTAGATTACCTTTTTTAAATATTTTTGCATTAATGTGATCCAAACCATAGGTGAAAATAAGGCTATTTGTTGATGTCTTCATATAACTTGTCAGTATACTGGGTTTAACACCCTTATCAGTAATCCTCGCACAGTTCACTTTTTATATACTCAGAAAATGTACTGTAATCTTATCTGCTTTAGAAAACGTAGGTCTTCCACCCACAGCCCAAAGATTAGATGTGACCTGAACTTCATTCTGATCCGTAGCTACACGTTGTTACCAGCCAAGCCTGATATTAGTTTATTATTATGCTAATACTGTATATTGAAGAGTATACATATAGTATACTACTACTACTATATCATAATACTAAGAACAAATTTTCCATATAAGCTCAACAATCCCATGTTTGAAATCACTACAAAAAAAGCTTCTTTAGGCAAAAAATCATTTCAATGTTGTATTTTAATTCAATTTTAAAAATCCTTTATTAATTCCAAAAGAAAATATAATATTGTTTCAATTGTCATTAAAGGCAAGTGGGATGGCAGATAGCTTGGGGTGGGAATCTCATATGAGAACTACTACAGTGTAGATACTCTGTTGTTGTAAGGCTAAAGACAATGCTCAGTATTCTCTATATTGTTTCTCATTTTATGAAGGATTCTTCTTTGCACAACCACCTTCAGTGGTTCCAGAGCAGTGTGTATTACTAGAACAAGCCAAGAGAGGATCTTCCAAGAATGTTGATCTGTCTAATTTTACAATGGCAGCTTTATTAGTAATATGATTATTTGCAATTATTGATGGCATTTCTTCCACATTTACAGTAAAAGCAAAATATATATGATCTGACATTGCTAGCCAATAGTTAATGCTCTTATACTGTAAGGCTGCATGCCCATCAGCTGCACTGATGGAATAATACTACTAATGTTCTGTTTCAAGATCAACTTGTGCACACGTAGTTGTTTGTGGACCAATATTGAACTTGACTCAGTGAAATCATTTGTAGTCAGCAAAAACAGAGTTGTCTGAAATATTAGCATTAAATTCTTCCACAACATATACTGTAATAATGGTTATAATAAAAAGTTCTATACATGTGGAGGATATAAGAGCTTCTTAGAGAAAAAGTAGCAGATCTGTGAGGGCCAGAATTCTTTCATGGTTGTTGGTGCCAAATATGTATTTTTTTGCATCATTATACAAATACATTCTTTAAAAATTATACAGTTGATTTCATGTATTTTTTTATATACTACCTAACACATATAATATGTACTTATGATGAAAATTACAGACCTCTCTAATCTTTTTAAGTTAGACAGCTTGTACATATCTGTGGCTGCCTAATACTTTTTTGCCCCACTGTATGTCACAACTTTCAAACCCCTATAATGAAAACAGCCTTTTCTTCTTCCTGACGTTTGTCATCCAGAAAGTGCTATTGTCTTGGACTTGCTGATGTCTCTCCCAGAAGAGCTTCCTTATTTGGACTGCAAAAATCTGCACACACATCTGATCCAGGTAGGTTCTGCTGTTTGTTTTTCTTGGTTTATGTTTTAAATATTTTGCATTTATTGATTTACATACAATTTTATGTACTTTATCAATTTGTTTTATATGTTACATATGGTGCAACATTTTGACATTCTTATACCATACAGTATTACCATATACATATCAAAATGGTGTATCATATTGATACCTTATCAATATTAAACCATTAACCTGAATTTTTGCTACTTTGCCGTGTGGGATCCCATTGGCAGACGAATGCATGCTGTTCCTATTGTTCGCTTTCCGGTGTAGTATAATACAGTGGGGTAAAAAGGTATTTAGCAGCCCCCGATTGTGTAAGTTTTCCCACTTAAAAAGATGACAGGTGTGTAATTTTCATAGTATGAAACAAAAATCCAGAAAATCACATTTAATGATTTTTTTTAAATAATTTATTTGTGTAGTGTTGCTGAAAATAGGTCTTTGGTCAATAATAAAACATTTTACCTCAATACTTTGTAATGTAACCTTGATTGGCAATGACAGCAGTCAAACATTTCCTGTAGGTCTCCACCAGGTTTGCACACTAGCTGGTATCTGCAGATTTTCTCTAGAGCTTTGATGTTTTGGGCTGTTGCTGGGCAAATGGGACTTTTAACTCCCTCCACAGATTGTCTATTGGATTATGATCTGCAGACGGGCTAAGCCACTCCAGAATTTTAAAATATTTTTTCATGTAGCCACTCCTTAATTGCATGGGAGATTGGTTTGGGATTAATATCATGCTGGAAGATCCAACCACGTTTCATCTTTAATGCTCTTACTGAAGTAAGGAGGTTTTTGTCCAAAATCTCACAATACAGTCATCCTTTCCCTAATAAGGATCAGGCTTCCTGTCCCCTTTGTAGACAAAACAGGCCCACACCTCCATGTTTAACAATGGGTATGATGTTCTTGGGATACAACTCGGCATTCTTCCCCCTCCAAACACAACAAGTGGCGTTTATATAAAAGAGTTCTATTTAGGTCTCATCTGACCGCATCACATTATCACAGTCATCTAGATTGTCGCTGGCAAAGTTTGAACAGGCCTGGACATGTGGAGGAGGGGGACCTTCGTAGGATTTTTAACCCAAGGCGGTGCAGTGTGTTACTAAAAGTAACCTTCGTTACTTTGGTCCCATAACTCAGGTCATTCACCTGTTTCCCACCTCTAGTTCTGGGATCTTTCCTCAACATTCTCAAGTTCATTTGTACCCCATGAGGTGAGATCTTGCATGGAGCCCAACGTTGAGGGAGGTTACTATTCACTTTCTAATAATTGCTCCAACTGTTGATCTGTTCTCACCAAGCTGCTTGCCCATTGTACAGTGACTCAGCCCAGTCTTGTGTAGGTGTCCAATCATCTCCCTGTTTTACTTTGACAGCTTTCTGGTGTTGGCCATGTTGGAGGCTGCAGTCTGTTTAAAGGTGTGGACAGGTATATTTTATACAGATGAGTTCAAAAAGATGCATTTAATAAGGTGCAGGATTGCAGAGCTTCTTAAAGAAGAACCAGGTCCTGTGAGGGCCACAATTCTTGCTTGTTTATAGGTGCTAAACACTTATTTTCTCTACAATTGAAACAATATTAAATTTTCTCTACTTTTATAAAAATAAATTATTAAAAATCTTACAGTTTGGTTCTCTAGATGTTTTTCCTTAGCATTCTGTCTCCTAGTTGAAGTGTACCTTAAATTAAAATGACTTTCATCTTGTTCAGTGGGAAAACTTGCAAAATTGGCGGCTGCCAAATATTTTGTTGCCCCAATGTAGCTGCTTGAAGCTACATTAAAGCAAAACACTAATAAAACTAGGCGTTGCACAGCTGAGCTACAATAATCCATCTGTAAAACTATAAAAATA
The DNA here is from genome assembly GCA_028564705.1 of Apricaphanius iberus. Lineage (NCBI taxonomy): Eukaryota > Metazoa > Chordata > Actinopteri > Cyprinodontiformes > Aphaniidae > Apricaphanius > Apricaphanius iberus. Next base: position 1,375,182 of record JAPXFQ010002337.1, on the reverse strand, counting down.
TTTATTTCCACTGGTAAAGCGGGAATACTGGTTTATGTTCTACAAAACAAAACAAAAGAACAATAATACTTTCTTTCAAAGTTGAGCAGTTTTCTAGATGTTAAAATGGTACAGAGCCTTAAACAGGGTGCAGCTCCTGAATTGGGCCAATATGTTAAATAAATAATAATAAAAATTAAAATTAAACACAGTAATTCAAATTGTGTCATAGTAGTTACAAATCTGACCCACGCAGCTCTGTCAGCCACCCCTCTCTCCTTTCAAACCACAAAAAAGATTTAATAATTTGAGCTGAAACAGAATTTTTTAATTGTCCCTACGCAAACATTCGCCGTAACTTCGCCGTGCTCAGACGTCACAACAAGGCAGCAGCGGAGGGATAAATGTTTCAGTGGCTCAAGTAAAAGTTGTGTCCTGTTTTGAACCGATCCTCCACGCACTAAAACACTAAACATAGCAATAATGAACGAAATATAAAATTACGATCTGTTGTTTTAAGCAGGACTCCCCTCTCCCAGCTCGCTACGAATCTCTTACAGAGAGACACAGGAAACTTACCCAGGTTACGTCGCACTGCTAACATCTGTGGCTTTTTAAAATGTCCCCTTGGTTCTGCTTCCGGTCCTCAGAAGCGAAAAAGCGCTTTCAAAAACACAACAGGGGTTGGATAGACCTGCCGGCTTCTGCTCAGTGACTAAGCTGCAGTGTTCGAGCCCATCAACTCTGGTGAGTAGCTGGTTAGCTTTAGCTTTAGCCAACAGCTGAAGTGAATTTGAATAAGCTTTATTGACAAACTAAACCAAAGGTTTCAGCCATTAATATTATAAAGTGTCATAAAATGTTTAACAGATTGAAAAGCATAAAAGTAAGCCTTTAATTTAAATTAATAACATGATTAAAAAATATATATAATGGTTAATAACATTACTTTTCTTTTTTTTTACTGTCTCTTGGTTTGTTTCTGAGCCCTACAAACTTATTATAAAAATAAGTGTTTGAAAAATGTATTAATTTAATTCTTAGTTAAAACTAGTTAATTTAAGAATAACAAAATGACTGGGGAGGCACTTAAAATGTATTTTACATTATGTGATTTTTATCGATAATTATTGATATCAATCAATATGATTATTTCTTTATCGATACGCTCTTTTTCTATATCGTCCAGACCTTATTTATATCAAATTTTTTTAAGGCATTGTAGCAAAAAAAAATCAATTCTCATACACACATATGCCAAGTCAAGAACATCCATTCCAATTGATCCTAGTTGTTAAACGATGTACTCAGGTTCAGTTTATTATTCAAAAAGTTTTCTATCTTAGCAAAACCAGGAAATTGTATTTAGTCAGTAACTTCCAGCAATTCAATTCGGTTTATTAGGGCAGATTCAGAACAGATTTAATCTCAAGGCATTTGACAAAAAAAGTAATTTCAATACAATCATACCAACATTCCAATCAGTTAAAAGGTGTTATATTTAAGGAATCTAACCAGATTACCTCGAGTCATTGACTTTGTAGGGTCCTGTACATGCAGACTCCAACCACAGCAATTCTCTCAGCAATCACTCAAACTGAGCATGCATGAAGCGACAGTGGAGAGGAAACACTCCCTTTTAACAGGAAGAAACCTCCTGCAGAACCTGGCTCAGTATGGCCATCTGACACAAGTGCTAGGGGTTTGAAAAGACAGAGCAGAGACATAGAACAAAATGAACTGATGTAAGAGATAACAGGAAATGGAAAATGTAAAGTTACTGGGAGCATCATCTGAGGCCATGTCCACACGTAGCCGGCTTTTTTTTTTAAACAAAGATTTTCCTCTGCTCCTTGAAAAAAAAATGTCCATCCACACGTAACCGGATAAATGCGTTTTTCAGCACATTCATAGACGTGGCAAACCTGTAGGGCGCAGTAGTTCTCCCCAGTCCTATTCGCCAAGAGAAACTTTATATCCTCTATCTTCAGCACGCATCAGTCATACAGCTTATAAAAGCAAACAAACAAGACGCGCTTTAACAATGCATGATACCAACACAGCGCTGAGGAAATAAATGCTGTTTTCGCGAGTAAACACAGGTCGCATATATGGTCTTGGAGCATTTTTTGTTGCGGATAGTGGCGTTATGGCTCTTAAAACTCGGTTTTCAACCGTCCACACGCAGATACTGAAAACGGAGAAAACCCAAATCTCCACTTTGGCCGGAGTTTTTAAAAAGCTTTGTTTTTGGCGCCGAAAACCTCCGGCTACGTGTGGATAACAGGCCAAACCGTAGAAAAATATCTCCGTTTTGTGAGATACCCGGCTACGTGTGGACAGGGCCTGAGTCGATGCCCCCATCCGACAGGGCATTTTACAGACGTGGACAAAATTGTTGGTACCCATCAGTCGATAAAAGAAAAACTCATAATGGTCACAGAAACAACTTTAATCTGACAAAAGTAATAATAAATAAAAATCCTATAAATGCTAACCAATTAAAGTCAGACATTGATTTTCATCCATGCTTCAACAGAATTATTAAATAAATAAATGCATGAAACAGGCCTGGACAAAAATGGTGGTACCCCTAGAAAAGAAGGAAAATTATGTGACCAAAGGGACATGTTAATCCAAGGTATGTCCACTAATCAGCATCACAGGTGTCTACAATCCTGTAATCACTCAGTGGGCCTATATATATATGTAGGACTCCAGGTAGTCACTGTGTTGTTTGGTGACATGGTGTGTACCACACTCAACATGGACCAGAGGAAGCAAAGGAAAGAGTTGTCTCATGAGATGACAAAGAAAATCATAGACAAGCATGTTAAAGGTAAAGGCTATAAGACCATCTCCAAGCAGCTAGATGTTCCTGTGACTACAATTGCACATTTCATTCAGGAATTTAAGATCCATGGGACTGTAGCCAACCTCCCTGGATGTGGCTGCAGGAGGAAAATTGATGACAGATTAAAGAGACGGATAATCCAAATAGTAACAAAAGATCCTAGAAAGACTTCAAAATAGATCCAAGCTGAACTTAATGCTCAAGGAACATCAGTGTCAGATTGCACCATCCGTCGCTGTTTGAGCCAAAGGGAGTTACATGGGAGACGAGCAAGGAGGACACCATTGTTGAAGACAAATCATAAAAAAGCCAGACTGGAGTATGCCAAACTACATGTTGACAAAAAGCTTCTGGGAGAATGTCCTGTAGACAGATGAGACAAAAATGTAACTTTTTTTGCCAAGGCATAAATAAAATTGGCTTGCCTGGAGAAGAAAAAACCCAGGAAGAGCGCTACAATGTTTGTAACAAGGAGCGCAGAGCCCAAGGAAACTGGTAATAAATTAATAATAATATATTATATATATATATTATAATAATAAATTACCGCCACAGGCTCACGATGGGGATAAATAAATACTTTTAGCGTTGCCGTCTGTCGGGTCTATGTGCTCAATAGTCGGGATTGTAACTGCAGTTAAACAAACGCAGCAACAGTGCTGGTTATGGGCTGTTTCGATGATGCAATGTTTTTCTCCTAAAAATTGCTACAACCTGGTTGTAATGCGCAACAGAGCAGAATACTTAAAGATGTTTAAATAAGTAAAAATATTTAAAAAATATTAAGAGAATGTGCGGGATAGACCAGGGAGAAATGTGTGAGCATCAAAATGGGCAGAGAGGGCAGGGTTTAAGCTTTTTTTATTTTTTTTATTTTATTGGAATTTATCAGCCTTTGCTACTGTTTTATATCGGTATCAGACCACAAAAATCCATTTCGGTCGGGCCCTTGTTTGAATGAATCAAAAGAGTCCAAACCTAAACAAGGTTCTACAGTTCCCTCTGATGCGGCCTCATTGTCTGAGAGAGAAGTAATCATGTTTGGGAGGATGCCAATGATAATATAATTTTTTTTGTGTGAAGAATCCCATAAAGTCATCACTACATAGAGCCCCGGGGAATAGTTGGTTCTACAGAGGTATGACTGTGTAAATTTGGCAACTGTACTAAAAATAAACTCGGATTGTTTTTATTCACCTCTATTAATGATGAAAAATATGCTGTTTTAGCTTGTGGAAGGGTCTTTTTATACAGCAGTAGACTTATAAGACTTATACAGCTTAAATAGGAATCCACTAGGTGCATAAAGCACCTTTTTCTCTCCAGTTTCCTCTCGGCATTAAACCAGGGAGTCAACCTCTTCTGGCTAATAACTTTCTTTTTTAAAGGGGCTACACTGTCTAATTCCAGGCGCAATATTGAAGTAACACTATGAACCACACCATCAATTTCTGAACGTTAGAGATGGAATTGCTACCTTCCACTTTGTTTCCCTGAGACACTTAGGAAATTAAGAAAGGAACATATTATTTAAAACTCATTAAAGCATTGTCTGATAAAGCTGATAAAATTTATTTCAAATTTGGGATGGTTGTTTAAAGTAAATTTAAAAGTTATTTAAAAAAAAATCTCAGACAGGACTGGGTTATGTGGGAGGATTATTTCTTCACACTCAATGACGTATGACAGCACAAGGTCCAAAGTGTGCTGACCCAAGTGGGTGGGTCCCTACACCTTTTGGGTAAAGCCAATTGACTCTAAGATAACATTCAAGTCTTTTAGTGTTACAGGTTTAGGCAAGGTCTCCATTAGTCCTTGAAAGTAAAAAGTAAGCTATATAAGAAATGTATTACCAATCCATCTCCAAGTAATTAAGCAAATTACAAATTATAGAGCTTTTATACCCCAAGCGGCAGAGCGACGGACGTCACACAGCACAAAGTTACGTCACACAGCTACCAGAGCAAATGGGGAGGACAGGAATGAAATTCAAATGTAGTGCAACCGAAAATGTACTCAGGGGGCCAGACAGACGGTTTTAGGCTCAAAAGTGAGATTTTATCTAGAACTAAAATGTAAAACAAAAAGGACCAGGACATGTAGAGAGCACTATAAGAAACATATTTATGCCGTTTATAAGCTACAAAAAGTTGATTTGGTGCTTAGTTGTCCTTTAAGGAGTTTGCTGACTTTTTTCTGACTTCTAACCTCTAGTGTTGTCGAAAACACATCGGACATTAATGCTGTGTCATGTCAAATCAGTCGACATGTTGACTGATTTGCTGCTCCTGTAGTCTTGTAAATATATTGCCAGAAATTTTAAATATAATCTAAACATTATATTGTCCAAGGTAATGCATAGTTTTCAGGCGACTAATTTGTTACTATTTGAGAATGTTTTCCAATATTTCAGTTGGTCACTAATAACCATCCGTGAATAGACTTTATTCATCAATTCAGGAATCTTTAGTCTAAATCCAGTTTTTAAAGAGAAACTTCCATTTTTTTTCAATCTGGACCTTATTTTTAACTCTGTGTTCTACGGCGATCAGCTTGACAGAACTTGCTGCCGAAGACGTCAACATGGTTCGCGTGTGCCTGTTTCCAAATTGCACTAACCGAATAACCAATTGGACTAAGTTCAGCTTCCCTAGGTTCTCTTTCTGGAATCTACGCAGACTACAGCTGCAATGGCAGGCGGCTGGGACGTCACTGAAATCCCTGGTTAGTGTAAATTGAAATGGTTTGGATTAAAAGCCTGTGAAAATCCCAGAAGGCTAAATTGCAGCACTTCCAAGACGTTCCGAACTTTGAGGGGAATATCGCTATAACTATTCCGAACAAAATATTGGTTAAATGGAGGAGTTTGGGGCCAGATAATGCCTTATTATAGGCAGCAAATGTCCTTTCCTCCACCACTCACATTATATGGATATGATTGCGACTGGATATAAACTTCTTCAGAAGGACACCAAATGGCTCCAAACTTGTTTGGGTGAGAAATTAATTTAGTAAATGCTAAAAATTAAGCTCCGGGTTTTAAAAAAATCTAGCTTTCGCCTTTAAGGCCTCTAAAGTTAGATTTCAGTTTTGGTTCCTGTAGAATTAGGAGCTACATTTTGAGATTTTGCTCTGATTTCACCAGATCAATTGAATTAAATCTACAATGTTCAACATTTTTTCCTGAGCTGCAACCCCCATTCCTCACCCCGAAAGCTGAATTTTCCCCAACCGAAACAATCACGAATACTCTAGATCACGTGTCAAACTCAAGGCCTGGGGACCAAATCTCTCCATGGCCATTTATGTGGCCCTCTAAACTCTAGAGGACCCTATAGATAGAAAAAATTAAGTTCTATTTTTGTGCACCCCAATACAGTTTTATCAATAAAATAAAATCAGCATTTATTTGAACAGTCCTAAATCACATCAATATGTTAAGATGTTCAGTATTATAAAATTTTAAGACGTACTTTTGGAAGGCGGAGGCTGATTTTAAAAGTTATAATTTTATCAATCTCAAGGATATTTCAATCGAACGCAACTGGAGTTGGTAATTTGTCTTGGAAGATGCTTCACCTCTTATCCAAGAGGCTTCATCAGTTCATGCTCGCCGCTGACCAGGCTGGGACTGGTCCAACTAATTGGAGGGCTTTTACACGGGTGATAATGTCATTGGATGCTTTATGCTCCACGTCTTAACGACAGTCGTTGGCGTGTCGCCTATTGGTGGAGGTTAGGTTTCGGCTTCATTAGTGCCCTATTGTATTATAACGATAGTCGTTGGAGTTATTGGAGGATTTTTAACAAACACAGTATCCCTGTGTATTTCAAACCCAGCAACACACTCAGGTTACGTCCACACTAAGCCGATAAGGTTATAAGGGGAGTTAGACGCCTAATCATATCCACTCAACACGAGCATTTACGCCCCGTTTAAGGTCCCATGATTGCGCAATCCCATATCGACCTGTGCAAATACTGGGCATCCGCGAAAAGACGCAAGAAACACGCGGATAATCTACGTGATGCCAGCGCCTACATAATATATACAAGAAGCTCTACAGCACAGTCCATATCTGCTTGTCCCGTTAACCGAAGAGAACAATAGCTGCTCAGAAGAAGAGAGTTTTTGGTGACAGATGACGAGATCGATTTATTACTCTTCGCTGTTGTCTTTGTCTGTAGTGTCGTATTGTTATTGACGCAGCATTCATTGACGCCACCTCCTTTTATTATCCGGGGAAGCTGTCCACACTAGCTCGTTTAGCCGTTGAATTAAGATTTACACGGCTCTCTTACCCGGCTAATAGTTATCCGGCCACAGACCTTAAACGACGCCGGGTTAGTGTGGACGGTAGGGGGGTGTAGACTAAATAATTATACGTTTAAGGCATTATCCGGCTTAGTATCGACGTGGCCTCAGACAGAGACTAGTACATCCCAAGGACAGAACACCACACACCCACAAAAGCAACCTGGTGTATGCAATCCAATGCAATGAAGAATGCAAGGACCTCTACATTGGTGAAACAAAACAACCACTGTACAAACGCATGGCCCAACACAGGAGACCTAACTCCTCAGGCATTGACTCTGCTGTTCATTTACATCTCAAGGAGTAAGCCCACTCCTTTAAGGACAGCAATGTCCAGATACTAGACAGAGAGGACAGATGGTTTGAAAGAGGAGTAAAATATGCCATCTATGTACTGTAAAAGTAGAGAAACCATCTCTCAACAGAGGAGGAGGCCTTATACATCACCTATCTCCAATTTACAATGCTACCCTTTCATCCCTACCCAGGAGACTCAACAATTTAGCCTGTAATAAGAAAAACTGTGACTCCAACGACTGTTGTTATAACACAATAGGGCACCAATGAAGCCGAAACCTAACCTCCACCAATAGGCGACACGCCAACGACCGCCGTTAAGACATGGAGCTCAAAGGATCCAATGACACACTCAGTCCTGTAGAAGCCCTCCAAGAGGTTACATAGCTGAGTCTCCACACCAGTTAGTTGGACCAGTCCCAGCCTGGTCAACGGCGAGCATGAACGGATGAAGCCTCTTGGATAAGAGGTGAAACGTCTTCCAAGACAAATTACCAAGTCCAGTTGCGTTCGATTTAAATTTCCTTGAGTTAAATACAGTAATGTTATTCAAAATGGTAAAAGTCAAATCTAATTAGAACTACATTTTTAAAGATAAGCCTACATTGTACTGCATAATGAAATCACCAAAACGAAAACTAAAATTGCTACAACCACTTTCATAACTTTATATTGGAGGGTGGGTGTGGTGAAAGAGAGAACAGGAACAGAATACCAGCCCCGCAGTGTGACATTACTTGAATCATATAATAATTTAATCAAGCTAAAATAAGCTTTACACCTCGATGACACAGAGCATGCTTGTCCAAGATTATATGTTGCCTTGGTGAATGAGCGGGGTTTCTAGTTAGCGTCATTCGTAGAAACAGAACCTGGGGAAATTGAGCAAGGAATGTCAAAGTAAGCCTGGCTTTTGGAGTTAGCTCACTTTTTGGAATACCCTCAGGTTTACATGGATGATCGGAAGTTCTGAACAAAAAAAATCCTTCAATAATTCTTTTAGCTTGCATTAACCTGAAACTCTTCTCTCCCCTGATGGCATTTTAGATGTATCGGTGTATCTCAGCTCCAGTCGACTCACAGCCTGCAAAACAATTGTTGTCAAAGCTGAAGAATACATACCAAGCTCAGTCGGGGAAAGCTACAGCTCAAGATCCCACCCTGACGTGCAGTCAGAAGGCAGAAACTGTGGGTTCTACAGACGGCTCTCTGGACACTGACAGAGGACACCTCTTTTCGGGTCAATCTGAGGATGCAGACGTGTTCAATGTCATCCCACCTCTGAATCCTTTTCTGGTTCCACTGAATTTGTTGATGCGAAGACAGAGTTTTGAATAAAATATTGTTTTAGACCCCTTACATGTGTGCAAAACATTGTTAAGACATGCATTTAAAAGTAAAGCATACTTTTAGTTACGTGTTTTGCAGTTGGGTCCTTAATTGTTATTCAGCAAAATGAGTCTAAAATTGGATTTCCCTCTAACGGCCCTTCTTTATCTGCGCCCTTTTCGTTTTTGGTTTCATTTTATTTTTCCTGTTTGGATTGAGTCATTTACCAAAAGTTGTCCATTGTACAAGTTCATGCCAACATCCAACTCCCTAATGACCTCTCAAAGATGGTGGGTATAGAAGATTAAGGAATGTTTCTATTTTTATTGTCGCATTAAACACTGATGCATTGATAAGTTTGGCTTTTTATTTCTTTACCACAGTTTTTGGTTTTAAGAAATCTTTGTCATGGACTAGTTATTTATTTCAGGTTTTTGGGGGCCTGCCAAAGCAATACAGGGAGAAGTAGTCCCCCATGCAATGCAATGGCAGGCACCAATTACTGTACACCTCTAAACTGGACTCTTTATCTACTTTATTATTCTGTCTCCTTGAATGCAGCCGGAACTAGGGTTGGATGATATGGACCAACAGTTATATCTAGATGTTTTCACCAAATACTTTTTCCCAAAAAATATTGACAAAAAAGCAGTTAAGAATCTTAGCTACATGTCTCAAAGTCACTGTGTCCCAGTAACTGTCCAAACGCTACTGATAGCCTTTTAGCTAACATTAGCGTTTACTTAATTTTGACATAAAAGCTAAAAAATTAACCTGATGAATTCAGTAAGTTAAGGTTATTCAACATGCTAGTAATAGTCAAGATACTAACATTAGCAATTTAGTCACCAGTAGCGTTTTAGCTCATTTTAAAACCATAGCTAAAAATAACATGCTGAAGTAAGGAAGTTTATGTTGAACCACATGGTAGTGACAGCCAACATAACAATTGCATGTGAGCTAAAACTGGTGATTTAAGTCATTTTAACATGCTAAATGGAGTAAGTTGAGCTTAATTAGACTTTGAAACTCGGGTTTGAGTTTCCACCATAGTTCACATTGTATACAAGAGTCAAATTCCTTTTTAAAAACAATATTATTGATGAGGCATAAAGTAACTGTAGTCATGTATTTGCTTTCTGACTGGTTTGACAAAAGAATGTACTGTGTCTACCGCTATGATTGTATTATTGATTGGCATACATAATTTTAATCACTAGCAGGGATAGGATGGTGTTGAAATTCAGGCTAGTGGCTTGGAAGTTTCTTTACCTTGGGTGGGTTGTGGATAAGAATTTTATTTCTTTCCTTGAATATCTCAAACTTTCAAAAATAGGGGCAACCTATTTTTGGAATCCCTGAGATTAAGAAGATCAAATGTTTCCATATGTATATTACTAATTGTTTATGATGAGAGGAATAAGCATATTAACAGACAGGTCTGTAAGTTATTTTGTTGCCATGTTTTGAGAGGGGAACAGAATATGTCAATCAGCTGAAATGTGTGGTCCCCCTACCGTAACTTTGGCAAATTAAGACTAAATGTCTTCATATTCACAGGACTAATTGTCCATGATAAAACGACTAAGCACAGTAAATAACAGGTCTGTAAGTAATTTTGACCCAACATGATTAGGGGGAATATATTTCAGGGCTTTCCACAAGCGCCGGCTGCCGGCTATATAGCTGACTACTCAATTAAGTCCAGCCGGCTACTAATTTATGACCAGGATGTGATTCCGCGCAATGCTGTGCACGACGTTAGCACACCCATCGTAATTTCCCTTTCATACTTCAGCATGTATCCCGCTGTGACACGGCTCTGTTCTCCGCCAGAATGCTATGTGAACTGGGGTAGCTTTCAAACTCCACTGCTCCGCCCGGTCCTTTAATATACTTTTGACCGGTCGCACTGAACTAATTTCCTTCCGCCCGCTTAAGTTGTACCCAGTGTTATCATGGGGCTCTTGACTCGGGTCTAGCTAAATGGACGATGCGGAAAGGATAAGTCCACGGCGGCGTTGTTGTTAAACCAGGCTGTCGGAGCCGTCATAGACGCGAAGTAGGGCGTCATTTTGGTAATTCAGTTCTCCCTTCAAGCGTTCAATTAGTGAAAACAAACGGATTCGTAAGAGTGTGTTTTCGTTTGTTTATAAGGGAGAATTATTTGCTGTTTATTTGTATTGCCACCATTGCACTGTGAACGTGTCATGAACTGAAATGAAGAGATTTACAGCCACAGAAAGCCCATTGATGCCATACTATGCCAGCTTGTATTGCCTGTTTTTTTATTTTTAGCTATGCAAATCAGTTTTTATTGCAACTTTATATGTTGTATAATTATGATAATAATTTAGTGAAAATAGTAGTAGTAAAGTAATATATTTGAGCAAATATCTGAGAAAATAATAAAGCCTGCTTATTATTCAATTCAAAGATACTTTATTTATCCGGTCACTGAAGTGCTTGCAGCCGCCAGTGCAGCTCTCCCTGTCACATAATAGTAGTAATAATGTAATAATAATAATAAAAAGTATTAGTAATCTTCTCCTGTTCATGGTTTCTTCTTGCCCAGAGGTTTGAGAAAGATGCCACCAAAAAGAAAATCCAATCAGCAGACTCTGGAAGGCTTCTTAAAGAAGAAAAGCGGTCAGTTTAAGTGCTTCAGAGTAGTAAGATTATGTATTTATCCTAAAAGGGACATTCATTGTTCAAATCAAAAAATTATCATATTTTTTTATGTTAATGGTGGCATTTTAATGTACACCTACAAGTGTTATATTGTTGCTGCTGCAATATTTTGAGTTGGGCATGGACTCTGATCCTGAATTGGAAGATGGTGAGACAGTGAAGTTGATTACAGAGCAGAATGGAGATATGAAACCATTAAGTTTATCATTTATGTTGGAAACGTCTTTTACTTAAGAGTATTTTTATTTTATTTGTATACATATTCTGTTGTTTACAAACAAGTTAATAAATGCACATGAATATTGGGCTGTTACTTAAATTTACATGGTTAGCCCCCCCCCCAAGCTGGCTACTTTCATATTATTGCTGGCCAGTCTGTGTCTATGTGGAAAGCCCTGATATTTCCCACACACACATTTGCAAGATGTAAATGTATATGATGTGAGAAATGAAAGACTTTAAACATACATTGATTGCAGTCTGTCCCATGGGGTATAGAGTGTGAGCGTCAGTCGGACAAATGTTCCCCTTTGATGTTGCTATAACAATTTTTTTCTTTTTAAGAGTGAAAGTATTTTCACATTGATCCCAGTACCTAAATAATACTTTTGTGCCACAGTATATTATTTTAGCCAAAACAGAACAGACAATAGCAATCAAAAACTAGAAATATCTTATGTGTCCAATTTTACATTCGAACAGGATTTACTAGAATATCCACAATAACCTTGAGCATTTATATGGTGATAGTTCTATATGCTTAACAGCAAGAACACCCCAGCAGAACTTGACAGTGTGTGAGTTACAATCTAGCATCTAACAGAATGTGTGTGTGTGTAGAAAAACATGTACAATTAAACATGTTTACAACAGTTAGTTTCAACAAACTAAGTACGATAACACTGGGACATTATCACTCTCCTGTACAGGCATTCTAATGGCCCTGTCCCAATACCCATACTATAACTTATGGTCCTCTACGAAGTTCTCTAGCAAAAGTGTACGTAAAGGTAAGTGCGTGGTAAACGAGTGCGCTAATAAATAACTATTGGAACAGCGAGGATTGCCACAGTGTCGTCTCTCCATGACTACCACAATGGTGTTGCTGGTTGCTGTTTGCACTATGTTGATACTCAATACAATTTTAACACTACAACAAACAATAATTTGGAGAACAATGAAGCCCAGAACAGCTGGAGGTATGTAGGAAAGACCGTGAAGGAGTCTCTTTAAACACTGTAAAATTTATGCTTATGGTTACTTCCTACAAGAAAACCCATAAGTAAGTCAAAAATTGGGGCCAGCAAAACCAGTAAAAAAAAGGACAATAGGAGTCTGAATTTACAATGTAAAAAATATATATATTGTAGTACAGACCAAAAGTTTGGACACACCTTCTCATTCAATGCGTTTTCTGTATTTTCATGACTCCATTGTAGATTCTCAATTAAGGGCATCAAAAATATAAATGAACACATAATGTATGGAATTACTGTATGTACTTAAGTGTAAAATAACTGAATAAATGAGTTATATTTTAGATTCCTCAAAGTAGCCACCCTTTGCTCTGACTGCTTTCCATTCTCTTGAGCTTCAAGAAGTAGTTACCCGAAATGGTTTTCCAACAGTCGAAGGAGTTCCCAGAGATGCTTAGTACGTGTTAAGCCTTTTGAAAGGGGAAGTTATGACATATCTATTCTAGAATTGCGCAGCTCTGGGTGGCTGCATTTTGGAGTGGCTCTGTTAGCTACACATTAAGTTTTGGTTTTTTGGACATTGCTTCCACCTTTTTCTTGAGGAAGGATTGTATTTTTTGGACCTGTTTGCTTTGTGAATTTTTGTCCTGTGAAGTTGGAGGGATTTTTGCTTTTGATTTTTCAATTTTTCTCATTTGTTATGATGCATAACCATGGCAACAAGGTGGTTTACAGCCGGGAGCAGCTGATTAACCTGGCAAAAACTGAAATTATACTTCAGCTGAAGCAAAAAATCCCTGATGAGTTGAGAAGGAGGAGGTATGGGTGCAGAGCATGAGCAAAGACGGAGGAGGAGGAAATTCAAAACATCTCTCACATCAATCATAATGGGAAACGTGAGATCTCTAGCAAACAAGGTGGATGAACTCCAAGCCTTGACAAGGTCTCAGCCTGAGTATCGTGAATGCAGTGTTCTGTGCTTCACTGAGACGTGGCTACAGGATCATATCCCCAACTCCAATGTCTCCCTGATTGGCTTTCTGACTGTACGAGCAGACAGAGATCTGAAAAGAAAAGGAGGTGGAGTAGCAGTGCTTGTCAACAATAGATGGTGTCATCCAGGACATGTTACTGTGAAGGCTAGTCTGCAACCCAGATATTGAACTCTAGGTAGTTAATTTACGTCCATATTATTTACAAAGAAAGTTCACCAGTGTCATTTTGGCAGTTGTTTACATTCCACCTTCAGCCGTTGCCGACCATGCATCTGATGTCATCAGTTCTATTGTCGCTAAGCTACAGACCCAGATGCATTTGTGGCAATATCTGGTGATTTTAATCATGCCATGATTAAAATCACCAGATTTTATGATCATGAGAAAAACTAGATAGATAGATAGATAGATAGATAGAGAGATAGATAGATATTTTATTTTATCCCCGAAAAAGGGGAAAGTCAATTTGTCCAGTGCTTGTATAAATTTACAGATATATCTTAGATTGGGGAGAGAAAAAAATAATACAAATAAAATAATACAGGAAATATGTTGGATGTCTCTGTTGAACAGTCTTATGGCTGCAGGAACAAATGATCTTCTGAATCTCTGCCCTACATCTCAAGGAGATCAATCCTTCGCTACAGCTCCTTCTCTGGCTGGTCAGGACATCATGGAGGGGGTGTTTAATATTATCCAGAATGCCCTGCAGCTTCCTCCTCATCTGCCTCTCCACCACAGTTCTTAGAGGTTTCAGCTCAGAACTGCCCTTTATGACCAGTTTGTCCAGACGTCTAAAGTCTTTGTCCATAGTGCTACTTCCCCAGGAGACAACAGCATACAGAAGCACACTTCTGATGACTGTGTGGTAAAACATCTGCAGCATGTCACTGCAAACATCGAAGGACCTTATCCGCCACAGGAAAAAAAGACGACTCTGGTTGACTGATAACATGAGTAAAACAAAAGTAACAACAATTCGAAAAGTTTGCCGTCATGGCCAGTACGATTAGAAGGAGTGATTACACAGGTAAAAATGTGTTCTTAAAGAAAACAATGAAACAGTATTGTGGAACATAAAACATACAGGTGAAAGGTCGGGGGACCAAATGTATTTCACGTGTTAAATGCAAAAAATTGAAATCAAATTTTAAGATCTCCTAAAGAGTACGTAAAGATATAATCAATAGTGAAAATATTTATAAAAGAGAGTCATAATTTTAAAAAAAAGTGGTGTTTATGCATTTATTCAGTAGAAATTGCGGATTGTACCGGAAACGACTAGCTGACATTAAACAAGTATACAAGTTTAGGCACAGTTGTGGCAACAGTGTTGTTCTTGCAATAGCCAAACTTTAAGATGTTTGGTAAAAGAGGTCAGAGTGGGATTCACATTGTGTTTGGTATTGAAATCCGGGTGTGAGAAGCACGAACAGAAAAAGCAGCTTCACTGAAGGCACTCTTTCTAAAAGGAACTACACAGTCACCTCTAAAACCAGCTTTTGTTGATTTTTCGTTTTTTTGTTGTTTTTTTTTTTTTCCTTGAAATGGAGGAGGTGCTTTACAATAGCATCAGTGTGTTTAACAGTCTTGTCCCATTCTAAGTGCTCATGTATTTTTAATATCCAACAGTGATTATACATTTTTGGTACTTGAGAAAATCTTTTTTTGGTACGGATGCTCCAGCCATTTCCCCACCTTCTGTCAAAATTCACAACAAGCAAACATACACTATGGGAAATACCGGAGCGAGGGAGCAAAAGAGGCGGGGCCAAGGCCCAGATTCTCCACTATGGAGAATCACACTCGTGCCCATATATGGGCTGTGTCCGAATCCAGCGGCTGGATCCTTCGAAGGACCCGGTCTACTCGGTCTACGTGGGCTGGGTCCTTCGTCGACCGGGTAGACCGGATGTTAACGGCTGTGAATTTGGACGGTCTAGCCTTCAGTTGAATTCCCGCCCCCACTTTGCCGAACGTCCTGTCGCCTAGCAACCGCGATCACGCTAAACCAGCTGGTAAAGCAAGAAACATTCCCCAGTATTTTACTCACCTTTTTTACTCTAGAGGAGCAACAAGTTTTACTGACTGCCATGTTTTATATCTCTGGCTGACAGGTCATCATATCAAGATCTTTTTATTTAATCCAGGTTACTACTTAAGATAGCTACTATCATGATAATTTCTGCAATTGAATGACTAGTGATCAAATGTACAAATTTGTAATATTAATTTTTTTATATTCATTTTAACTGTAAAAATTCTTTGTGAGCTTAAAATTATATTTGCCTTTTAGATCAAAACAGCATTTTCTAATTTGATTTTGTATATCTATGATTTTTTTTTACCAAGCATATTCCAAATTGGCTCTTCCTAAATAAACTGAATAGTTTTTTGTAAACAACCACTGCAACAATAACTAACATTGTGTTTTAACAAAACTGCAGGTCATAACACTTTTCTCCACAGCTGCCTCTTGGGATGAGCTTGAAGATGAAGCTGCTGGAGGTCTGTGGGGCTCTCGGGTTGGAAAAACTTGTCTTTTGTGCACGTCGACTTAAGCAGCCTGTAAACCCTGATGATGGATGCAGTGGACAGCATGACGAAGCTGTCCTAAACTCTCTCTGCAGACCAACCTGTATGATGTTCCCCTCGTCAACCAGAAAATATTAAAGAATATCTGTATTCAACTGATCCAGCAACACTGCCCGTTTATTCTAATTAAGCTTAAAGAGGTCATTTATACATATATAAATAACTGCAAAAAAACATATCCTAATGCCAATATGGTATGTTATTTTAAACTGTTCAACGTAAGCTTCTTTAAAAACACTAATACAACTTTTAATGAAATGACTTCATGATATTTAACAATTTTAGAAATTCATTTATTAGCAACCATCGAACACCTAAATAAAAAAATGTGACAAAAACATGAATGAAAAAAAGAACAGTCCATCCATTCAGTCCCTGCTCTCCTCTCCAGGCCCCCTTTGCTGCTTCATATCCTAAACAAGAAGACAATAAACATAGTTTACAAAAAGAGCAACACAACAACATTTATGAAATGTATATTTGTTAAAGTGATCAGTCATAAATTATGTTATTTGCGCTTCTGCAAATATACATACAGTAGGTTTTTTTGCTTTCAAATTAATTTTCCGGCAAGGGATTAATTTCTCCTGCAGATACAACTCCTCCTGAATTTTCCTCATTATATAGAAAATAAATAGGAGAGGAACGTGACAACTGTATTGATTTAAGAGTGCAGAACAGTAGTTTTCACAGCAGATCACAGGTTCTGTGTTGTATGAGGCTCAATAAGAGAGCATAAGCTGTGTAACTGGATTTAATCTTCAACCTCCAAGCCACCGTGCCCCGATTTTCACTCGGTAAAGAGGTAATGATTTCTCCTAAGAGGAGTTGACTTTTTACTTAATTTCCCAAAGCAGAAATTAGCTGCGTAAAGATGAAGAAACCATTACACTACCATACGAGCTCGTTTACGAGCGATGCTTTACAAATAAATATTAAAATACACGTCTAAGCCAACAATAAACGGCAAACAACACAACCGCTTTAAGTTTTTAATTTTTGAACCGCCAGGTTTTAATATACTTACATCTAAAACTGTGCTCCTCTCTCGCTTCGCCTGCTGCTTCGTCCGCCATGTTGCTGGAAGAAAATTCTCCCGTTCAGCCCGCAATGAATCTTGGTATATGTAGACCAGCGAAGGATACACCGCAACGGTCCTTCAAATCGGGGAGAAGTCGGCCGGATTCGTCGGCCGCATTTGAAGCAGTCTTTGGATTTGGACAGTCCTAGTCGCGGCGCTGTGACGTAACCGGCCGACAAATCCGGCCTTCGAAGGATCCAGCCGCTGGTTTCGGACACAGCCATGGTAGCGTGCAATTGAAGGGCACAAGGGTGGAAGTGCGAGTGTTGGGACTATGTTTGTGTTTGAAATATTTGTGTGAAGGAAATGTTTGTGTTGCCTGGCAACACCCTTGTCTCCCTTCCAGTTGGAACTATTTGTGTTGGCAGAGCTAAATAAATGATTAAACAAACAAATCATTGTTTGTTGTCGCTTATTGTTTAATTATACAACTCGCAAGTGGAAATGTTGGTCAAGTGTAATATCACACTCCGGATTGTGCTGTTGTTGCGAATATCAGCACTGGTGTAATTCGGTTGTAGGCACAAGGCCAGAGGCAGAGTGGCGCACATAGTTTTTGTATTTGCAAGGCCAAATCACCAGATTAGTCCTTATAGAATATATTCTGTTTATTAGAACTTTTGCTCTTTTATGACATTTTATTATTGCACTCTTTCTGATTTTTGTGTTTCGTAGGAAGTTCTTTGAGAGGAGTCATTGGTTCTAAAGCTCAATGATCCAACAACTTTTCAACAGATGTCATTTTAATTCAGCATAAATGAAGCAGCAAAAGGTCTTAGCTCCATTAGCTGTTTCTTTGCCTGATGAGCAGTGCTTTTGTGGCCTATGCGTGTTGGGGAAATCTTCAACCCTCTATCGAAGCCTGTCTTGATGGAACAGGCGCCCAAAAATGGCGTTTAATCCCTATTCCTGCTGCCAGTTAAAAATCCACCTTTCCAGCGTGTTCGTTAATTTCTGTCACAGGGGAACAATAAGAGAGCTAGCGTTCTCATCTGACAGATGGGTGCAGCCTCAGAATATTCACACCAAACTGCACATCGAACTCCAGTGGACAACATGCAATATGAAAAACCACTTTCGGGTCAATATCACTATAAAGTGCCCTTTGTTGTCCCCATCACAATCACGGATATATTTTGGCCATTTTGTGTAATAATACTATTCTGGTTGGATACAAGTAATGTTTAAGTACTTTAATACACTTTTGTATAATAATAACTGGAATCAGGTTGGTTTTCCTTTTTTTATTCAACTTTCTTCTAATGCATCACTGCCCTTCACTTGCGTCCCTCATGCTGGACAGCAGACATCAACCAAGGCTGTTAATGATAAAATAACACATAATCAAACAAATTTGCACTTTCCCTTGTTGTTGCTATTAGATAATAGCAAATAAAAAAGGTTTTTGCCATTTTATTTGTTTTTTTTACAAAAATATCTTCAGTTTCATATGCGTCCCTGAACTTAATGTCCACCCTGTCATTATGGGTCACTTGGCCCTTTAATTACTAATATGATGCAATCAGTGACATCATCACCAGAATGTTGACCCATTTGAACTGAGGTCAGACCAACACCACCAAGAAGAGTAAGTACTTCCTCTTATTTTTCATGTTTATCATCATTATATGTTCATTGTTTAATGTGGTCACACATAACATGTCCACCCTGTCGGCGTAAAAACCTGAAAAGTAACCATTTTTCCCCAAAAGTTTAGGTATATTTTTTCAAAAAATTGCAATGTCATCTTCAAGTTAGCTGGTTATGCTAGCTAGTGTCTCACCATGTGGTTGATATAAGCAGATTAGCTAAAATTGTCCACCCTGTCATTGTCCACCCTGTCATCAAGGCTGTTATGACAGGGTGGACATCACCCTGACAGGGTGGACATCAACCGTTGAGATGGGTAACATAAGACTACGTTTTACACTTAATGCCTATTTAAAAAACAATAAAACTGATTGTGAAAAGACATTTTACTGTATTTAATGTGTGTTAATAAAATACATTTATTTTCAGAAGTATGGTACTTAATGGAGCTGACATAGCAAGGCGTTACAGAGAGCGCCGAGATGCAGATCCAGAAAGAAGACAGCAGTATCTTGAGGGAGAGAGAGCCAGGTGGCAAAGAGACAGACAGACTGGAAAGAAGAAGAGTGTCAATGAAATAAGTGAGCGTGAGAGGAGAGAAAAGAGAAAGAGATGGAGGGAGGCTAAAAGACAAGCCAGAGCAAAGGCCAGGAGGAATGCTTTGCCTATGTCAGATACATCCGAAATTCTGCTCTCTGAGCTGCTGCCCCTCCCTCTCCTAGAGAATGACTAGTATCCCACTAGTGACATCACTAGTTGAAAACAAGGGAGTCCCAGATGTGTCTGCACCGCTCCTGCAGGCAGAGCGGCTTACCTCTGCTACAGTTCCAAACATCCCTGAACACTACAGCTTAGCAATATACTTCATTCCACAGCATGTTTTATCATTTAACTTGTTTTACTGTTTATGACCTTGCATCGTTGTATCCTGCAGGGACCTGCACTTGCTGCAATAAAAGGCACCACTAAGATCCACCAAGCCATCAGTGTGGTCCCTGGAAAGATGAAATACAGGGACATCTCATGTCTGTGCAAAAGGGAGGAGGGGATTCTGGACTGCCACTGCTTTCAACTCCAAGAGGTTACATTGGCAGGTTCTCCTATCTCATCTACATCATCTACTCCAACTGCCATGCACAAGCAGAAGAATAATACAACTATGAGACCAGAGGTTATTGAGTTGAGTCTTGTTGGGGAATGGTGTGTTGTCAATTATGACAATGAGGGTTACCCAGGTGTAATTTTGGATGTGGAGGGGGATAGTGTGGAGGTCAAATGTATGCACCGCAATGGTATTAACAAATTTTACTGGCCAAGTCCTCGTCAGGACATTAGCTGGTACAATGATGCGCAAATCATTTGCTTAATGCCAGCACCTCAAGCCCTTAATAGGCGCTCCCTGTCTGTTGATCCATCTGTGTGGAAGTATGTGCAAGCTCAATTTGAGTGATCTGATTTAAAATGCATGAGAATAGAGAGCAGATTTTGAAAGACAATCTAGGTTCTGTCAACAAAACTGTTGTATTGTTTCTGTTGATGATAATCACCATCGCATATATTATAATAGTATTAGTATAAGTATTAACTGAAATGTTGTAATGTTAATACATTGTTTGAGCAGTTCATCTTCCCAGAGCATGTTCTTAAAGACAGGGATATAGAATCAAAGCCAGGGATATGGAATTTTAGACAAAAGGGCACAGTATACATCTGTTCTTTTATGACCGTTTAAGTGTGTTATAATTGGCCCTTTTGTATGCCTTCCTTCAGTTGTCCTCCCTGTCATGTTACCGTCCACCCTGTCATATGTCATTGTCCACCCTATCGTATGCATTTTAACAAAAAATAAATAAATGTCTTTAAACAAATGACAATGTTTAGCATTTGTTTTTTTTAGGAACATTTAAGAATAAATTGGTTTTGGATCAATTCGGGTCAGATATGTTTCCTATCTTATGTTTTTACTTTAAATGGTATGTAACTCGGGCAGAGCTCTGATAACAAAACATAGTTTTTTGTTATTTCTAAAGTTTTTGAATTTTTTTTCCCATTTTTTAAAGATATAAATAAGAGAAGGGACAAAAATATTTTGCAAAGGTGTATTTTTTAGAATGATAAGACTGTCAGAAATATTTGCTTTCTGTATCCATTTGTCCCTGACAGGGTGGACATATTTTGTAAGTTGGTTCAAATGTTTTTGCTTATAATTATTTTATTACAGGTCCAGGAGCTGGGCCAACCAGCAATTGTTTAAGTTTAAAGTCTTCTTAAAAGAATAAACATGTGGTTAAACGAAAAACTTGAACAATGTCTTTAAGAAATTTTCATCTGTCAAAGGCACTTTATGGTGATATTGACCCTTTCAGATAAGCATACAAGGAGTCCCACAATTCTCAGGCCAGTATGTGTCCTCCCTTCCAAGTTGTCCTCCGGTTCCCAGCAAAACTCCCCATACAAGCTTCTTTGTTTAGTTAAACACCTGTTTCTGTTGAACCTGCTTTGCTCCTTTTTCTCACACAATATGCCTTCAGTGTTAATAAATCCAGCATTGTTCTTTGGTAAGCTCCACACACATATTAATCAATATTGAATACACTGTATAAAAATATGTGATTAGGAATGGGAATCAAAACACTTTCCTGTGATTTAATACAATACCTCATAGAAACCGTTTGAAAACCCCACACAAAATGTAATTGAAACTTGCAGCTGTGCTCTGTGGAAGCAAGATAAATATGGAGCTAAATCATGGCCATAATGTTGAAAATATGTGTAGTGTTAAAAAAAGAACACTAATCAACCCGTAAAGGGGAACCACCAAGATACCAGGTTAGTGTCCGGAATAAACAGAACAAAAGGCTAGGATTTTCAAATACAATAATTTTATTTAACAAATTCTACGATAAGAAGAAAATGACTAAAACATCAAAAGCAGATTATGGACAGGTGCTATAAAAAGACTATTTGGCTATGATTTACTTAGCCAATCATAGGATAGTCAGGCATTAACCACAGCTAGAAGGCCTAACACATCACAGGACCCAAAACAAAATACATAAATACATGCAAATATATTCCAAATCCACATAACTTAAATCACTTCTAATTCAGACACCACCAAAACCAACGCAGGGTTGTTTGTACAACAAAAGAACATGGTCCTCTACATTTCGACCGTAACTGGATTCACCTGCACTATAAGGACTGGAGCCCCAGGATATTGCACTCTGTCCAACCCTCTAGAAAACCAATACAAATAAAACAGAGGAGGGGAAGAAAAAGAAAAAAACAGCAACAGCCTATTAGCACCGTCCTGTTAAAATAAACAACATATTAGGAAGGATACATTCAAATATAAATTGACAACTTTTGTCATAAAATATACAATAGTACCTCTTAACGGTGCATTATATTCTGTTGAAATGTTTGTCATGTGATCATACCAATTTCTCATTTGCCAGGCATTAACCACACGTGACGATGCCTCAGGCTAGAACTATGTTAACAAACAGGTCAGTAAAATCAACAAAAAACCAAATGATAACTTTTAACATTCAAGTTTGTTAACATACCAAGAGCCTGCTCTCCAACCTGATCACTGTTCAACACTGGAGGGAAGTGATGAACCCACTCCAAACAAATTTCCCCACACCACCTGCTCTAATCAGCACAGCCTCAACCATACTGCTGGAGTGTTGGTGAACGGCAACCAGGTAGACAATAAATCAGTGTTCTAGCTGCCCTGGGTCCTAAAGCCAGTCAATTGGAATGAAATGGCTGTCCTTTACATACCAATATCTTTTTTTTTTTTTTTTTTTTTTTTTTTTTTAACGTGTCCTGTCTAGCAGTATGCTACTCAGAATTGGTGTCTGAGTACCAAGGTACCAATCCCAACAGTTTTACTTTCCCAAGCGAGTATTTCAGCTTCGCTGTTAGTACGCCACTTGATGTATAAGATATGAAAAATCTTTATTGTGATTTATGTGGGTTCAATTTCCTGACGTCATGGACATTTAACCTGAGACAAGAAGGGAGAAAGGGAAGAAAAGGTGAGAAAAGAACCGGACCAACAGGGGCGAACCGACTGGACACAAGACAGGAGGCAAACAAAGAACACAAGAAAACATCCCAGTCCTCCTCCTCTGCCGGACGGCAGAGAAAACAGTAATACAAAACAAACAACAACAAACCCTGTTCGGAACCAAACAATTAGTTCGGATCTCGTAGAAATAAACAAGAATTATACATTTCTTACACACAGCATTGATTAATGAACATAATACAAATATTTCTGGTAAGCTCCTGTGAACTAACTAACTACTGATGAAAACCTCAGTTAAGATATGTCCGTCCTCACCTTATGTCCCCACACTATGTGTGAGACGTACATGCAGGCTCTGAATAAGGTTTCCCCATGCACAGTGATTGATAGCTGGTCGTAAGGAACCGTCAATCCGTCCTACAGGAATCGGCACAGCAGGAGGAGGCAAGAGATGTATGCATCCAGGGTCCCACAGAGTACAGAGTCACAGGCGGATCAGCGCAGGGTCGATCACCACCAAGAGAGGAACAGATGGAAGTCCCGGGGAGCCCCCACAAGCCGCAATTGCTGGGGCCGAGAGATGCAGTGACGAGACCCACGGGCTCCGCCGGTAACCGGCTAAGCCAGGGCGGGCCCCGGATAAGGAAAACGGAGGCCACGGGACCGGGGCACCCCGCCCCCCAGCGGGGCCCAAACCAGGGACAGACCGACAAGGGCCACCCGCCGCCGCAGGCAAGGGAGGACCCGCAGCCAACCGCCGGACAACACACGCCGCCGCACCCGGACCCAATACCCACCGACCAACAACCCGGCCGCCTCACTATCAACACGCCAGGGAGCCACCAGCAAGAGCCACAGCGGATGTTAGACGCCCTTCCCCAGGCCCGCGCCAGCCGGCACCTGGACATCCAGAATCTTCCAGCTCCAGGGTACAGATCTCCCTGTCCCACGCGGGGCGCCAAGCTCAGGGGCCCACAGCCAATGCCGGCCCAGCCCCACCAGGTGAACAGACAGCCAGCAGAGTCCTGGAACGGCAGGATGATGTCGCCAGGGGACACGGTCCCCACGATCCACCGGACGGCACCCAACCTATTCTACAACCCCGGCACCCTCCATAAGAGGTGCCCCCAGTCAATCCAAGGAGGGACATGGCCGAAAAAAAAGCGGCGCCCGACACATCGGACCACCCAGGACCAAGCCCGAATGCACCAGGACCGTGCGGGCCGCAACGGGACCCCAGCCCCATGCATCGAGAGCATCATCAACCATGCGGGCAGGAGCCAACATCACCGAACGTGGAGTGACGGGGAGGGAAGGGAAGATGCATCAGGCCAGAGAGCAGCCAAAACACCCAACCTGGACTAGGGAGACATAGACAGTCAGAGACACTCATACGTACCCCTCCTCTCATGCGTCACATTCTTACAAATACAGGACACTACGAAAAAAAGGACGCTATACACTCATTCTTACACCCCCATACGTACATAGACTCCATACTCCCAGGCCAGGGACATAAGTCCCAATAGAGAACCCTGCCCCTGCACCCCAGGGAGGACAGACCCCTTTGCCCCACCAGGACGGGGACAAGTAGACCGCCAGGGCCAACACCCGGCAAGAGAGCAAGCCCACAGCCACAGGACCCCGACCAGACGGCGTGATGATCTATCCGGGCTCCGACCCTGATAGTCCAACGACACAGGGTGTGGAAATACCCCCCAGGCCTCTCTCCCCAGCTCAATGTGGTGTTGTTGGTCGTTGTTCTAATGTGGCACTTAAACAGAGGGGGCGGGGACATGGGAATATGCCGGGCTACCCCCAATTCTCCCCCCCGGGCCCTCAGTGTCTAGATGCGTTTAACCAGTGGGTGCCGGCACCACAGGCGAGGCCCCCCCGTTGAGGGAGGGGTGGTAACAGAACCCAGCACGTCCACCCACCAGCCCACACCCCACCAAAACTGGTCAGTCACCGTGGAGGCCGACCAACCCGCCAGAGAGCCCCCACCCCAGCACCCCCGCGAGGGCCAAGACCAAGACCAGAAGCCATGTCCAGTGTCAATATAAGCCGATCGGGCCCGGAGAGCCGGCCAACCCGCCTACGGCCTCTCGCCGACGCCCGGACGCGGACAAGCCGTAGCCACCGGGGAGCAAGCGACAGGAACCAGCCCGGGGAGATGGAATGGGCTAGCAGCGACAGCCACCAACCGGCCGACCCACAGCCCCACCCCAGCCGGCACCGTCGGGCAGCGCCGCCCCAGAACCCCGAGCCCCAGCCCAGCCCAGACCCCCCCAGAGCAGCACAGCACCAGGCCAGTAAACCCGTGTCCGCCAGCACGAACCCTCTAAGGCGCCGCATGCAGCACTAGGAGTCACCACACAAAGCCCCCAAAGTTCCACCCCAGGCGAGGGTACTCGGCACCTATCGCCGAACCGCAAAAGCGGACGCACCCCCAAGGACCTCCCGCAGGTCAAACACCAACCATCTTAAGCACCACATCTGCAAACCGTGTCCCACAGAACGGAATAAGGGCCCAAACCCCACTAGGTGATGGAACCTGATTCAAGGGTGACAGAAAGATTGATCAGATGTGGAGCCAGATGCCGTTTTCTAGACCCATGTAATCAAGCACGGAGGATCTCTATATTGATAATATTCAGAGTATTTTTATTTTTACCATGTTCAAGTGGATATTTTTCTTAGCGATGCATAAGGCGATGTAAAATAATTGCATAGACTTTAGTATCCATGGTAACTTCATCTATATTCCCACCGAACAAACTGTGGGAGCAGGTGTGATATTACATTTCAGACCACTGATAGATCTTCACATATCTGGTACCTATATTTCTTATCAGTAGGGGAGAACCAAAGAGCATGGAATAATATTGTTGGTAGATTGCTTGTACATTGTATACAGGTAAGACGGCGTATATACCCATCTTGAACATCCGTTGCCCTGATAATGCACTCTATGGAAGGATTTTATATTGTTATTAATCGTAGATTAGGATTTTTTAGACAATTTAAAGGTTTTAAAGAATTTGGAGACCAGAGGTTTTGGTCTATTGAGATGGACAAAGTCCATCTCCATTTTGTAATACGGAAGGGCTATGATTATCTTTCTATTTAATGTTTTGTATATTTTAGATAAGCAGTTTGGAGGGGTTAAGATTAAGGAAAGCTAAACTTTTCCTGAATTTGTAAATCAACTGTATTGAGCCTAAATTTATTTTTTATAATTGATTTAATTTTTTGGTATCTAAGAATTTATTCTTGTTAATTCCGAATTTGTGTAACAATGTATTAAACGGGATAAAGTCTGTTTCTCATCAAATATATGGCTACAGGTATTCAATTCCTTTACAACTCCAGCCTGGAAAGTTAATCATGCATTTTTTTTGTATGATATCGGTTTATTTCCAGATGGGTGTTACGCCTGCATGGGGACTAGTGAGGTCTTTGTCATTTTAAGAATTCCCACCAAGCTGTCAGAGAGGAAGCTGATATTTATTCTTTTGAAACTCATATTTGTTTTATATTGAGCTAACAAAAGGTAGATCTGAAAGTTTTATCTTCATTGCATAGTGTCTTTTCTACAGCCTACCCAGCACTCATCGATATAAATGTGTTTTACCATTCTTGATGTGTATTGAGGTCTGTGGGCTAAGAAATAATGAACGAAAGTTTGGGAGGTCAAGACCTCCTTTATATTTGGACTCTGTAGTGTTTTTAAGCTGTTACGTGGGGGTTATCTCTCCCAAAGGGAATTTAGAAAAGAAGAGTCCCAGAGATCTAAACCCAATAGGTGATGGTTTGTTGGGATCATTTGAGACATAAATAATAGATTCTAGGCAAACCATTCATTTTTATTGTAGCTACCATTCCAATAAGTGATATTGGAAGGGATTTCCATCTTGCCAGATCATTTCACTTTTTTTAAAAGTGGGACGTAGTTTAGTTAGATAAGTCTGCCAGCTTGGTGAGATATGGATACCTAGAAATGTAATATTTCCCGACCGAGCTGTAAAGCGTCAGGACTCTGGTAAGAACAGTTCGATATTTTTTTTTTTGTTTTCCTTTTTTATTTTTTTGGAAGGGACTGTAGATTTAAACCCAATTATGGAATAGTATGAACTCTTGAGTAAGATTTTATAACTCAATTACCTGATACAAGGAAGTTTGTGAATGCTGTAGAAAAAGTAGTACATCATATATGCGTATAAAACTGATTTATGTTCTATTTTGTTGCATTGTATTACTTTAACATTATTTATTTTGCCTGATTGCTGCTGCTAATGGTTCAATAAAAAATAGCAAAGAGGAGGGAGAAAGTGGGGAATCCCTGCCTGGTACCTCTCTGAAGAAAGAACCTTGATGATGTTTGTTTATTGGGCACTAATACATGCTGTTGGTGAGCTGTATACTATTTTTAACAGTTTACACAAAGATTACTGATCCAAATTTATTTTAAGGCTGCAAATCAAATTTCCAGTTAACTCTATCAAATGCTTTTTCTGCATCTAAGATAATATATTGGTTTGGACGTTTTTACAGTGGGAATAATCCTATTAAATTATTAAATCTATCCGTGAATTTGTGGAAGAGAGCTACCTTTATAAAAACTGTTGATCTGGGTGGATTATTAGAGGTGTTTATTTTCTCTATCCTTATAGCAAGATCTTTGCAAATTATTTTCAGATCCAACACGTGATAGAGAAATCTCGGACGATAATGTAGGAGGACATAGGGTCTTTTCATGGTTTTAATAGAAGATGGATGTAGGCAGATTTCATTGTTTGGTGTATTCGACCTTTTCCTTTGTTTCTGTAAACATTTTGTAAAAAATGTAGGTGCCAGAATATTCCAGATTCTTTATAGAACTCTGATGGATAATCCATCTGGACCTGGAGCTTTATTATTAGGCATAGATTGGAGGGCCTCCTGGAGTTCAGACACTGTTATCGGTGAAATCCCTGGGCCTTTGCTTGACTGTCGGAAAGTTTAGGAAGAGTTATTTTATCCAGAAATTGTACAATATCATTATTGAAGGTTTATCTCTGGTGTTGTATAACGTCTCATAAAATTCTTTGAAAGTGATGTTTATTTTTTAGGGTCATATATTATATTCCAGTTTTGTCTTTGATTGCCAGATTATAGTTGTTTTGTCGTTATTTATTTTTTAACTGATTAGCTAATAAGCTCAGGATTTATTACTATTTTCAAAGTTTTCTATTCTAAGTCTTTGGATTAAGAACTGCGTCCTTTTAATAATAATTTCTTTTAACTCTAATTTTGCTTTCATTATATTTACTTAAAGCTATCTTTATCCAGGAAGGTTCTAATGATTAATAGTTTCATCTTAATTCCTGAAACTTGTTTATTATTTTGTTCTCTTTTTAATTGATGAGATGCAATTTTTTACCTCTAATCACGCTTTCCTGCTTCCCATAGAGTGGATGGCGAATTACCAGGGAGATCATTAAATTCCATGTATGTACGCCCATTCTTTGTTCATTATATTTAATAAATCTTATACTTAAGTAATGATCGTATTAAATCTCCAATTTTTATATTGAAGGGTTGCCGTTTTTTTTGCTAAATTTAAAGAAACAGGAGCGTGATCGCTGATCACTATAGGATTATCTCAGTGTCTGGAAATGTCATTCAACAGTGAGCTGCTGCCAACAAATAGTCCAAATCTAGAATAAGAATGATGTACGTTTTAGTAAAAAGTTTATTTTCTGTCGTTGGGATGAAGCGATCGCCATCGCATCGCAGAGTCCATAATCGCTCATGTACTGCCTTAATATTCTATTGATTGCCATCTGCGCTGAGTCCCTGCTGTACTGAGCCTGTCTATTTCTTCATTTAGTCCAAAGTTGAAATCTCCCCCAAGAACAAGTGAGCAATCCATGTGATTAGCCAGAACCGAGAAGAAAGTATGAAAGAATGAGGGGTCGTCAACATTTGGACCATATATACTAACTATACATAACTTTTGGTTATTTATAAATAGTTTTAATATTATAAATCTACCTTCTGGATCTGTAGCTGTGTCTATTACTTTAAAATTAGTATTTCTATTTATTAATATTGCTACTCCTCGTTGTCTAGAGTTATAGCATGAAGAAAATATATTAGGATACTCTGGTGTTTTTAAATCATTAGCTGTTGAACTTGATTTATGAGTCTCCTGTAGTAAGACGACATCTGCCTTCAGTCTTGTAAGATGGTTGAAAATCTTAATGGTTTTATCTCTGCAGCTAGCGCCGCGAATATTCCATGTTATAAATTTTACAGGATTCATAGAGCTAAGATAAACCTTAGACATGTACTATCGCCAAGGATGAATATAGGTGTAATTTTGGTTTGTCCATGGGGTTGCCAGATTGAAAAAAACCAGAAGCAGAGATAAAGCGAGGCAAATAATGCACCATACAGGTGTGTACAGAATGAAAGTATGATGGAAAAACATGAATATGCCATGATAAAAGTCTGTGTGTGTGTGAGAGAGAAAAAGGAAAAAAGGTGATAAAGAGATTTGGTGGTACAAATGTGAGAAAGAAAATAGAGAAAAAGAAAAAATGAAAGAAAAAAAAAGCAATCTAGTGCACAGCCCTGCCCCTACCCACATTTACAAACAAAAACAGCCTGCTGAGCTGTGCTTTTTTATAACTATAGTTGTCTGATAAAGCTAATTCTGTCTTGGTTCTGTTAAATATGACTAATAAAGCCAAGGAGTAACCTGAGGGTCCCTAAACAGCTGACCGTTAACATACAGTTTATCCACACTAACCGTAGCCCTACTGCCCTCACTAATATGTTTTTTTCTAATTGGAAATAACACGCGTCTTCTGTCCAGGATTTCTTTCGGAAACTGATCATTAACGCTGTAATTCGTCCCCCGTAGCTCTCTCCCGCGTCCTTTGACATGTTCTTTTTGTTTAAAATGTTCAAATTTTGCAACAATTGGTCGCGGGCGGGTGTTGTTGGGCTTCTTACCTCCGAGTCGGTGAACCCGATGGAAGGTTATGTTTTTAACCGTGTCGTCTGGCAGTTTCAGCTGGTGTTGAATGAACTTTCGCACGGCTACTTCAGCATCTTCCTCAGCCTGCTCTGGTATCCCCGAAAAAACAAGATTGTCCCTCATTGATCGGGCCTGGATGTCTAGAATAGACTCCTTGAAGCTTTTGTTTTCTCCAGACAGCTGCTTCATTCCCTCGGTGAGTTTCTTAACGTCTTCTTTTAGTGTTTGGTTTTCTGTAACTAGCGAAGCTACTTGTTGTTGGCTGAACTCCAGCGATTCCCTCAGAGCCTGAAATTCTTTATGCAGAACCTCCACCAGCGCGAGACGAGCGTCCAGGCTGGTTAGCTTCTTGTCTATTGAGTCCAGGATGTCGCCGTAGCTTCTATCTGGCGAGTCGGTGGATGTGCTAGCCTCGGAACGAGTGCGCTTCTGCGACGGTGTGCTCGTTGTTGTATCCGAAGCAGGTTTCCGTGACTTACCCATAACGATGTTATCAAAGCACTCGTCTAGGTAGCACTCCAGCGAATCCAATGTTTCCTCGTCCAGGTTGTTTAGAGGAAAAAAAAAAAGTAACTTGATGGTTAGTTTAGAAGCTGCGTTTGGTTCAAAATGATTGTCTTATTTTACCTGGTTGTTTGTTATTATACATTACCGCATAACCGCCATGTTCACCTATGCACAGCTCTCGCGAGAACTCAGCAGCTCATCCTCTCATCCCCTCAGTCGGAACATTCTTGCAGGTTTTTTCCATACAAGATGTTAAGGTAGTTGTACTTGGACCTGACACCAGGAGTCAATTCAAATATCGGCTGCCCTACATACCAATATCTACATCCCACTACATATGTAAGCTGAAAATGAAAGTTAAGTTGTTTTTAATTTTGAACTTTAAAAAACAAAAAATTGGATTGGATTTTGACCTTGATTAAAAAGATAGAATTAAAAAAAAAACATTATCTGAAACTGAAGGAAAAACATATGTTACTGAAACTTTTGAATGAAAAATTTATTCACAAAAGATACAAAATAAATATACCACTGAAATTTAAATTAATAAAAAAAACTAAAGTGAGTGGAGGTGGGGCGCACACAGTATAAATTAACTACGGCAGAGAACCGCTGCAGCATTCGTGGCGGGGCGGAGCGCATGTAGTGGAATTTAGGGGTTACTCTGTAACAGAGATTTCCCTTGCCTCTGGTAGCTTAGCTTTAATTCAGGCAAAGTGATCTAGCTTAATACTGATACTACAGTGGAAAAAAGTCGGTTATACTTTCTGGACATGCTTATATATATGTTTATGAGTAAAGGATTAACTACATTTAAGTTGGCTTGAGTAGCCTACAGTACCTCCTAGCTGAATTTGCAGCCTTTGGAATACATATGTTAGCAAGCCTAAAATAACTTTATTATAGTGTATTAGCACTTCCAAAAGTATACAACAAAATATTTAAGGAAACAAACTTAATTTACCGTCATTCCAGGAGTTGACGCCGAGGGAGAAGCTCTCTGAACAGCTGCCATGAGTGATTTCTCCTGCCTGGAGGCGAGTATCTTTTTCCAAGGGAAGTATCGGCAGTTCCTGCCTTCCTCGCCTCTGATTGGATAGAACTTCTCTCGCAAGATTGGCCATTTTTTTAGGGACTAGTCACGCCTTTTATTTTTTGCTTCTGATTGGATAGAAGGTCTCTCCAGCGATTTCTAAACGTCACAGCAATATGATGGCAGAGAGGAGGCGGATGGATCAGTAGGTTTATTTGGACAAAATAAACCTACGAATTTATTTTGTCCAAGTTTTTACACAATTAAAAGTACAATCAAGAGAAGACAAAATAGTCAGATTCACATATAACTGATTTTAATGAACAGCATAGAGAATACCGAAATGAACATTAAACAGTTGTTTGTGTGAATGATATGTTTACATGTAAAGTAAATAAAAATTTGAAGTTCTCAAGTGTCAGCTCAGGAATGAAGTGTCTACTAGAATGCAAATAAGTGATGAATCTGGGATAGCCGCCCAATTCTTCTAGCCAATCAGAGATAAGAAAAGGAAAGAAATAGATAATCATGTTAGAGAAGTTCTATCCAATTAGAGGTGAGGAAGACGGGAACTGCCGATACTTCCCTAGGAAAAAGATACTCGCTGCCTGGAGAGACATGGCCGGCGGCAGCCATGTTGTTTCAGCTGTGCCTGAGTCGTCTGGGGGCGTGGTTTTAGGGGCATCGTTTGTAGCTGCCACTCATGATTCCGCTCCCCTCTCTGTGTAGCCCCGCCCACCACGCCACATCAGCTGTTGAAAAACGGTCAACTGAAAGCGTAGAAACAGGATCTGAATCTGGAAAAAATATCTCAAAATTGAAAAATATTTATATTACTGAAACTTTTGAATGAAAATTTATTTAGAAAGATACAAAATAAAAATATCTCTGAAATTTAAATTAATAAAAAAATTGGATACATTTTGCCTAATTTTGAATCCTATTTTAAGTTTTACGAAGTTCAAAATAAAAACTTAACTTTCATTTTCAGCTTACATATTCCATCCATCCATCCATCCATTTTCTTAACCGCTTAATCCTTAATGGGTCGCGGGGGCTGGTGCCTATCTCCACCTTTCAACGGGCAAGAGGTGGGGTACACCCTGGGCAGTTCGCCAGTCCATCACAGGGCCACATAGAGACAGACAGGACAAACAACCATGCACACACTCACACCTAAGGAGAGAGAGATCAATTAACCTGACAGTTGTGTTTTTGGACTGTGGGAGGAAGCCGGAGTACCCGGAGGGAACCCACGCATGCACGGGGAGAACATGCAAACTCCATGCAGAAAGACCCTGGGCTGGGATACGAACCCACAACCTTCTTGCTGCAAGGCAATAGTAACCACCGTGCAGCCCAGCTTACATATTTTCAATTTCAAATATTTCTTTCAAAAAAACAAACATTATGGCCCTGATTTAGCTCCATAGATAAAGAGATACCAGACTAAAACTGAATTTTTCCCTGGTCACGGGGCCTATTCTTGAGTTTCATCTTGCTATGTAGCTTAATAACCTATATATATTATTAATTACTTAAGTGTCTGATGGCTTCTTATGGTTTGAAAATAAAGCACGAGGAGCTGGTCAAGCTGTGGCACCAGTCTTCTTTAGTTTTCATCTGCATTCACATACAATCAGCACAGTGGTAACATCAGTCTCTGACAGAAAAACATGAATTTCCTCTGAACGGCAATCCTCTGAACTTTTAGGATTACCTGTAAAGCAATTAAAAACTATTGGGAATAACAGCAATTGTATAGTGGGTCATTCTTTAAGAATCAATTCAAAGAAACTAACAGTATGTACCCTTCTGCTTAAAAAACTTGAAGCAAATAACCAGAATATGTAAAAAAAAAAAAAAAAAACATTTAAATCCTGATATTTTATATACTGGAAGCCTTTTTTGTTTTCATAAAAATGCTAACATCAGGCTCTGGTAGAAAAGCATGTGTTCCCTCTGCAAAGAGGAGCCGTAGTATTACCAAGAGGTATTTGTCATTACTTTTCCACATCTGTAAAACACTCAGTGGCGGGAGATGCATTTGTTACCTGGGCCTTCAGTGTGGGTTTACCAACCTTATTCTGTTGTTACAAATATAAAAGCTAACTTTACTATAGAAGAACACAATCTAACAATGACTGGTATTGCAGCGGTCCTGTTTAACCCTGCCCTTAATAGTAGTACAGAGTTAAGGCTTTTGAAAGACATCAGAATCAGAATCAGAATCAGAATCAGAATCAGTTTATTGGCCAAGTATGTCACATACAAGGAATTTGACTCCGGCAAACTTTTTTCTCCAGTACAGAACTTGAATAAGTGAAATAAAAAAAGAAAAAAAGAAAAATAAGAACAAAAATAAGTAAAAATACAAATAAATATCAGATCGTAAATAATAAAGGATAATATATACACCAAGCCGGGGTTATTTTACAGTGAGTATGTACAGAAGTGCAGAGTTATAGTTTATTGTTATGTAGTGCACTCACACACTGTGACTTGACAGAGTTCGTCAGAGCGACAGCCTGGGGGAAAAAACTGTTTTTGTGTCGGGTGGTTTTGGCGTACAACGCTCTGTAACGCCGACCTGAGGGGAGGAGCCTAAACAGATTGTGGCCAGGGTGTGAGGGGTCAGTGGTGATTTTCCTGGCCCGCTTCCTGACCCTGGCCCGGAATAGGTCCTGAATGGAAGGAAGATCGGTTCCTATGATCCTCTCTGCAGTCCTGACTGTTCTCTGCAGTCTGTCCTTGTCTTGCCTGGTGGCGGATCCGAACCAGACAGAGATGGATGAGGTCAGGACAGACTGGACTATTGCTGTGTAGAAGATGATCAGCAGCTCCTGGGGCAGGTTGAACTTCCTGAGCTGACGCAGAAAGTACAGCCTTTGCTGGGCCTTTTTCCTTTTTATGTTGATGTGTGAGGTCCACTTCAGGTCCCGTGTGATGGTGGATCCTAGGAACCTGAAAGACTCCACTGTGGGGACTGGCTTGTTGAGGATCATGAGAGGAGATGTTGATGGTGGTCTCTTCCTGAAGTCCACTGTCATCTCCACAGTTTTGAGCGGGTTTAGCTCCAGATGGTTCTGACTGCACCAGAGAACCAGCTGTTCCACTTCCTTTCTGTACACAGACTCGTCGCCGTCGCGGATGAGTCCAATGACGGTGGTGTCATCTGCAAACTTCAGGAGTTTCACAGAAGGGTCCCTCGACGTGCAGTCAGTGGTGTAAAGGGAGAAGAGCAGTGGGGAGAGAACACATCCCTGGGGGGCGCCGATGCTGAGGGAACGGGAGCTGGACGTGAACTTACCCAGTTTCACCTGCTGCCTCCTGTCAGTCAGGAAACTGGTAATCCACTGACAGGTGGAGGGAGGCACGGTGAGCTGGGACAGTTTTTGGTGGAGGAGCTCTGGTACAATGGTGTTAAACGCAGAGCTGAAGTCCACAAACAGGACCCGAGCGTAGGTACCTGCAGAGTCTAGGTGGTGCAGGATGTAGTGTAGAGCCATGTTGACGGCATCATCCACTGACCTGTTTGATCTGTAGGCGAACTGCAGGGGGTCTAGCAGGGGATCTGTGATGTCTTTCAGGTGGGTCAGTACCAGACGCTCAAAGGATTTCATGACCACAGATGTTAGGGCAACTGGTCTGTAGTCATTTAATCCAGTGACTGGGGACTTCTTGGGAACCGGTATGATGGTGGAGCGTTTGAGGCAGGAGGGGACCTCACACAGCTCCAGGGAGTTAGTGAAGATCTGGGTGAAGATGGGAGCCAGCTGGTCAGCACAGAATTTCAGAGAGGCTGGGGACACTCCGTCTGGCCCCTGAGCCTTTTTAATTTTCTGTCTCTGAAATAGCTGGCGCACGTCCTGTTCGCAGATCGTCAAGGCAGGTACGTGGGTGGTTTGGGGTGAAGCTGGGTCTTTTGTGATGGAGATGGTGGGGGAGGTGGGAGGTGTGAAAGTCCTTCCAAACCTGGAAAAGAAGTCGTTGAGGTCCTCAGCCAGGCGGGGGCTCTCCACAGGGTGGGGGGATGGTCTCCTACAGTTAGTAATGGTCTGCAGGTAGCTCCAAACTGCAGAGGGGTCGTTAGCAGAAAAACGGTCCTTAAGCTTAACACTGTAGTTCCTCTTTGCTGCTTTGATCCCTCTTGTCAGCTGGTTCCTGGCCTGTTTGTACAGGTCCCGATCCCCACTCCTGTAGGCCTCCTCCTTGTCCCGGCGTAGCCGTCTCAGTTCTGCAGTGAACCACGGTTTATTGTTTTTGAATGAGCAGAAGGTTTTGGTCTGCACACACATGTCCTCACAAAAGCTGATGTAGGATGTCACAGTGTCGGTCAGTTCATCCAGGGATGAAGCCGCTGCTTCAAAGACGCTCCAATCAGTGCAGTCAAAGCAGGCCTGTAACTGCATCTTTGACTCATCTGTCCATCTCTTCACAATTCTTACTACAGGCTTAGCAGATTTCAGCTTCTGCCTGTAAGATGGGATGAGGTGGACCAGGCAGTGGTCGGAAAGTCCCAAAGCAGCACGGGGGACAGAGCGATATGCATTTTTTATTGTGGTGTAGCAGTGATCTAAAGTGTTCATGTCCCTGGTGGGACACGTCACATGTTTATATTTAGGCAGTTCAAGTTTGAGATTAGCTCTGTTAAAATCCCCGAGAACGATTAGCAGAGAGTCCGGGTGATTTTTCTCCACGTCTGTGATCTGATCGGCGAGGTGATGTAATGCCTCCGTCACACACGCCTGCGGTGGAATGTATACAGCGGCCAGCACAAACGAGGCGAACTCCCGCGGTGAATAAAATGGTCTACAGTTTATGAAGAACGACTCAAGGTGAGGGCTGCATGTCTTCTTTAACACTGTGACATCTGTGCACCAACCTTCGTTAATGTAGAAGCACGTTCCACCTCCCTTTGATTTCCCAGTCAGCTCCGCGCAGCGGTCCGCTCTGAACAGCTGGAAGCCTGGCTGCTTTAGAGCGCTGTCCGGGATGAGTTCACTGGACCAGGTTTCAGTGAAGCAAAAGGCGGCAGAACGACTAAAGTCTGAGTTCTTGGATAGGAGAAGGAGCAATTCATCCATTTTGTTAGGCAGAGAGCGGACGTTCCCCAGGTGTATGGATGGGAGAGCGGTGCGTAATCCCCGCTGTCGCAGCTTGACGAGCACACCAGCACGTTTCCCGCGGCGTCGTCTCCGTCTAAATCCACAGAACGCTGCTGCTCCTCCGATCAGAATCTCCATAAAGCAGTCAGGTTGTGTAAAGACCGGTGAAAAAAGTCCGGCACTGGATAGCCCAATTTTTAAAAGTTCCTCTCTGCTAATTTTAATAGCAGAAGGAGGGCAGGAAAATACGCAAAATAGTAAAACAGTAACTAGTACCAGAGAGCGAAGTGCCGAGGCGTCCATACGCGGCGCCATCTTGAACAAATGAATTCTTCAGGAGGTTTAGCTTTAATGTGATATTATTTTCTTTACATAAATTCATCATCATACAGCTGCCGCATGTTCATGGGGAGTGCTGAAATAGGGAGGAGGAAAAGGCGACAGAGACAGAGTGCGGCATATTTAGACTATGCATCGTTGTTGATTAATATATTAGCCCATTAATAAATAGTCATCGTTATTATTAATGTGAACAATTTTGTGTACTGAGTGATACCGTTATCAAAACAAGAAACCAAAGTCAACTTTAACCCTACTGCAGATATGTGGTCTGCAACTGGCTACAAATCCTTTTCCTGGCTGAGACAAGCTGAGTAAAGATGGGGTTGGCTGGCATCCCTTCACAATCTCCGGCTTCTCTGAAAAAGTCCACCTTGAACATGGGTCAGCCCTTGTGAAAAGAATTTTAAAAATTCTAAAGAATGTGAGTGGATTGTTGAGGATGTGCTTTGCTAGGAAGAGAGGGGAACACAAAGACAGAAATCTGATTGGTCAAAATATTGATAATCCACAGACACGTAAAGGAAGCTGCACAGCAAAGAGAAACAGATGCAAGAAAGAATAGACCTTTGTAAATATCAAATCGAACTTTATTTATACAGCGCTTTTCAAACCACAGTTTCTCAAAGTACTTTACAGATTTAAAATGACCCCTCCTTCAAAACCAAAAATAAAATCATCATCGCAACTACACCCCCCTCCCAACCCAACCCATCAGCCATACACACACACACACACTTAAAAGCTACAATTTAAAAAAAAAAAAACAGCGGGCTGAGTAAAGATGAGCCAGGAATAATTTAAACCAGGAATAAATTAATAAAACTTGATTGAACAAATATTACAACTTGAAAATATAGGTTACTGTTTCTGATTATTTTAGACCAGCAGAGAAGGCCTTTGCTGGAGTTAAATGACAGTCTGCCACTGAAAACACTTATAAAGCTTGACAATAATGGAAGAACAGCAAAGCTACCGTGACATCTAGTAAATATTGTTCAATATTATGCATATGTGAAAACTAAAAACCAACTTATAAGCACAATAATCTACTTTCTTCGTAAGACCGTACAGAGACACGTTACCTCAACAGCTATCCTCAGAGCATTGAGGATTACCCATATCACTTTGCTTTATAATGTGAAGGCAGTTAAACTTTTGTCCAATAGAAGGTGCATTTTAGAAGGATTTAACCTATGCCACTTTTACTGCATGTCTTTCAATCGTCTTATTATATTAGCGATCTGTGCATCAAGAGAAGTGTGTGACTATCATCATTTCAAAATAGGTTCATATGTAGGGATAAGATCATTACTTCTATGTTCTAAGTTTGCATAGCTTAACTGCCAGTTTGAAGATCACATAACACATACCAAGATAATAATTTGGTTATTTTGATAATAATTATCACATATGGTACAAAAACATCTATGCCAGGATTTCTTATATCAGTACTTCTACAGCCATTAAAAAAACAACACAACCTACTGTAAAGCTTCTTTTAGCTGGAATGAAACACTATGTATTTGAATTTGGGAATCCTGTTAGAAAGCAATGCAGGGGACTAGTTTGGTTAGACAAGTTATTTTTTTATTTATTTGATAGGGACAGAACAAAAAGCATTGTTACAAAATAACCGATACCATGTTAATAGGCCTTATAGCTAACAGCTAATTCGCAGACCTGGTCCCAAAGACACAAAAACACATACTACACCTACACAAATTGTTACAGTCAATACAAAACATTAAGACAATAAAATATTATACACTTCTGTTGTGTCCACAAGTTTGATTCAGTTTGAGCCATTATTTAACTTTACTTTTAAACTCGTTCAGGTCTGTTCAAGTTTTCAGATCAGCAGGTAAAGTATTCCAGATCTGTGGCCCTTGTACTGCGAACGCTGTCTGTCCAAAAGCGGTTTTGCATCTGGCTGGTCTGCAGTCTCCACTGACAGCGCCCCTAGTGATGATCCCATAAGCTGCACATTTTTCAATCATCCCTGCAGCAATATCGGGAACATGGTTGTTGACACATTTAAAAACAAATTTAACAAAAGAGTACTTATTAACATTTTCAAAACTTAAAAGATTATACTTCTCTTGAATTCTGCAATAGTGCCACATCATGGGCCTCTTATCGAGCACTTTCAAAGCTTGTTTGTACAGGGAGATCATACCTTTCATAGTGGACTGGTAAACTTGGCCCCACACAGTGATACAATATGAAAAATGAGACAAGATCATTGCGTGAAAGTACAACTTGGCTGCACTAACTGACAGGCAAGATCTTATTAGACGAAAACAATTCACATTAATCCTAATAGTCTTAGTTATTTTCTTTACATGAGCTCCAAATTTAAGATGGGAGTCCACAACTAGTCCAAGATATTGAATTAATCTACTCTTTCAATATTTTTATCATTTATTTGTATCTGAAAGCTTACCATAGACTTTGCCTCATTGAAAACAGTTTAAAGACAGTTTAAAGACAGACAATTATCCTCCAGCCACTGAGATACCCTGATCATTTGTCTGTTTAGCATCTCTGCAGCTTTCTGCGGAGTCTTTGCTGAGACATAGATGACAGTGTCGTCAGCATACAGCTGGCACTCAGCCTCAGTGCAAATGGCTGGAAGGTCATTAATGTAAAGACAAAATAAGATGGGACCCAGGATGGAACCTTGTGGTATCCCCATTTTGTATTCCTGAGGTGCAGATATAGTGCCACTGATTTTCACACTCTGTGTCCTAGAATATGATGTAAACCAGCTAAGAGTTTGTTCTGAAAAATTAAACTGCTTTAATTTATGCATGACGATAAAGTGGTTGACAATGTCAAATGCCTTACGAAGGTCTAAGAACACTGCTCCAACCACATTCCCTGTGTCCAAGGCTTTTTTAAAGGTATCTGTTAGGTAACCGGTAGCTATTTCTGTTGAATATTTTAGTCTAAAGCCGAACTGCTTCGGGTCAAGAACATTATTATATTCTAGATAATCGTTTAATTGATTTGCAACTGTTTTTTCTAGTACCTTGGAAAAGATTGGAAGAATTGAAATTGGCCTGTAATTACACACTTGATCAGAATCTCCAGCTTTAAAAATTGGGCTTGATAAGTCCATGTTTTAATTTCTGTGGAAATTTCTCACTAGTGATTGACCGGTTTACCAGATGGGTCAGGGGCCAGATAAAGAATCTTTGTGCTTTCTGAGAAAGTCAGAGTCTAATCCAAATACATCTTTGGCTTTAGATGGTTTAAGATGACCTATTATTTGTTTAGTACTAGCCTCATTTGTTTGTGCTATAGAAAATATATTTTCCAGTGGGCCTAGTGGTTTTTCATTGAGTTCTATTGATTTAAAAGATGCTGCCATTTGTTCCACTGATGTCACAAAATAGGTATTCAGCAAAGAAGCTATTTTCATAAGGTCAGTAATCAATTTGCCATCGATATTTAGTTGTGTTATGGCTCTGGCTTCTTGTTTGGAATCATTTTTAGTCAGTCTATATATATGTTTCCAAAGGCAAGCACTTTTTCCTTTGGATTCTTCCATCAAGTGCACAAAGTATGCAGTTTTAGCTTTTCGCATCTCACTTACCACTTTATTTCTAAGGCTTTTAACAATGGCATTGTCTGTGTTTAATTTTGTTAGGTTTTCTTTTTTACGAGCGGGATCTCTTTGTTTCATTAATTGACATAATTTGCTAGTAATCCATGGTAATGCCTGGCCTTTTTTCCTCATTTTAATGGACTTTGTATACTTTTGAATTACTTGTGCTACATTATTTGCCAACATATTGCAATAATTATCTGAATCATGCATTTTAAGTGCTGTCTCCCAATTAATAGTGCACATATAATTGTAGAGATGAGGCTTGTCATTTTTCCTTATGCCTTTTGTTATTTTAGTCACTGAATTTTGAGTAAGACACTGCAGCCGTTTCTTAGTCAGTTTCCTTGATATTAGTGTCAAATTATGGTCAGACAACCCAGTGACAAGATTATAGGTCTTCATAACTCGTTCTGGTTTATTTGTAAACATAAGGTCTATCTGAGTTTTACTTGTTTTTGTTAGTCTTGTGGGGCCCTCTGTTAATTTATATAATTTATATTTTAATGTTATTGCTTTTAATTTTTAATCTAGCCAATTAATGTTGAAATCTCCGAGCACAAATATTTCACTATCACCTTTTAACCGTTTAAGCATTTTATCCAAGTTACAATAAAAAGACACATTAAAGTTATATTGAATAACAACTTTAATATTCATTCTTGGTGATAAAACAATTTTTAAAACTACACATTCTAAATTGCAACTGTTCACATTGATTTCAGTGCATGTTAGGATTTTCTTAACATATATTAAAACACCTCCTCCTTCTCCTATTTGTCTGTCTTTGCGAAAACAAGCATATTCTGGGATTTCAATCATTTGAGTGGGGACGTTAAAGTTTAGCCATGTTTCACTCAGAGCCAGAAAATCCAAGTTTGAGTCTGTCAGCAAGTGTTCAATTTGCTCGCGCTTTGAGACGAGGCTCCTTATATTTAGGTGGCCTCCAAGAATTCCTCTTCGCTTACAATCGTGATCCCATATCACTTTAGCGTGGTTAACAGTTTGGAAGTACTGCATTGTCCTGTGTTGCTTGTGCGGCCGTTTGGAAGTATTTTGTGGCTGGGTAATGTGCAAAATTTAGCGGGGAGTAATTGTCTCTAAGCAGTGAGAATGTTGATTGAAACCACCTAGCAATCAATCCATCAACAATTTTTATAAACCACCTTTCATGCAATGAAATGCAGTTCAAATTTTACAGTATTTATTTATTTGACAAAATAACAGTCCCCAGCAATGACATAGATTAATAAATTACACAGTTCCTCCACTCTGGGGAAAATGTAGGATTTTTTTATTTTTTGGTTTGTTTGTTGTTTATTTTATATTACATTTGTCACTTAAACCTTAGCAAAATAGAATGGCTTTAAATGTAATTTTAACAGATGAAAACTCTAAAATGTGACCAGCTCAGATTGGGTCCCCTCTAGAAGAACATATCTGCTTTTATTTTTTAATGCTACATTCCCAAACCCACCTTGGGCCCTTTTAGTCCCTCTTTATTAACCTTCTGGATACATCACTGCTCAACAGCACTAAACATTTAGGAATAGTCACTTATTAATTATTCTAAAAAAATCTCTGTCAGGAGAGAGTGGAAAATATTTTTTCCCACTTTGGTCACAGCACAGCAATCAAGAAGTCCGTTGGTTTTGGACACTGTAACTTTTTCTTCCGGTCAAAATCACAAAAAGCTGCGC
The DNA here is from genome assembly GCA_028564705.1 of Apricaphanius iberus. Lineage (NCBI taxonomy): Eukaryota > Metazoa > Chordata > Actinopteri > Cyprinodontiformes > Aphaniidae > Apricaphanius > Apricaphanius iberus. The sequence goes on along the minus strand of JAPXFQ010002337.1, from coordinate 1,332,888 downwards.
TCTTGGGCTGAAAGAGCTGGGGGAAAACAAGCTTTGATCCGATGCCGAAGTTACCATCACACAGCTGTAATATAGGAAATTAGACTTGAGGTCGGTCCAAATTGTTTTTAATACTTAATAACATGGAGGTTTCAAAAAGCAATTGAAACTATAGTTTCTGTCAGTCACAAAGACTGTTTTGAAAACTTGCGGATCACTGTTGCGACGTGCGTCACTAATTACAGCTGATATTTTTCTTCATCGGACATCTATTCAAAACGGCAATTTTGCCAACAGGTAAAGAATTTTCATGTACGGAATGAGGAACTGTATCCCATTGCATCTTAGTTGGCAAAATTGGATGAAACATGTTTTATTCTCCATCCCTCTCACATAATAAACAGGGAGTGAATATGATATGCGACGCCGTCAGATATAGGGAGAATTTCGGGAGAATGAGGATTGGCAAGTATGTGTCACACAGACGTCACATCCCAGGCTGTCTGAGAAAGAGAAGGGAAGAGGCGGAGGTGTTGCAGCTGCTTTTGGGTATAATAAAACTGTAAAATAGCATAAAAAATAAAAATTAAATGCAATATGTGACGGTTGTTTTGTTTGTTTTTGGTCGGTGTTGAATCTGTGGCAGTCAGAGTTAAATCTGTGGAGTATTGCCACAGATTCGTCAATGTGTGGGAAACACTTAAATGGACACTGGGCTGAGTGCAGATGAGCCAGGTTAGAACAGGAAAAGCCATGAGGGGATCCATCTGCACCAGCAGCAGCAGATCAACAGTAGCAGCCAACCTATAACCTATAATAAAAAGCAATACCTATGGCATCAGAGTTTGATTTATTACTTATAATTGCATTTGAATGGTTGTATTGTGCAAACATTAGTTACTACAGTCACCAAATCATCTGTTTATGATCACACTGTTGCTCGTTTAGAGTTCTGTTCATCTTGAACAAACTCTTTGTGGAGTGCAACACGAACCTTTGTGGAGACAAAATGCATTAAAGCTCTATACAAAATATTTATAAAATCTTTTCTAAACATCATACATTTTTATTCACTTGCATATGCATCCATGATGGGCATACTGTGACAATTACATTACTAATATGAATGAAATGTTTCCAAATTCCTGGATAATGGTTAATGCTCCCAATATACCCACAGTTGATCATTTAAACACACTATTAAACTCAGATATTTTCAGTTAGTCTGTCAGACAAATCGTTCTTGTTTTAGGACAGTTAGTCTTGAGACTAGTAATTCAAGTGAAAGGGCTAGATATTCCATGTCACCCTTGGAAAGGATATATATTTTTTGGGCAATAGTCTGAAGGTGAAAGAAGGAAATTATAAAAAAACTGTTTAGTATGGGATATGAATGACATGTCTTGGTTAAAAATAACATGGTTTTCTTACGTTACTATCAGAGGTCAAGTTATTATCAGTTTGTCCTACAGATGTTCTGGCTCTACACCCTCGGCAGGGTCCTGGAGGGTGCGTGGGAGTTCGCCCAACCGGTCTACATGTGCTTTGTGGACTTGGAGAAGGCATTCGACCGTGTCCCTCGGGGTGTCCTGTGGAGGGTACTCCGGGAGTATGGGGTACCAGACCCTTTGATACGGGCTGTTAGGTCCCTATATGAACGGTGTCAGAGTCTGGTTCGCATTGCCGGCAGTAAGTCGGACTCATTTCCGGTGAGAGCTGGACTCCGCCAAGGTTGCCCTTTGTCACCGGTCCTGTTCATAATGTTTATGGACAGGATTTCTAGGCGCAGCCAAGGTGTTGAGGCGATCCGTTTTGGTGACCTCAGGATCGGGTCTCTGCTCTTCGCAGATGATGTGGTCTTGTTGGCTTCATCTGAACGTGATCTACAGCTCTCGTTGGAGCGGTTCGCAGCCGAGTGTGAAGCGGCTGGGATGAGGATCAGCACCTCCAAATCCGAGACCATGGTCTTGAGCCGGAAAAGGGTAGAGTGCCTTCTCCGGGTCGGGGATGAGGTCCTTCCTCAAGTGGGGGAGTTTAGGTATCTGGGGGTCTTGTTCACGAATGAGGGAAAAATGGAGCGGGAGATCGATGGACGGATTGGTAAGGCGTCTGCAGTTATGCGGGCGCTGTACCGGTCTGTCGTGGTGAAGAGAGAGCTGAGCCGAAAGGCAAAGCTCTCAATTTACCGGTCGATCTACGTTCCTACCCTCATCTATGGTCACGAACGCTGGGTGGTGACCGAAAGAACGAGATCGCGGATACAGGCGGCTGAAATGAGTTTCCTCCGTAGGGTGGCTGGGCTCTCCCTTAGAGATAGGGTGAGAAGCTCGGTCATCCGGAGGGGGCTCAGAGTAGAGCCGCTGCTCCTCCACATCGAGAGGAGCCAGTTGAGGTGGCTTGGGCATCTGGTCAGGATGCCTCCTGGACGCCTCCCTGGTGAGGTGTTCTGGGCATGTCCCACCGGGAGGAGACCCAGGGGAAGACCCAGGACCCGCTGGAGGGATTATGTCTCCCAGCTGGCCTGGGAACGCCTCGGGATTCCTCCCGAGGAGCTGGCCCAAGTAGCCGGGGAGAGGGAAGTCTCGGCCTCTTTGCTTAGGCTACTGCCCCCGCGACCCGACCCCGGATAAGCGGAAGATGATGGATGGATGGATGGATGTTCTGGTCCAAGGAAGACAATTTCTGTGTTGTCAGAATTTTAAAACGGGAGAGTCTTCCAGGTTTTGATTCTTCCAGACAGGCCTTTCATCAGCTGAACAACTGATTTGATTCATTGGGATTTATGGATATATATGATTGAGTACACTCTAAAAAAAATTCAGGGGGTTAGTAAATATCATTGTAATTATAAGTTAGATGAACCCAAATAAATCTCTGAATATCACCAAAGTGGTTCCTTAAATTGGATATACGGAAAACAAAAATGCCTAAATATTCAACACCAGTTTTTGTGTTGACCTGAGCTCTTTTGTTCAAGTTTATTTTAAAGAATAAATTGTGTATTTGAATCACAGAATACGGGCCACGCACTAGTTTTTTTCCGGGGTTTGTATTAGGTATTACTTAATGTCACTTCTCTGAACCATAGACTGTATAATACTCTAAATAACATGGAGCGTGGACGCTGCTCAAAGTCCGACTTCATTTTAATTTACAATAGGATGGATTTGCACAGTGCATCACCTGTGATAAACGTAGCGCCAACGGGGGATGTACAACAAACATGACAAAACACCTTCGGCAGCTGCGTGGTATTAGTGTGGTAATGAGTGTACCGTACTTGATGTGTTGCGCGTTGCTCTCCTGCTCCAGTCGCTTGCTCCACTTCGGACTTGATGATCGTTTTATTCTTTACAGACTAGCTTAAAATTAAATATACTAGTGACACTAGAATAAAGCAGACTGCAGCTGCTGCTGCCGCTACGCTAAACGGACAGAGATCCCGGCCAGCAAATAGACAAACCCCATTCACCATGGCAGCAAGGGGAAAGCCTTGCAGAGCAAATTGCCGCATGCCACAGAAAAGTAATGGCATAAGTGGTAAAAAGGCTGCAACCCCTTAGCAATGGAGATTCGCCCACATTTAGGTAACATTAAGTACTGTAAATAAGAAGTTTATTTGTTTTTGTGTTTGAGTATAGTAATAGGCATAAAAAAAATTCAACACCCTTCTAATCTAGGTTATTATTCCTTAAAATAATTATGGATATGCAACATTGGTCGATGTTTTTCCATAAATCCAGCAATTAACATGTAACAGTAATGTAATTGAAAAGAGACCAACAGACTTTTCTCTCTAGTAACTTATTCCAGCGTATATATTTGAAAGAATTATATTTTTCAATTGTAGGCAACTGTGGCTCAGTGGTAGAGTAGTTGCTTGCAATCGGAGTGTCGTAGGTTTGATTCTAGCTTCCTCAAGTCACATGTCGATGTGCCCCTGGGCAAGGCACTTAACCCCCAAAAAATTCCGATCTATGTAAAGCGCTTTGAGTAGTCAGTATGACTAGAAAAGCTCTATATAAATTCAGTCCATTTACGATTCAATTGGAAGACTGTTTTAAATAAACGTTTTCAGATTTTGAGAGATTGGTCATATTTTTAAAAATATTTGAATACAGAACAATTTTTTTAGTAATTCAATGGTAAACTTGCACTTATATCCTACAAATGTTTTAATTATATATTATTTATTTACTTTAATACATTATACTTAAGTTTTTAATCTGGTTAACAGTATTTTTGTTAGATTTACTCATTTAATTTTGTATTTTTGCTCAAATAGTTCATTCAGATTTAATTGAAAATATTGCTTAGATCAATGTATTACTCCTGTTTATTTATAACCAATTTGTGTGCATTCAAATATACTTAATTTTTGTGTATAATTTTTTTTACACTTAAAAATATTAAGTAATATGTAGTAATGCTTTTTACATAAGCTATACGATAAATGTAACACAAATTCTATCAGGATTTCGCCACCTGATAGCCATATTTGCACAGGAAAAGAGCAGTTTGAGTAAAAATGGGCTTAAAATGCTAGGTAATCAGACCAGACCAAACTAGAATACAGAGACAGTTTGCTGCACAATTTACTAAAGAATACAATGGAATAAACTAGGAGGAATAGGAGACTAAATAGTTAATGAAAATATCCATAGCTGAATACGAGGTTAACCATACTGAAGAGGTTGGCTCTAATTTAACTCAAGTAGAACTTAAATTTAAAAGGCGTGAATTAGTAACAAAGATGAAACAGCATTAACGAGGGTAAGATATGTGCAACCATATTGATAGGTTTTAAATGTGGTACTTCAGCAGCTGAGCAGATCTTATTAAAAATCGTTGATCACAATAAAGTGGATAGGAAATCTAGATGCAAATGTAAAAACTGAAAGGGTAAAACCTTAAAAATGTATTACCAGGATCAGAGTTTTTGGGAACTGTGTGCTTTCCATTTCATCAAACAGATATGAGCTTCTGGCCCAGGAGCCACAGCTTAGAAACTTTTGAAGTAACAAAATTGCCGGATCATCATTCAGAGCTTGGAGATTACATCTGCTAAAGAATAAAATACTGTAAGGATATTTGGAAGCATTAATCTGAACTGATTCAGAAAGATAAGGTTTTCACAAAGATAAGGTTTTGGAGTCACTAACTTCAAACAGGTTCTGGAAACCAGTGCAAGAGGCAGGTGGTTTTATGAAGCTCTAAAAACAGAGGCTGAAAACAAGTCTGGAACCCAAGTTTAATCTAAGGATTTTTATTAAAATAAATTAAAAATGGCAAACTTGAAAAGAAGATTATAGGAAATTATGAGGTTAAACATGAGTTACAGTAGCCTGATGTAGCCATACTCAATTCTAATTGGGCTGTGATTATGGGGCATTTTTAAACGAATCAGGGGAAAAAATGCCTCTGCACTCAACTGGATAGACCTATAACCAATCATAGCAACAGAAGTATCTGATGTTGGACGTTATCTGTTCCCCTTTTAAAATTCCTCTTTTTTTTTTCACAGTTTTTTCCCATTATTTATCAGCCAGTTTTCCAGTCCTGGGCATTGCTCTCCCTACAACTGAGCTCAAGCGTCCTTCATGCTTTGAGGAGTGATGAACGCTTCTTTTCACATGAGGGGGTGGGGATTCCCCAGCTGCACATAGCGCGTGGAAGGATCACGTTATTCCAGCAAGATCCTGCCCAATCCCTAAGGTGCCCTGGTCAGCCAGGAGGGGGCCTTATTGAGTATACAGCCCAGAACTAGTGTATGTTTTTGTGGAAGTTGCTCGCTCACATCAGCAGCTACTCAAGGGAACACGGGGAGAACATGCAAACGCCCTTTCGCCATGGTGTGGGTGCTTCTAGCTGTGGGGTGAGCTGTGCTACCAGCTGCCCCACCGTGGTCCCCTTAAATTTCCAGACCATGTTGTAGGCGGGACTAAGTTCGGCTAGTACCCAGGCTACAGTTAAAGGGGTTCCAGCAGCAGAACAAAAACATGGACCTTTGAACTACACTGATGCAGTTGGAGGATGTAGTCGTCATCTTATTCTGTCTACAAAAATCAGATATAACATACTCACACAGCAGCAGCATGCAGAGACACCATGTTGGAGGGGGGAACCGTTTTGCTCTGTACCATTGAAATAATGTTAAAACTCCAAGGGAGACTGAATCTCTCGCCCGTTGACAGCTGGAGATAGGCACCAGCCATTAAGGATTAAGCGGTTAAGAAAATGGATGGATGGAGTTGTTCGTTGTCAGGAATGTGTTCAACTGTTGAGATACAGCTTTTTCAATAATCTTACTGATGAATGGGAGATTAGAGATTGGCCTATAATTCTGAATTAAGGTATTGCCTAGGTTGTTTTCTTTAATAGGGGTTTGATAACTGCTGTTTTGAGGGCCTAGGGGAAGACACCTGACTGGAGGGATGTGTTAACTATTTGCATCAGATCCGACTTAATGACATGGAGAACTTTCTTTAAAAAAGCTGTGGGTAAGATATCGACGCAGCAAGAGGAGGAGTTCAGTTGTTTAATAATTTCATCAAGATCTGATTGATTCAGTTTTTTGAAATCTGATATTTTATCTGCATTATTTTTAAGTGGGAATGATAATGTTGGTGGGTTGGTTGCTGCTTTACAGATTGATCTTCTAATTTCTAGAATGTTTTCAGTGAAGAAGTTGGCAAATTCAGTACATGCCCTTGTGGAGTGTAGCTCAGGAGCTGCTCTCACTGGGGGATTGGTTAGTCTTTCAACTGTTGCGAATAAGGTCAGAGCGTTATTCATGTTTTTGTTAATGATTTCAGAGAAGAATGATTCCCTTGCTGTTTTCAAGGTCAAGTTATATTTGTTCAACCTGTTTTTGTAGATCTCATAGTGAACCTGGAGTTGAGTTTTCCTCCATTTTCTTTCGGCCTGATGGCACTCCCTTTTTCCGCTGCGTACTAGAGGATTGCTGGTCCGTGGAGACTTGTATCTACCTGAGACTACTATTATTTTAATTGGAGCAATGGTATTAATGATGTCTGAGACTTTAGAGAAAAAGTTATCTACCAGGTTGTTAAAAGAGTGTGTGTTGGGTAGTGTGGGTGGTGGGTCTTAGGGGGGGTGAGGTAGAGCAGTAAATTTGTTTAAAGATTTCAGCAGAGCTGTCAACAAGAGGTCGTTTTCTTACTATTGTGTCATTTCGATTAGATAGTTTATCTGGGATAATGCTTTCAAAGAAGATGCAGAAGTGGTCAGATAATGCAACCTCCAATACGGAGATGTTAGAGATTTTTAGTCCTTTGCTAATGATTAAGTCTAAGGTGTGACCTTGTTTGTGTGTCGGCTGTTTGACATGCTGGGTTAGACCAAAGCTTAGGTGAGTATCACTTAGTATATTAGTCTGTCTATCCTGGGGGTTGTCAGTATGAATGTTCAGATCCCCCACAATAATTAGTTTGTCATATTCAATACATATTAAAGAAAGAAGGTCATTGAGATCGTTAAGAAAGTTTGAGCTCGCTTTGGGTGGTTTATACATATTTATGACTAAGACCTTGTTCGGTTCTGTTATCTCTGTAGCAAGGTATTCGAAGGAGTAAAATGTAGCCAGAAATATCTTTTTAAAGTTCAGTGTATTTTTAAAAATAGTTCCCAGACCGCCCCCGCTTCTTTGTTGCCTGTTTTCATTTAGAAAGCTGTAGTTAGGTGGTGTGCCTTCTAGCATTAAGTTTTTTTCATCAAGACTGCAAAGCAGGTATTATTGCACTGCCACTTGACACTCACCTAAAGGATTATTAGGAGCACCTGTTCAATTTCTCCTTAATGCAATTATCTAATCAACCAATCACATGACAGTTGCTTCAATGCATTTAAGGGTGTGGTCCTGGTCAAGACAATTTCCTGAACTCCAAACTGAATGTCAGAATGGGAAAGAAAGGTGATTTAACCAAAATTTGATCGTGGCATGGTTGTTGGTGCCAGACAGGCCGGTCTGTGTATTTCACAATCTGCTCAGTTACTGAGATTCTCATGCACAACCATTTCTAGGGTTTACAAAGAATGGCATGAAAAGGGAAAAACATCCAGTATGCGGCAGTCTTGTAGGCGAAAATGCCTTGTTGATGCTAGAGGTCAGAGAAGAATGGGCCGACTGATTCATGCTGATAGAAGAGCAACTTTGACTGAAATAACCACTGGAATGCAGCAAAGCATTTATGAAGCCACAACACTCACAACCTTGAGGCGGATGGGCAACAACAGCAGAAGACCCCACCGGGTACCACTCATCTCCAAATAGGAAAAAGAGGCTAGATTTTGCACGAGCTCACCAAAATTGGACAGTTGAAGACTGGAACATTTTTGCCTGGTCTGATGAGTCTCGATTTCTGTTGAGACATTCAAATGGTAGAATCAGAATTTGGCGTAAAAAGAATGAGAACATGGATCCATCATGCCTTGTTACCACTGTGCAGGCAGGTGGAGTTGGTGTAATAGTATGGGGGATGTTTTCTTGGCAGACTTTAGGCCCCTTAGTTCCTTTTGGGCTTCGTTTAAATGCCACGGGCTACATGAACATTGTTTCTGACCATGTCGATCCCTTCATGACTACCATGTATCCATCCTCTGATGGCTACTTCCAGCAGGATAATGCACCATGTCATAAAGCTCGAATCATTTAAAATTAGTTTCTTGAACATGACAATGAGTGCACTGTACTACAATGGCCCCCACAGTGACCAGATCTCAACCTAATAGAGCATCTTTGGGATGTGGTGGAACGGGAGCTTCATGCCCTGGATGTGCATCCCACAAATCTCCATCAACTGCAAGATCCTATCCAAACAATATGGGCCAACATTTCTAAAGAATTCTTTCAGCACCTTGTTGAATCAATGCCACGAAGAATTAAGGCACTTCTGAAGGCGAAAGAGGGTCAAACACCGTATTAGTATTGTGTTCCTAATGATCCTTCATGTGAGTGTATATGACATGTTGTATTACTTGTATGATTCTTTACAGTGTAGAATCTTTTTACTAATTTGTTTTTTAACTTCCATCCATCCATTTTCTGCCACTTGGTCCGGGGTCGTGACCCGTGGGCAGCTTTGTCTGCAGAGAGACCCAGACTTTTCTCTCCCCTGCCATTTGGATCAGTTTTTAAACTCAAGTTTTAAAAATGGATATTGACAAGTGCAAGAGAAAATAAACTAATTGAGAGATTTTGTGTTATCAGCACTGCACCCACCACAGCTCCTGTTTCCTGCTCTTCCACCGTCATCCATGTCTTCCTGTTGTGATGAATGCCTGTCCCATGGATGACAACTTTGAAGAGGGCAACCAGAGGAGGACATCAACTCAAGAGTTGAGGAGATGAATGTTTTGAATTAAATGGTGTGTATTTGCAGGGAGCTGACTGACAGGGAGAGTAGATTTATTGAAGAAAAAGTGGAGAATGTTGTTCCTACAATTCTCACTTTTTAATGTGTATCTAACACTTTTTATCTTTCTATATATTTTACAAGTTTTTCGCAACATTGAGAAGGCACGAGACACCCAAAGGAAGACCTTCGGCACACAAAAGAGGAAGCAGGCAAGACTACCGAACTATATTTAGGTTGACACTAAAGAAATAAAAAATAAATTGTTCTGGCCTCTTTCAATGGCCAAGTCTGTTCTTTGGCAATATTGTCTAAAAGCAGCCTTTTTCCCAGACCTAACGGTTCAGCAGCGAGCCTTGTTCTTAGGCTCCTTCCACAGTCGCTCCTTCCACAGTCGCCCCTGTGGCTCAGTGGTAGAGTAGTTGGCTTGCAATCGGAGGGCCCTAGGTTCGATTCCAGCTTCCTCCAATCACATGTTGATATGCCCCTGGGCAAGGCACTTAACCCCCAAATTCTACATTATCCTACTGAGCCATGTTGGGTGTCGGTGTATGAATTCGAGTGTGAATGGGTGAATGTGGCTTCAATGTAAAGCACTCTGAGTGGTCAGTAAGACTAGAAAAGCGCTATATAAGTTCAGTCAATTTACCATTTATTACCATGTTATTGATTCATTTATGGCAAACAGTTGATTTGTGTGTTATTCTCTACAATGCCAGGAGAGTAGCAGCCTTTCATCGACCCTGGATCCTGGGTTGAGAAAACAGGAAAAGATCTGGAGGTATGTTTTCAGTCCAAAAGTTGGAAAGCTCATGAAGTACACAATAATACAATAAAAACTAGCTGGTGCATGTCAGATCGCCTCATTAAAGGAGACACTGTTCCTTTTTCAGTTCTTTCCTCAGCAGTCCACTGGAAACAGCTGCAGCATCTTCATGCTGATGGTGAGCACTTGCCTGCTGTTACCTGAATATAAAGTTTCAACATGTTAAAGGTTTCTTTTCCTTCACACTATGCTCTCTGCATCTGCACTTCATCTCCGCTGGCTTTCACAGAGGTAAGCTTTTTCATAAATTGCCAAGAAAATCTCTATGCTACTCTCCTGTCATGATAAAGATTATTTTAAGACAACTATTTTTCCGGTCCTCGTATTTCTGCAACTTAATGTACAAATTTGATATTTTCATCATTGTCACCTGACCTATATTTCACAGTTACAGCATGTGTCCTCATCGACATATTAGAAGAGGTTTCACTTCAGGAACGGAATGCATCCATCTTCAAACTGGCTCTGGTGTGCTCCAAGTTCAGATACCATGTGTCTACTGAATATATTTCCAAAGACGAGCACACTTCAAGTGGCTTCACAGTAGAGCTTCAATAAATTGTGGAGTATGAACAATTATTTGTTGCTGTTGTCACAGGTTTTTCAGTGGCTACATGTAAATATGGCTTTTTGTTTTTTGCTTCTTCTGCTTTCCACAGGTGTTTGCACCTGGAGCAGATTTTTAAACGAGTACAGGGAAGAGCACTTTAAAATGTACTCTATTGAGAGCTGCAGACAATGTGGAGATCTGTACAAACACTGTTCTCTTGGTATGCAACACTCCACAATTTTTAATTGTCATTACAGACAATGACAATCTCAGTAAAGCATTACATCATGAAAACCATAGTGCTTGAAGCCCATTGTTATGTTTTTTTGTTTTTTGTTTTTTTCGGGATATGTTGGAACAGGTAAGAGAGGAGAATTGAGAGTGTTTTACTCAGATGAGATGTCCCCAGGCTACTGCAGCCATTTTTGCAGCCAGATGAACTGTTATTATTGTTTTATCCTTTTGAGAAGGAAATTAGGGAAACCTGAGCTCTCTCTGTAGTTGTGCTTCTATAGCCTTAGAGACAGTCTGACCACATTTCTTCACTTCGCCTCTTTGCCCTGGTAAATGCAGAGCAGCTAGCACAAAACCGCCAGCGCTGGAAACAAGTGGTTCACCTGGTGGGCTCAACGCACTGGAGCTGGACGACATCGGACCCAACGCATGAGCTGTGATGATGATCATGATGCATCGTTTCTCTCCTACTCTCCAATTGCATTATCTGCTCATTTCAGGTGTTAACATGTTTTTTTCTGTGCTTTTCTCCCCATACAAGGTACACCTGGTCTGGCGCTCTGCTAAGCTATGATGCCCTATGGATGATTGGGCTGGTTCTCCAGTAATTGAATGTTCTGTGTTCTTTTATCAACTGTTTAGCTTTATTAATGTAGAAAGTAAATTATTTCTTTTAGACGGACATCAGACTCATTATGCACAAAGCATTCCAGAAATGTATACCTCTAGAACATCTATCCCCGTCAATTAAAACAGGTTTAATTACCCTCATACCCAAACCCAATAAAGACCTGCTATCCCTTAGTAACTAGAGACCAATAACATTATTATGCAGCGATTATAAATTACTAGCCTAAGCTATGTAAATAGGCTAAAATCTGTCCTTACCGAACTAATTGCCGAATACCAATCTGCCTTTATCAAAGCACGTTATATAATTAATCATGTTAGGCTTATCTTGGACATGTTGGACTATAAACATTTTATTCAGTCTCAAAGTTTTATTTTATTCTTTGATTTTTTTTTTCTAAGGCTTTGTAACCCTGGAACATAACTTCCTGTTCATAACACTCCATAAACTAAGATTTGAAGAAGAAAAAAATATATATATATATATAGTTATGTAATTTTAACCACAGGAATTTCAGAAAGGAATTAAAATTCAGAGAGGAATTAGACAAGGATTCCCTATATCTTCTTAACTTTTTTATTCTCTGTACTTTTAGTTAGCTAATATTCCAGTCAAATCACAGGTCACATGCTTGTGTATTACAATACACACACAAGGATTTATTGCAAGTCAGATAAACTTAGACCAAAAGGTTACTCAAATGGATAAATCTGCAAATCATTGGCTACTCAGAGAACTCTCCATATTTGGTCAGAATTTGAGACAACAATTTTTGTCTCACCCATATTCATTGTGGTTTCACATGCCAAATAAATTATTTGAGAAAGTTGGAATATTTTTTTTTTACTGAAGTGTGATGTTTTGATTTCCAAACTTCCCTTAAAATTGTCAGATTTCCACAAACAAATATTACACTTCACTTATGGAAGATGGTATTTTCACATAATTTTACTCCCCACTCCACCTTATGGAATAACAGGGTTATAACTATAAATAGGACAACTATTTTCGAAGTAGAATGAGTTAATAAAGCTATTTTATTTGAGTCAAATTTGAATAATGAGTTTGGGGAATTATTAGATTTCAACAATTTTGTTACAAAATTTAAATTAAATTGCTCACACAGAAAATATAAAGCTGTATGTAAAGCAACCCCACCCCCATTAATTAATTTAATAAAAATTACCTTATTAAACTCCAAAGTCTCTGCTAAATTACTTAAATCACAACTTGGGAAATTTAAATGATTGGAAAATCAATGTAATGAGAAATTTATTAAAAATGCACTTAAAACTATTTTATTCACAGGCTTTAGTAATCCTGGGACACCCTCCCACGATTACTAAAACCTGTGAATAAAATCGGTTTACACTCCAAAAAAAAATATTTACAGCTACTTTAAATGGCCGTCCCACCCAAAATGAAAGAAACTTTTAAATATAATTTTTATCTTTGGCAAATAACACATTCATTGTAATAAAATGGAACAATTGTCTGCCTAATGATGTTGGTTTTAAAAAAGAACTTAGAAAACATTTCCAGTCTCTGAATCGGTTGTCAGGAAAAAATAAATTTGTGAAAGAATTACTGAAATGCACTGAAGCATAGCTCCTGCCCCTGTAACTAATCATTGATATGAAATCCTTACATTACAAAGACAGTATAACCCCTGTATTACTATTATTTTTATTATTTTATTTTTTGCTTGTTAATTTGTTTTGACTGTGCAAAATTCCGTTCCTGCCGGGCTCTGTAAGCTCCATAAAGTTGTCTCAATCATAACCCTGCAGAAAATTAGCTCATGTGGTGGCACATTGAAAATATGCCAATGTGAAGTTGAATTTCTTGGTTCATCAAATTACGTATCTTATTTTGTGCTTCTATTATGAATTTCGTCCACGTAATTGGACACATAATTCATTTTGTAAACTACTGACTCACGAAATGTATTGTAGCAGGTCACGAAACTTATTTTGTGATTCTATTATGCATTTCGTCCACGTAATGAAAGCATATGTCACTGAATGAATTTTGTAAGTTATGAAGTTACTATTTCGTGGACGGAATGCCTTCAGTAACCGCAGAGTTAGGAAATATATCCCTTTTGTACACATCATTTCTGTAACACAACACAATATTTTTGTGGACGAAAGTTTATTTCGTCTACGACAGTGAATACTGCATTTAGCCTTATGTCCACGAAATGAAAATGCCACCAGTAAATTTGGTCCACGAAACAATGTGCTCTCTTCAGTGTTTTGTGGACACAATGCAAACCAATTTGTGTATTCCATAGACAAACGGCGTTATGATGTAATGTGGTTTCGTAATGAATAAATGCATTTTGTGAAACAAAAGTCATTCTGTCCACAAAATAAGACATGTTACATCTGGCCTCTGTGGTGTAATTCTGCATAGGGTTTAAACTTTTATTATTCAGAAGGTAAAAGTCTGTTTATATAGTTTGCATGGTTGTAAAATATATGTCTGTCACTATTGTTTATGGAGGTAAGCTTTTAAGTCATAAAACTCTGGGGTGAGTTTTATTGCAAGCTGTAAAAAACAGGATGTCTGTAGATTTAGTGTGTTGCCATAAAACCATAAAACTCAGAATGAGTTTTTAAGAAAAGACGTCTCACCCATATGACTGTATAATTTTCTGACAGCCAATAAGGGCTAAGACACTGTATGAAAATGTTCTGATTGGAGAGATTAGAAACGCCTAGAGGCCCGGTTGTCTATAAAGCTGTGAAATGAAGATCAATTAATTGTTCAGATTTCTTTAAATCTGGACCACAGGGGAACGACGGGGGCAAATTCCTCTGTAAAACTGCAATTTGTTAATCTGTTCAAAATAAATGTTAAATTGGAAATTGGCTCCATTTTGTCTCTGCTTGAACATGCATTGAATTACTTATGATAATTATTTAATTCAACAAATGGTGACCTCGACTGTGTGCAGGGTTTTGGACCAGGCTCCAGTTATATTTTTTAAGTTAATTAACGAACATGTATTTGCTCTATTGACAATTTGCGCAGAGTTGCGTAGTTTTTAATTCTATTGATTGGTTAATCTAACATTGGGTAATGTTGTCATGCAAGTTAAATATGTTTTTTTGTTTTGAGCAGATTGACTATTGCGTGCCCGGAGTGTTGAGACCTGATCGGCTGTCTGTTTTCCTGTTTCTGAGCAGGATTGAGTCCTTCTTTACGCTCCGTAGAGAAACACCGGTGCATGCTAGGAGATGGAGTTTCTTACTCTGCGCGCCCGGTGCGGGCTGCTTGTTCTCCGGAGCGGACAGTGGAGCAGATGGACTGATCTCTTCAACTACTCAAACTCGGACCCACGGTGCGGATCGGAACTCGACGGGTTGGCCACCCTGCCCAGAATAGGACGCTATTTGGGAGCTCCCAGGCTGGCAATCGAAAAAAGATTACAGAAGGGCCTGGGTCGCCCTCTGTTAAGTCTATCGGATTACCTGGGAGAGGGGCTGCGTTTGCTTCCATACGCGTGGCTGAGCACCACGAAGTGGAATTGCGAAAATGGTCCGGCATTTTTTGGAAAAGGTCCGAGGAGGTTAGTGTTTAGATTTCTGCTTGTACAAGGGTGTATTACTATGTGTGTGTGAGATGTTTTTGTACGCAGGCGCTTTGCGAGATGTGCTGGTGATGTTGCGTTTTGTGTTAAAATGTTATTGTATAAATAATGAACTCGAGTATAATAAATAAATTAAAATAGATAAATGAATATCTAACTGAATATGATGGATAACTGTAATTAAAAATCTATAAGAATGAGTTGTGAACATTTACGACAGGCCATCAGGGTGGCCGCCCTAAGCTAGGTGCTATGGCGGAGCTAATACTGTGTGAGTTTTTGCTTGATAGCACGGCTAACATATGACAGCTTTGACTATATGTTTTGATAAATAAATTAGTGGTAATAGGCGCTTTTTCTGCCATCTGTTCAAGTCTTTTGAGTGGTTTTCTGGAGGCTGGCGCCAGGAAATTTCTCAAAGCGGACTACGGAACTTATAACAGATCGGTGTAAACCTCCGCGAGAAAATAATTAATACGGTCTAAAAGTCACCGCTTATAATTTTGTGTTTTTTGTTAATAGTTTTGGGCTGTAACGGACGTAGTTGAATCGGTGTTTGCTGTGCGGGACGGCTGAAATTGGGGACATATGTTTCAGTCCGTGTGGGAAGAACAGGAGATTTTTTGTTCATGCCGAATTAAAGTTTGGTGACGTGGTATAAAATGTGCGGATTAAGTCCTGGTATTGCGGTAAGTCATCTTCTAAAGTGTGTGTTGCGATGTTCTGGAGTGTTTTCGCCGTACGTTTTGTACTGTATAACGTTTAATTTCACAAAGAAAGCTAACGGTAGCACGTTGCTATAGGCTGCTATGCTAAGTTAGTTGTGGTGGCTTTTGTGTGACAATGTGTGTCTGGTAGAAACTAACTGCATGGTCTGTGTGTTGTGAGCTGAAAGTTGATTTTGGATAGAAAGTCTTTACAGACTCCTGCAGACGATTGCCTTGTTAAGACTTAAAATTATTTGGATTTTTGTTAACTTTTTCTGGTTGAGTAGGATGTAAAACGGCCTTAAGATAACTGGTCAGATAACTTTTGGTTGCAACTCTTTTTCGGCAATGTTTTAGCACATTTTTTACGAAGGGCAATTTAAGGTGTTTCATGTTTAACTGCACTGTTCCGGTACGGAGATTAAAGATTAAGAAGTACATGCTGAATTTGGTTAACTGCTTTAGCCTGAGAAGGCTCGATTGATTACATGAGGAGAACAATTATGCATGTTATAATTAAACGCAAATGGCTGAGAACAGTTACTCATGAGTCGATTCTGACTTGGTGAAGTTTTAATTTTTGATTTCATCTTTAAAATTGAAAAGAGGAGAGTGTTTAGTCAAAATAGAAGTTGCATTTTTTGAATTTTTGAGTAGGTAGATTTTTTGCTTTTTGGATTGATCTAAGCAGGATTTGATTAAGTTGGCCTAAATAAAGATAAAGCTATAAGCAGTAATTATAAGAATTTAACGAAAAGCAAACGGTGTTAATTGGAAAGCAACAAACTGGTCTAAATTATTTTTTTAAGCACCGTGTTGAATGATACAGAGAATGAATTCTTTCTGTGATTTGAATAGTATCATTTATGCTAAAATTATGTTTGGCTTATTTCTGATGGCTCTATAGACTTTAGAAATATAGCTTAGTCTCTGAATAAATGATCTAAAGGAGACTGATGTTAAATTATTTAAACAATTGAACATTCTTAATGATTTTGTGGACACTCAAGGCTTATTGGAGTTATCAAATTTCAACTGGGGCTCAAGAAGTAACCCAGTACATTTCAATTCCGTTACAAATTAAATGTTTTTACCATGCAAAACAACACTTATCATAGTGATATTTTATAAACTAGTGGGATTTGAATGTTTGAGTTTGAAAAAAAAAGAAAACGTGAAAACACAGAGTCATCTTTAAGTAATCAGTTTGTTTTTACACAGGCTGGGGATAAATTTGAATTGGTCTAAGGATTGAAAGTAATGAATATCACGGTGATCGAAATGATGGTTTAATTTGGAAGTAAGAAGTAAATTCTAAATTCATTTATTCTGATCGTGTAGAGGCAAAATGTGATTGGACCAGCTACATTGAAATAATTTTTACCATATATTTGAATACACATTTGTTTTGACAAATAAGAATCGGTTTTAGTTTTAAAATTTAAGATTAATCTTTCAGATGTTCTTTATTGATTGTTAGCTAGTTTATTTGATGCTGAGAGTAAATTTACAGGTCCTAAAACATTTGGAACAGTTCTGATCCTAGAATGATGGTATAATATATCATTTGATTAGTGGGGACTCTGTAACTGACAATTTATTTAGATTGTTTTGATTTTATTTTCTTTATTTTTTCTTATTTTTATTTTTATTTATTTTATTTTTTTTTTCTCTCTCAAAATTTATATATTTGGTTCGACTTGGATTATGACCCAGATTTCTGAACTGCGGTCTGCTTATTAATTAGAACTTTGGAAAAATGTTAATTTGGGAAGCTGGATTAAAGAAAACATGATTCAGTGGTAATGTATTTGAGATCTCTAGAAGCTTCAATTTAATTTGGTGTTTATCATTGGAGAAAAGAAAAGAAAAAAGAAGCCTGAGAGGAAAGGAGGGATACTGAAAAAATGCTGGTTTTTATTTTTTATTTTTTATTTTATTGCGACTAGTTTTTGTTTAGAGAAATCTCATCTCTTGAACCTCTTTTATTGAATTTTTTTTTGTTTTGTTTGACTGCTAAGGGGAATTAGACTACTATGTATCCTACAAAAATTTAAGAGGAGTTTTAGTTGCAAAAATCACTTTGACTATGTTCAATTCCCTTCACAGAATCGGACAGATGTTTTTGAAGTATGAAATGTTTTCATTATTTACAATCAAGAATATTTTGGCAAGTGAGCACATTTGGGTTTGTTTACAGAGGAATCATATAAGCAAAAGTACTTTGAATTTATATTGGATTGTGTTAAAGAAAAAAAAGTACTTTAGGTTTGGCAATATTTATAGGGAAGCTGTTTTGTCAGTGATTTAAATCTTGGATTTTTCTTTAGAAATATGGATAGAATTTGAAGTATAGCAAACTGAAGACTGTTTTTGTAAACTATGTTGTGTTTATCGGTCAGTGCTGTTCTCTGGTTTTGTTTTAAACATTTGATGTTTTTAATTTTGATAATTTTTGTCTGAGCCAGCTTGATAGAGATCCAGTACACTAAGTGATGGGGAGTTTGGAGACTGGATCTTTGCAGATGGTTATTGACTTTATTTTTGTTATTGCAATGTTTTAGTGGTGCTTTAGCAATATCTAACAGAAAAATCCAGCCTTTTTGTTTGTTTCTTTTTTGATTTAATTTTATTTTTCTAAGAACTAAGTGTGTTGATGAGATATTGCGATGGTCAATCTTTATAAATGTTTTTACACATGAGATGGAAGAGACATTTATCAAATTGAAAAAATAGAGAAAGGCATTGCATTGATAAAATATAGAATATAAATTGGATGAAAAATGAAGGAATCATTAATTAAAATACGCAGGGGAAGTATTAGAACAACAGTTTAATTAGACGTATAAGGATTAATTATTATTCCTGGTGGAGAGAGCAAACCTGTTGATTGGTATATTTTTACCAGAATTAATACTGAAGAAATTATTACTAGTATAACTGATTGAAGTAAAATTAAAATAGAGCCCACATAGGCAGTCTGAGTTTGGAAGATATTTAAATTCAGCATTCGAGGAAGGAGACTAATGAATATGAAAATAGAAAGTTTAAATGAAACTTGATTTGTATAAGCTGAGAGGATCGACTGTCTGTTTTTTTTTTCTTACTCTAATTATATATTTTTTCTCTTTTTCTCATCCTGCAACAGAGAACCCCTCAGATAACATTCTTGAGATGGAATTTATGATCCTGGGGAGATAAGATGGGGGGGGGGTGCGTGGGCTGATGACGGATAGTGCCAGGCGCCCGCCGTAACTGCCACAGAAAGAAACATCTATAGACCAGCGCAGAAGTTTGTCTCTCTTGTGCTCTGCTCCCTGTGCTTCAGCTTCAGAGAGAACTTCCGGGTCAGGTCGCTCGCCTCAAACAAAAATACCAAAATCAAAAATGAACTCTCGTTATCCGTTTTTTCCATTTTCGTTTTGTTATCCAAAACGAAAAATCAGATAAGGGTTCGTGATCCATTTTTTCGTGTGAAACAAAAAATGAAAACACAAAAAACGAGTGTTTTTGTTTTTTCATTTTTTGTTTGAACTGAAAAAACAAACTGCCTGAATCTACATGGAATGTCCAGCCTTCCTGGGAAGGAGAACACTAGGAACTACCAGTAGACCTGCATTCTGAGAACGAAGTGCTCTGTTAGGAACATATGGAACACTCAGATCTCTGCAGATCTGGAGCTTGATTATTAAAGGCTTTATATGTAAGGAGGAGGATTTAAATTCTATTCTAGATTTAACAGGGAGCAAATGGAGAGAAGCTAAAACAGGAGAAATGTGATCTCCCTTTTTAATATTCTTCAGAACACTTGCTGCAGCATTTTGGATCAACTGAAGGCTTTTAATTGCACTTTGTGGACTTTCTGATAATAAGGAATTACAGTAGTCCAGCCTTGAAGTAACGAAAGCATGGACTAGTTTCTCTGCATCACTCCTGGACAGGATGTTTCGAATTTTAGCAATATTCCGAAGGTAAAAGAAAGAAATCTTAGAAACCTGTTTATTATGGGATTTAAATGTCATGTCTTGGTCAAAAATTAAACAGAGGTTCTTTACATTATTACCAGAGGCCAAATTCAATCCATCCAGATTGTAATCGGATTTAGACTCTTAATAAAAATGAAAGAGATTCCTTTAAACGTTTGCAGGTTTTAATATGATCTGAACTGATCATACAGGAGGACAGTAACATATTAAGTAAAATGCAGAATACTGACCTGTCTCAACTTATGAAAGCCAGCATTTTTTGAGTTTAGCAACCTTGCACCTATCTATTCTATAGACAAAACAGTTCTCTCAGGGTGATAATTTGAGACTTGAAGAGACCTGGTTCCTTGAATAGGAGACAGTGAACTTTGGCGTATATAAAGAGCGTCCCGACGAACCATCTCCATTGAGACGGAGATGTGGATCCTTGAATTATCAAAACATTATGGCAATGGCTTGGGTTAAAGTGTCACACAATAAGACAAACGTTCAAACTAAGTATATAATAAGTCTCGCAATTTTCAAGCAATAAGGTATCCTCTGACCCCGGTTCCCATGTCTCTTCATACAGGCTCTCAACACCTGCTTTTCATTCTGCCCTCAGTATTAATAAATCCAGCAGATGAATCAAAATATTAAAATTTCCACCACAATCTCACCCCTTTTTATCAAATCTCAATGATAAATCAAAATACAAAGGAAAATCAATAATCCATAACGGTAACAATAACTAATCTAAGAGACAGACAGTATTCAAAAAGAAAGACAAATTAACAGTGGTTCAATCATTACATATCACATTGAATCATTTTCTAACAGAAATGATCTAATCTAAACATTCTTTCAAAAGCACGCTATCTGAACTTCGAACAGCGTTCTAAACAAAAAAAATCATGCGTTGGCCTAAGTTAAGCAGCCTCCAACCTATGGGACTTTGTATTTGAATCTTTTCACGACCTAGGAGGCAAAAAGTTTGAGACGGCCCCTAGCCCCTAAGGTGGCACTCCTGTTTGGTTCCTCATCAGTCAGGATGTCTAAACGTAACTGCAAAACAACGAAAAAGGGCACAATGTTAAGCAGTATCAATCCAGTACTCAATAAAAATAAAAAATTCTAAATATAAATTGAAACATGTACTCTTCCCTTAAATGAGTCAGGCATCCACAGTGTGAACCTCAAAATCAAGATCGTCAGTCACTCTTTGCTCAGCACCACAGTGACCCTTTAAAGAGGTTACACAAAGAAAACAAATCAGTAGTAATCAACCATAACAATGAAACATTAAAAAACAAAAATACAATAAAAACAAAACAAAAAATGTCTAACAAAATCTCTAACTTCGATAATGATTATGTATTTTCATAAATCATAACACTAAAAATCTATAATCTAAAAATCTGTAATCACCCCGTTTCATTCTTAATCACCCAAATAATGATAATAAAAAATAAAAAACAAAAACAATCATGATTTGTCTTAATGAGACAAAAAATCACTGTAAATAAACTTTATTTGAATTAATTAAATGGAATAATTAATGAATAATAAAAACACATAAAAATTGAAAAAAAAAATAAGGAAAAAAATAGTACAGAAATTAAATGAAAAATCAAAACAAGCCCCTCTTTTCTGCTACCATCATCCCTAGAATAAGACTACAAAACTGGCATGGAAAAACACAAGACATTAGTCACAGGGATAAAAATCAGACAACCCAAGTCACAAAGTGATTTAAAGGAAGTCGTCATTCACATGTTAACTAATTATAATTTGAGGTCATCAAGCAAGTCCATACCTATTTCATCTCCATACAGCTCTTCTCTTCCATCTCCATCTCGTCAGATCGAGTCTGCATCAGGCCCGTAGGTGACCTCTGCATCAGTACAGCTCAGGTGACATCTCGTCCCTGCTGCAGAGTCGAACGATGCCCCCTAACAAGAAATAAAACACAAACTGTATAAATGTCTCAGTCTTTTTTGCTCTGGAGCCCCAGAGGTTTGAAGAATGTATCATCTTCTCCATTTCTTCACGTGTGTTGATTAGATGAATGATGAAAAGAAAGTATCCAAGCACAGTTATAAAAGTCAAGTTTTTGTTTCAGAGTCTACTTCTCTCAGTTTTTCTGCTTCAGCAGTGGTAGGCTTGTCCAGAATAGGTCCCGTCACTCTCTTGCAATGACTGGACTTGGACTTCCAGTGTCGCCTTCTCGGCTCCTTAATCAGAACCCAGTCTCCAGGTCCGATTGGATGAAGTGTTCCCGCAGCTGCTTTAGGGAGGGTGTCCTTCACCTGCTGGTGCACCTGTGCAAGAGTCTTAGAGAGATTTTGACAGTTAGAAATCATAGCATCCTCACAGAGGGCTGCTTTGCAGTTGGGTTTAAACCCACCGCAGGAGGTCTGCAAAAAGAACCTCAAAAGGACTCAGTTTATTTTTGGCCCTTTTTCTCATCCTCATGTAAAAATAAACCAAAGCTTTGACCCAAGACAGTCCTGTTTTCTCACAACACTTAGCAAGCTTCGCCTAAAGCATCTCATTCTCTCGTTCAATTGGTCCCCACGACTGCGGGTGGTATGTGCCATGTATGGATAATTTCACTCCCAAAAACTCACCAATCTCTTCAAGAGCCTTTCCCACAAAATGTCTGCCATTGTCATTGGAAATTCTGTCTGGGATCCCCATCTTGGAATAACGTCTCCCAACAAAGTTTTCACAACCGCAGCAGTGTCAGCGCTGAGAAGTGTGAAGTCGTCTGCTCCAACAAAATTACGGCCACGTTATGTGGCACAAACATAGTGAGTGGACAATACATTACAATGTCCCTCGAAGCCAAAACTGCTTTCTCCGCTGCTGGTACGGCTCTCAGACAACCTGGAAGACCAGCTGCCACTGGATCAAGTTTTGCAGAGTAATAAGCTACAGGTTGCTTCAAACCACAAGGACTTTGAAGGAGAACAGACGTCATGCAACCGTTCTTTTCATCAACCACCTGAAAAAATGGTTTCTCTGTGTCTTGCAAAGCCAGGAAGGGAAAGCTTTGCAGAGCTTTTTTCAGCTCCTCAAATGATTGCAATGCCTCAGGAGTCCACTGGATGGTGTCAGAGGACATCATATCTTTGCCATGACGTAACTCAGAAAGAGGCTTCTCCAAAATCACAAAGTCTGTTATGAAATTCCGACAATACGACGTCAAAACTAGCAAAGACATCATCTGTTTCTTAGTGACTGGTCTCGGGTTCTGCTGAATGGCAGCAACTCTTTTGGAAGAGAGAGACTTTGAACCTTTGGAAATCACATAACCAAGGAATGTAACCTCGGAATTTGCAAACTGCAGCTTTGAAAAGCTAGCTTTGTGTCCACATGCATGCAAATGCTTCAGCAATTTAAGTGTTCTCCTCACATTATTCTTTTGACGGTGAACAAATCAGAAGGTCGTCGACGTAACTGATTAAGGCAGAGCCAGGAGACAGCTCCAGCCCATCCAAGCACTCTTTCAATGCCATGTTAAAATGGTAGGTGATTCCACGTACCCCTGGGGAAGTCTACTGAAAGTATACAGTTTTCCCTCAAACTCAAAAGCAAACCAAAATTGACTATCAGGGTCAACTGGTGTACTGAGGAATGCATTACTCAGATCAACAACTGAAAAATCATTGGCTGAAGGTGGAACCTGAGACAAAATGGTGCATGGATTTGGAAAAACAGATGCTCTAGGCATCACGTTTCAAATCCTTCACAAAACGGCACTCCTCGCCTTTCTCTCCGATTTTTTTCACTGGAAAAATCGGACTGTGGACAGGGGAATCTTTGTATTTGACAATAATGACAGCTTTTAGCAAGGATTCAAACAGTGGTTTAATCCCACGCACGGCTTCTGGTATCAGCAGGTACTGGCACTGTACCGGTCGAAAAGACGATTAAGGTGTGATTTTAACAGGGGTTAATCCCACATCATATGAATTTTTGGCCCACAAATCAGTCTGAACCTCTTTGAGCAAAAGAGGCATTTCTGAGCCGTCTGTTGCAACTTCATCATGTAGAAAAACTTCTGAAAGCATGGCCTTAGGGTCCTCAGTTAAATAAATCGCCCTGGTAACATGCACGGTGGAAATTAGCAAATGCTTGTAAAGTTTTGGAGATCTGGAATAGAGGATGAATTTGAAAAACGATTCTCAGTTCGCTCCCAATCAGAAGCTGAGCGAGCGCAATGAACATGTTTTGATACCATTTCCCACTCTTCACCCTCAGGTTTGAATGAGAAATGTATGGATCACATTCTTGGAATCCGTAAAGCGTTTTTTGTTCAAGTGTAAGACAGACATTCACATCAGGATTCTGCCTAACAAATTCACAGGACATTGCTGAGAGATTAAGAATCCAAGCAGGCCCATGTCCTAGTTGACATCGGAGAGGGTATCTGAACTGTTCTCTTACGACTTGACCAGATACTGAAATTGGGAAAACATGGTTCCAGCTTAACTTTGGTGGTGGACGCAAAGCTGTGTGTTGCAAATGTGTTGCTACAATATCATCCATGAACTCCACAGTTGTACCTAAGACAGTGAGAGACAGAAGAGGTAAGGCTTTGTACGCATCAAAAGTCAGATGTTCGTACGTGCCTGTTAGTGTGGTTTGTTATTGTTGTTCTAAATGTGCAACGGCTTCTGTAATCAAAGTGTGAGGGTTACAACTTTGATCTAAATGGTTAGTGCTTGAAGCAGGTTCTTCATTGCTGGCAGTCACATTTGAAATTGCAGTATTTTCATTGCAAACATCAGGATTTACATCTCAAAAAACAACTTCTCCATTATCAACAGGTTGTCCATTACAAGAAACAGTATCATCAATAATATCATCACAAAAATCAGATTGGTTATCATTTTCACTAAGTGTTTGATTACTAAATCAGACTGATTGTCGCTTTCAGAATGTGATTCATCACTAAAATCAGATTGACTTTCAAAATGTACATGTCTATCTGAATGTGTTTGTGTGTGCGTCAGACCTCCAACTCCATCTCTGGTTAAATGGAGAATTCTCCTCCCTGCTCAGAACTGGAGGTCCTCCCATCTGATCAGTCAGCCTGTTGATGTCCTCTGCGTGAACCATGACCCCGCCTTCTGGTACATTGGTCACTCCAATGGCAACGCCTCCCACAGGAAAAACAACGGTCGTTCTCATTATCTGAATCTCTGTTGTTGATGTTGTTGTAGTTGTTGCGTCGGTCTGGGGAAAAACGGTGTTGCCAGCGGGTTGAAGGTTGCCATCTGCTTCTGCCTCCTCTTTGGTACTCTTGAGTACCTCTAGACTGACGTTGGAGCGGTCCACTTCTGTGATCATTTGTGACTGTAGAATACATCGTTAATGCTGCTTGGTGCAAGTCTGTTTCTCTCTTAGATAGCAGCTCACTTCGTTTTCTGTTTAATTGACGCTCACAGTGAATCACATACTTGCCCAAATCAGCATAATTCATTCCCGCATCCAAACCAATACACTTGCCCGTTACCTCTTTGTGGAGTTCTAGCAGCAAACCACCAAGGATCTTATCACATAACATCGATTCATAGGTAGAACCAACGAACTTATCTTGTTCTGGTTTCTGAAGTCCACTGAACTGCTCAAAACTTTCTCCTAATCTGTGGAGAAAATATTCTGCATCTTCTCCACGTTTTTTTTTTCAAGGAGGGCAACTTAGTCAAATTCGGCCTTGTCGGAAATTATTTTTCAATGGCTTTACGGAGATTAGTTATAGCTGCAAAATACTCTGGGTTTATCTCTAAATCGTGTCCGTCTCCATCAGGCACTAGCTTCGCATGCAGGTCCGTTTTCGGGAGGCCGTCTTTCAGCTTCGCAGCATCGGCGGCTTTAAGTTTGTCTTTCAGAATCCGACACATCTCTGCACCAGTGGGTTTAAAGGACAGGCACATTTCTTCAAACTCAGCAGCAAACCTGTTCCATTACCAGTAATTGATGGCAGGCCTGTGACTGCTTCATCCCAGTCCTTGTCGCTCAAGCCACGGTAGACGAGGGGCCTCTCAGTCCCCCCTGCCACTTCTGCCTTTGGGTAAGTCGAAACAACATTTCCATTTTAATCTCTAGTGTCACCTTTACCTCACAATTACTGCATGTTGTTGCACTCCTTGTTCTTGTTGCCGGTGGAGAAGATGGCGGCTCAGGAGGCGTTTTTTTCACGCGCTTATCAGCCTTGCGATTGACTGGTTTGGCAGGCTCTTCCGCAAGTTCGTCAATTGGTGGATGAGGCCGCCACTCTTCTTCAGGTTCTGCTCCTCTTTTTCTTTTTCCCGTTTTTTCCAGCAGCTGCTTCATCCGTCCCAGGTGGGGCAAAGCTCTATGTATAGTTGGGCTTCCTGGGAAAATCTGCGACTCGGCTTCATAATCAGCTTCCTGCTTCTTTGTCCTCTGAAGCTCTCCCTTCGCTGGGGTCTATCCACGTACCATTGGCTGACTCCGCTGCTAATCACTGGGGCCTGCCCTCTGCTTGTTCGGGATAGGCTGCTCCTACCATCAGTTCTGGCATAGCTATCGCCCGTTGGCTCTGAATCAGTGGAGCAGAATCCAGGTCGTAGTCGGGATTGGTCAACCTCAAAGCCTGTAGATCTGACAACAACTGCCTAGTAGAAACATTGGGGGGGGGGGGCGATGCATACCTTTTGTAAATTTACAATGCTCTGCAGCGTCAAGAAGAGGAGATCTGACGTCTATATGTGGAGCATCTAAGAATGGAGCTGACGGCTGAGTGTTTGTGTGTAGGAGGTTTAAAAGAATGATTCTCATTCTTCTTGTGCCTGGGTTTCAACAACGTATTATCGCAGTGTCCAGTAATATCCCCAGACATATCCAAACCACCTCCCAAATTCTTAAAGCCGGCTTTCCGCTCACAGCAAACCGCTTCCACTTTCCAGTTCCGCAAAACACGCTTCTGCCTTTCAATCTTTTTATATAAAGCCCCTCGCAGGAAAGCCATGGATTGTAATTTCTTCCCCTCTGAGGTTAATTTCTGCTCGATTTTCTCAATTTCTGCAATGTCAAGACTATGCCCGATCGGTAAATCTCATTTAGAAATCCAAAAGGAAACAAATTCTAAACATTCTTGGCCATACCTATCTTGCATTGAACGACAGACAGCACTGTCAGGAGCCAAAAGACTGGATTTTGCTGATCCCATTATACAAAGAAAAGGAAACACAGCAAAAACTCTTGTTAATTAAATCTTTTAAAGCCAAATGATATCAAAATTCAGCACAGCACTGTGTTTACAAAACACCATAACAACGCACAATGTTATACTCCGCCAGATTAATTGAAATGTAATTATAAAAGAGGAAATCTCTGTCCTTCCAGACAGCGTACGGACGACCAAGGAAGACCAACCCCCCGCATCTCCGAAGATGGGAGGTCACGGGCCGGTCTGTTGTCCCGGGTCATCCAGACGACTTGGTTATCTGTTGGAAGCCGATCCGCAGTTGGAAGCCGGAAAAAAAACGTTGAGGCGCCAAGAATTGTAATCGGATTTAGACTCTTAATAAAAATGAGAGAGATTCCTTTAATAGTTTGGAGGTTTTAATATAATTTGAATTGATCATACAGGTAACAGTAACACATCACAGTAAAATTCAGAATCCTGACCTGTCACAGCTTTATGAAAACAAGTATTTATTGAGATGCACCATTCTATTCTTTAGACAAAACAATTCTCTCAGGGTGAGAATTTGAGACTTGAAGACACCTGGCTCCTTGGCTAGGAGACAGTGAACTTTGGCATATATAAAGTGAGTCCATTCAGATGAACCATCTCCATGGAGACCCAGATGTGGATCCTTGAATTATCAAAACATTATGGCAATGGATTGCGTTACACCGTCACACAATAAGACAAACTTTCAAACTAAGTATACAAGAAGTCTCACAATTTCTCAGGCAATAAAGTATCCTTTGACCTTGGTTCCCAAGTCTCTTCATAAAGGCTCTCAACACCTGCTTTCCATTCCGTCTGCATTTTCCCTTTTTTCACACCATTTGCTCTCAGTGTTAATAAATCCAGCAGACACATCATAATATTAAAATTTCCACCACTCAGATGAAGTGATTGATTTAGCAGTTTCCTTTTTAAAGGTTCTGGTCCAAAGACAACAACTTCTGTCTTGTCTGAATTTAAAAGTAGAAAATTCAGTCATCCAGGTTGTTATGTGTTCGAGACATGCTTGTAATCTACCCAAATAATTGGTTTCATCAGATTTTATGGATAAATATAATTGTGTATCACCAGCATAACTGTATAAATTAATTCCATGTTCTCTAATTATTTTAGAATTATTTTGGAAGCATATATATATATAGTAAAGAGAATCATTTCAAGCACAGCACCCTGTGGTACTCCACAAGTAACCCTTGAGTGTGAAGAAGATTTATCATTAACATGAACAAACTGGACTCTGTCAGACAGATATGATTTAAACCATCCTAATGCTTTTCCCTTGATCCCTACAACATGTTCAAGCCTTTCTAAGATAATATTATGATCAACTGTGTCAAAAGCAGCACTGAGATGACCAGAACAGTCACAAATCAATTATCCGAGGCCATGAGAATATCATTAGTAATTTTCACAAGTTCTGTTTCAGTGCTATGATGAGCTCTAAAACCTGACTGAAATTCTTCAAACAGGTTGTCACTGTTTAGATACTCATATACATGATTAGCAACTATTTTCTCAAGAATTTTGTATAGAAAATTAAGGTTAGATATAGGTATGTAGTTAGCCAAGTCATCTTGATCCAGGGAGGGTTTCTTTAGTAAAAGTTTAATTACAGCAACCTTAAATTCCTGTGGTATATATCCATTCAATAAAGATAGATTCATCATGTCTAGAATACGGCCAGTAACCAGAGGGAAAACTTCCTTAAATAGTTTGGTTGGAATTGAGTCTAACATACAAGTTGAGGGTCTACATGAAGCTAATATTTGTGATAATTCTGAAAGTTCAACAGAATTAAAATGATACATTCATAGACATGGTTCAACAGTTCCCTCTGATACTGCCTCATTTAATGAAAGAGAGTTAATCATGTTTGGGAGAATGCCAACGATTTTATTTTTAATACAATTTATTTTACTTATGAAGAACCCCATAGAGTCATAACTACTGAGAGAAGGGGAATAGTTGGCTCAACAGAGCTATGACTGTTAGTTTGGCAACTGTACTAAAAACCCTTTTATCCTGCCATAGTGTAATCTATTGCGAAAGAAACACCTGATCAGACCACATTGTTGCCACAAGCTGAGCACTTCTTAATAATCATTAGACTTACGGATGCCTGTATTGATGCTGGCACTGATTGGGCATTGACTTTTGAAACTGTCTGTAGAGTCCTTTTAAAATATACATAAAAAAATTATTGTATTTGACTTTTTAAAATGCTTGCCACCTGGGGTTGCCACCCATCCAGTAAAATACGGAATTGTCTTTTGTCAGTTAAATGCTGTGTCCCATATTGAACAAATACAGTTCCCAGTTTGTTCATATTTTCATAAATGTCACACACACACTAAATGTAACAACTTTAAACAAAATAAAACACTGGAATTATTAAGGCCAACAAATCATGGCAGCTGGATCCCACCACCCTAATACTGACGGGGGCTACCTGCAGCGGCTGCTGTCAAATTTTCCTAGACAGACAGACACCACACTTTGACTCAATCCTCAAGCCTTTTTAAAACTGTCAACCTTATACACTAAATTTTCAAAAGTGAAAACACTTACAAAAGAACAGATCTGAGTAGGAAGACACACATCCATGGCTGAACAATGAGAAGAAACACAGGGTAACATCTTTAAATGTGTTGTTATTAAAAACCTGAGTTCCTTGATGATGTGTAACAATTATTTTCTACAGAACAATAAAAAAATGTGAATAAGTATACGTAAAATGCTGTTGTAGGAATCTTTTCGTTCAATTCAATTCAATTCAATTCAGTTTATTTATATAACGCCATTTCACAACAGATGTCATCTCAAGGCACTTTACAAAAAGAGTTATTACAATACAATGTTTAGTGTAGAAATTACAGAACCACAGAAGATTGCGTCGTGGAATTCTCAGCAATCCCTCATACTGAGCAAGCATGCAGCGACAGTGGGAAGGAAAAACTCCCTTTTAACAGGAAGAAACCTCCGGCAGAACCAGGCTCAGCACAAGCGGTTATCTGCCGCGACCGTCTGTGGCTTGGAGAATACATAACAGAGACACAGAAAGAGCAATAGAACTGATGCAGAAGTTTGTTGCAGGACGTGGAGAATTTTCCGTCACTGCAATGCCATCTTAGTCAGGGTCGTCAAGCAGGGCTAATCCGGAGCACCTACTATAATAGAAAACAGGTTAGTGCTTGAATTGACAGCACATCATGCAGTTGGGGAGAAGTAGGAGAGAAAGTAGGAACAGACCCTAATAATGTCCTCCAACAGCCTAGCCTAAAGCAGCATAGCTACTAACATTAACCTGTCTCCTAGCTACTAGGAGACCTGGCTACCAACACTCTGTCTGAGTCCTCCTGATCGAGGCTCAGCCCGTGGACGGTGTAGGGCCGGTAACGGCCCCCGTCATGCCGGGGTCTTCTCGGAGTCGGGTTGTTTGAGAATGCAGCCCAAAGTGGGTGGTAAACTCCATGTAAGGCTAAATACCGGCACGAGACCGATAGTCGACAACTATCTTAAGGAAAAATAGACAGAACTATCTTAAGGAAAAATAGACAGAACTGAGAGGACAGAGTTGAAGAGGGCGAGAAACGTTTAAGAGATAAACGGGTGGGGTCCGCACAGTCTGCCCGGGGGATTCAACCTGGCAGGTAATGGGCGGCCGCACTGTGCGGGAGGATCCCCTTGAGGGACCTCTCTCCGGCGCTGGCTGGCCCCTGTGGGGCGCATTTCTTCCGCGGCGGTAAGCCGCGACCGGCTCCGGATCTTTACCTGGCTTACATTAATCTATCTCTACCTAGCTACTCTACCTCTTCCTATCTCTTCCTAACTTTTGACACTCTGCCTGACTACTAACATTAACCTGTCTCTTCCTATCTACCTGTCTGACCTGACTCTAACTACCTATAAACATATCTCTAACTGTAAGCTTTGTCAAAGAGGAAAGTTTTTAGCCTAGTTTTAAAGATAGACAAATTGTCTGCTTCACGAACCAACCCTGGGAGCCGGTTCCATAGGAGGGGAGCCTGATAGCTGAAAGATCTGCCACCCATTCTACTTTTAGAAATCCTAGGAACTACCAGTAAACCTGCAGTCTGAGAGCGAAGGTCTCTGTTAGGAACATATGGAACAATCAGGTCTCTTATGTATGATGGAGCTAGATTATTAAGGGCTTTATATGTCAGAAGGAGGATCTTGAATTCTATTCTAGATTTTACTGGGAGCCAGTGAAGAGAAGCTAAAACAGGGGAAATGTGATCTCTTCTTTTAATATTCATCAGAATCCTAGCAGCAGCATTTTGAACTAACTGAAGACTTTTAATTGTATTCTGTGGACTACCTGATAATAGACAGTTACAGTAATCCAGCCTTGAAGTAACAAAGGCATGGACTAGTTTTTCAGCATCACTCCTGGACAGGATGGTTCTAATTTTTGTAATATTCCTAAGGTGAAAAAAGGAAATCCTACAGACTTCTTTAATGTGAGATCTAAATGACATATCTTGGTCAAAAATGACACCGAGGTTTTTTGCTTTATTACTGGAGGCTAATTTAATGCCGTCCAGGTGAAGGGGCTGACTAAGTAGTTTCTTTTTCAGAGCTTCTGGTCCAAAGACGACAACTTCTGTTTTATCAGAATTTAGAAGCAAGAAGTTTAGAGTCATCCAAGTTTTTATGTCTTCCAGACATGCCTGTAGTCTACCTAACTGATTGGATTCATCAGGATTTATGGATAGATATAGCTGTGTATCATCTGCGTAACTATGGAATTTTATCCCATGCTGCCTAATTATTTTACCAATAGGAAGCATATATATAGTAAAGAGAATCGGCCCAAGCACTGAACCCTGTGGTACTCCGCAAGTAACTATTGAGGTTGAGGAAGATCTATTGTTTACCTGAACAAACTGAAATCTGTTAGACAAATAAGATTTAAACCAACCTAGTGCTGTTCCTATTATACCGACACTTTGAAGCCTTTCTATGAGAATATTGTGGTCAACAGTGTCAAAGGCAGCACTGAGATCTAACAGGACCAGAATGGTCACCAGTCCATTGTCTGAGGCTATGAGAATATCATTAGTAACCTTCACCAGAGCTGTTTCAGTGCTATGATGAGCTCTAAAGCCTGACTGAAACTTCTCAAACAGCTCATTATTGTTTAAATGCTCACATATCTGGTGTGCAACTATTTTCTCAAGAATTTTAGATAAGAAGGGAAGATTAGATATCGGTCTATAGTTAATTAAGTCGTTTTGATCAAGAGAGGGTTTCTTAAGTAGAGGTTTAATTACAGCAATCTTAAACTCCTGTGGTACATATCCATTGACTAAGGATAGATTCATTATATTTAAAATTGGAGCAGCGATCAGAGGGAAAACTTCTTTTAAGAGTTTAGTTGGGATTGGGTCTAAAACGCAAGTTGAAGGTTTAGATGAAGCTAATAATTTTAGTACATCACAAAGTTCGGCTGCATTAAAGCAGTTTAAGCATATATTAGGTTCCACCATTTTTGAGGCTGCCTCATTAACTAAGGAGGAAGCAAGCATATTGGGAAGGTTCCCAATTATCTTATTCTTTATGGAGTCTATTTTATTTATAAAGAATTGCATGAAGTCGTCACTGCTTAGAGCTTGGGGAATGGTTGGCTCGATAGAGCTATGATCCTGTGTGAGTTTGGCAACTGTATTAAAAAGAAACCTAGGATTATTTTTATTCTCCTCGATTAAAGATGAATAATATGCTGTTCTAGCTGTGTGAAGGCTCTTTTTATATAGCAATAAACTATTTTTCCATATTAAAAAGGAATCATGTAAATGCGTGGAGCGCCATTTTCTCTCTAGTTTTCTAACATTCTGCTTTAGGGTACGTAGCTCTAAATTAAACCAGGGAGTTAATCTTCTATGGCTAGCCACCTTCCTTTTCAAGGGGGCAACTTTGTCTATTGCCCGACGCAGGGAGGAATTAACGCTATGAACTAAAATGTCAAGTTGTGAGGGGTCACGAGTTAAATCACTGTTTTCTGTTCTGCATTTATAAACTGAGGAAATTAAAGTTGGAAGAGCTTCTTTAAAATTTGCTACAGCGTTGTCTGATAACGTTCTGGTATAATGAAGTTTTCTTTCAGGTTTGATATGATCCATTAGAGTAAGTTTAAAAGTGATAAGGAAATGATCAGACAGGATAGGGTTATGTGGAAAGACTGTTATTTCTTCACAGTCAATGCCATAAGTCAGCACAAGATCTAAAGTGTGGTGACAAGAATGTGTTGGTCCCTGCACATTTTGAGTAAAGCCTATTGAGTCTAGGATAGTGTTAAAAGCTGTATTTAGACTATCACTTTCATTATCAACATGAATATTGAAGTCTCCGACTATAATGACTTTATCAGTGTTTAAAACTAAGTCAGATAGAAAATCTGAAATCTGATCTAAAAATTGAGAATAAGGTCCTGGTGGACGATATAAGACCACAAACAAAAGTGGCTTTACTGCTTTGTTATGTGTATGAGGAAAGCTAAAAACTAGATGCTCAAAGGAACTGTAACTATTATTTTTTTGGAGATTAATTAGTAAATCGGAATGAAAGATAGTTGCTACTCCACCTCCTCGACCAGTACTTCGAGGGACACTAAAGTTTAAGTAGCTAGGGGGAGTTCCACCATAGTGTTTAAATTATTGGCTACTCTCTGAGAATTGTTTAAGTGCTGTGACTTTCCCTGTATTGGCGGTAAATGAAGCGTACAATTTACAGATACTGTAGCAGCATGTGTAGTTAAAGGTGTTTACTAGAACAATTGGAAACGTGTGGAAAATTGGAACTAACCCAGAGGGTGTGGTTGACAGGATGTACTGGATGATAAGAGTATACACCCCTATGAGAAATGATTTCATAATACTGTTTGCTGCCCATCCTTGGCCTCATTTTAAACTCTCAGTTTGCAATGTAATAACTAAGATATCAGAAACATGCAAGATATCTATCTCGCTCTTACTCTCTCTCTCACTCACTCTCTAAATATTTGTATGTTTTTTGTGTTTTTGGTGCTTTACAGTTTTAAAAAAAAGTCCCCTCCCAATTCATCCTTTGCTTTATCCATATTAAGGAAAGGATGCATTTGGTCATGCGAGAGGCAGGGTACATAGTCTAAGGGGCAGTTTACACAACAACTTTTTCTTTTTTGTTTGAATATGCGGGTGAAAATGAAATGGACTGCGTTTACACGACAGAGTGAGCGGTGTGATCTTATTAAAAATGTTATAGGAAATATGCCCAGCTTTTAGATGGCTGTTTTCCCCATGTATGCAGTGTTCTATGGTTTACCCCAATTTCCTCCTCAATCAGAAAAAGAGTTAAAGAATGGCTATGTGCACAATTCCAATATGCTGGCAGTGATGCCATCAGTTTCATGCTGCTTTAAAGTACCACGTTTTTTCGACGACTTTATTGGCCAGTTAGCTTGCCAACAAGGCAGTGCTTTGGCTGGATTGGCCAATTAGAATAACAATTCAAACACACCACACGATTAATTGCGATCGAGCTTTTTGATATCACGATTTCCATTCAACTTAAATTAAATTGCCCAGCCCTACACCCATCGTTGTCAGAATTCTCCACTCGGAAATCCGTCTTTGCAAAGTTGAGTTTTTAACCCCCCAGCACACCAAATCACAGAGAAAAACCTCAGTTTTGCTGAAAAATGTTCTGTAAACAGCCCCTTAGAGAGATATTTTGTTAAAAAGAAAAAGACGTCTAAACCTTACTCTGAGATGGGCCGGAATAATTTGGGGCTTAACTCTACGTCTAATAGCATCTACTTGTTACATAGAGTTACTCATTGCTAAGTTATTTTGTTCAGAGATATGCATAAATGCTTTGCAGCTTTGTAGTTTCTGTAGAAGAAACAAAGACTTGTTAAGACAAAGTTGATGCTATTTAATAAGTCATGTTCAAAAAAAGTGACTCTGACATAGTGGACAAATATAGGACAAAATCACTGCTTTTTTAAATAACAGAATATTTTAGTAATCAGAATACACTATTAACCCCAGAGGGAATTTCTTATCCATTGGTCAATCATAAGCCAATATCAGCTGAAACACAGCTGTAACCTATAAATAGAAAAATTTAAAACATTTTTGCATAGTCCAATATATTTGAAATATAAGAACCATACACCAAAATGTCCTAATCAGAACCATGCTTACTTTAATACTTTGGTTTGTTTTTAAATTTTATAACCACAAAAAATAAAATGTGTGTTGCAAGAGGCTTTGTTAAAGTACTCTAAATGAATCACTAAAGATAATCTGCAACGTGTCAGGATGAATTGGAATTACGGGAAAACAAATTAAACAAACTTGAGACATGCTCTTTGTTTTTATAGCATTTTCATTGCTCTTATCTCAGTCCTTGAATCTGTGATATTACACAACACCTGGACTGGGTAGGATCATTGTCACTGAAATCAATCATCTGATGTAAGTCATGCTGTAGAACGAAGAGTACTGTGATCTGTGGCCACTTCATGTTGGAAAACATTTTTTTTGTTTCTTTCATCTTTGATACTGCTTGGAGTATATTCAGACAATGGATTTTTCTGTACGTGTGCTGATGATCCTGGCTTTAGTCATTGGAATTTGTTCAGCTAATGGTAAGATTCCCAACTATTCCCACAACTATTGTATTTACATATAAGTCCTTAGTTTATGTTTAAGATTTTCTGTGTGACATGTTTTGTTGAAATCTGCCAAGTTTTGTTTGTGTGCTGTAAAATATTTAAAACAAATTAAGTAGAAAAACAGTAATTTCAATGTCAAAAAATTTTCATTTTACTAGTTATATTTACAACTGGTAAAGCACTGGGATTACTGTTAAGAACCATTATATTTTCAATATTTTTATTTCAAGTCTTCCATGTTCAGGAATTTCGGCTAAAAAGCAAAATTACAACAGAAATCTGTCAAAAAAATATAATCGTTCAAAAGAAAATGTTCATATGAAGTAAATATTTTTCAACAACCAAATTTCCCCTTGTGGGACAATTAAAGGATTATTCTATTCTATTCAAAAATTAACCTAGACCAGGAGACATTAGCTGAGAGGTGGGGTACTCACTGTGCTCACTATTACAGAAAATGAACTATGACAACACAAGAGGCAGACTAAAACTCAATTAAAAACAATATCTTTATATAATCTGATAGACGTGATGGATTGGTAACCAGGTCTGCGTTGCCATTAGGTTGGGTTCCTGTCCAGGCCCAACGACTTCTTCACAAGTTACCCCCAAGCCCTGAAATAAATAAACTGGTCTTTATATGCGACATATATTTTGTTAGCTCATCTTTGCTTCTATTTGCTTTTATTTGATCACCACCAATAAACTGCAGATTTGTTTGCTAACATGTGAGACATAACTTCTGCTCAGTCAACTCTTTTTACACTGTGGTTTATAGTTGTGTGTAATGAAAGAAGAAAAACGTCCACTTTTTGGAAAGTGCAGCAGTCCATGCGATAGCAAGGCAGTCCATTTTGTTGTTTTTAAAATTCAGATTTTCCTTTCGCTATTTGTTGGATGCTTGGTTTTGCATAGAATTTTTTTTTTTCAAGTAGCATGATAGGCAGAAATAGCAAAAACGGCAATGTTCGATAAAATGA
Organism: Apricaphanius iberus; assembly: GCA_028564705.1. Taxonomy (NCBI): domain Eukaryota; kingdom Metazoa; phylum Chordata; class Actinopteri; order Cyprinodontiformes; family Aphaniidae; genus Apricaphanius; species Apricaphanius iberus. The sequence continues at coordinate 1,296,130 of JAPXFQ010002337.1, read as the reverse complement.
AGACTGCATTATATTTAAACAAGGATTTAATTATGTATACAATTTAAAGGAGAGATATTATGCCCATTTCTGGTTTGTTGACATGGTTTTAGGATGGCATAATGTAACGTTCATGAGTCTATGTTAATGAGCTACAGTGTGCACAGGCCAAAGACGTCCTTTGCCCCATCCACCTTCTGCTGCCAGGCGGAGAAGGTGAGGACAGTGACACATAACCATGGCGACGACTGACTTTGGGAGAGAAATTGCTGCGGTGTTGTGCCACAATGTCTGCCAAAAACTGATCAGCTGCTGCAGGAGCGTGCATAGGTTAGATTACTGCACTTCCTGACATACCTCACAATGACTGCGCCTTAAAATTCTGCAAATCAAACATTATTGACATTAAAAAAGCACAAATATCTCTGTGAAGTACTTCAGTAGATGTTTGTCTCCGTTTACTGTCTCCAGAGACTTAACATGTTTTATGTTTCAGAAGTTGTTTAAAGCATTCAGCATTTATCATAAAGGGTCACAATATGTAAGCCTGAATGTAACTGAAAGATGGTATTGGCTATCTGTAAGCTATAGCCTTGATATTAATTTAAAATGAACATAACGCTGATACAATGAATGTAAAGAGAAAAGTTATGTAAATAAACATAAATTATTTTCAAACTGTTTGGTCAATCTAATCTTGTTTATTTTGCCAATATTTTAATGACATGGCCTGCAAAGTGTTATGCTGGTTACATTGTTTAGTTGGGCATGAAGCTACAATTAATAGATTTTAACTTTTTGTTGTTGTTGCTACCATATAAACGCTCCATGGCACATTTTACTTGAAAAAACCTGATCAAACTTATCAAGCTTCTGTGTCTTTACATAAACACTAAGACAAATTACCAAGTCCAGTTGCGTTTAATTGAAATTTCCTAGAGATAACCATAACCTGCATGAATGAGAATATCCACAGTCTTACAAAAACACAGTTTTTCTAGCTAAACAATTACTATTTTGTTTAAAGGTGACAAGTTGAAAGCATGACTAGTACATTTCAGCACATAGAAAATCTTAGAATTGTGAGGAGGAAGCCTGAGGAGGAAATTCAGTGTCATAAAGTTGAAACATTTTAAATCATCAAACATAGTAAAACTCTACTCTGGATACAATTTTGTTATTTGTAGTTTGATTCATTAATTTTGATTACAATTGTAGAGAAATGAATGGGACATTGCTTCATAAATGGTGAACTATTATATAAGTGCCGCTTGATTGTTTAGTCGAAGTTTTATATACAAAAAATCTTATCAGCGTTATTATGTAAATTGTGGCATTTTATAATTGACTAAATTGTATAAAAATCTGTCTGTCCGAAGGATATGTGTTAGTGTGCATAAATCAACACTTACGAGAATAAGACTATGATAAGGAATTACATATTTATTTCACAAAATGGCAGCATTACCTCATCAACTGGAAAATGAACAATAAATTAAAGGGATTTTAATCACTAATCTATTTCACTGGTTACTTAAATTATTCAAACTACCTAAAGGGAATTCTTAGTGGAACTGAGACCTCACATCCACACTATTAATAGTTGATTTAACTCTAACGTCAAATTCATTGTCAAATCTTCTGTCTGAAAAAAAAAACAAAAAAACTTGAAGATGTTTGTGCATAATCTAGATTTCTTAATCCTAGATAATCTATATCTATATCCTTTGTAAAGTTTGAAGAAAACTGAGGAATTAATTTTGTTGAATAAGCATGGTATTTTGATATATCCTCTTTACTTCAAATAATAGAAAGCTAAAAATCACTCAAAGAGCAGCAGTGTTTATTCACACTCCATTTCATCCCATAAAAAAGCTTAGAGGTGTAACTAACAAAATAAGATAATTACTTTGTCATGCTTTGGTATTGTCAACTGTGTCTCAGGTGGTTGATTGAAGTGGTAGGTATGCGTCATGTAACTGGTGGTTTGGTTTGCCCCTTCAAATCCCATTTCTGTCCATCTCAGGCTTTGAAGTTGGGTGAACATTTAAATAAAGCTTTGCCTTGTCTGCTAGTGGTGGTCCAATGGCACCTGTGTCTGGCAGGCTCGCTTCTGTCCGTGTGCCCCAGGGCAGCTGTGAAGGCAGTGTAAATTACTTTGTTCTCTGGTTGAAAAAGTGCAATACAACTGCAGGTCATTCATCTAAATAAGTACTTTGTCATAAAAGCTTCAGAGTCGTAAACATTGCATTTAGAGTCTGTGGAATCAAAGATGATCTAGTTTAATATAACATATCCCATCAAGGAGTCAGTGTGCATATGTATGCATCTGCATATTATTTAATTTAATTTCTCTCCTGTTTGTTCTTATTTTCATAATGAAATTATTTACCTTAATTTAAAGTGAAGGTAAGGGATTTTTTAAACACTTTTTGCCATATTGCTTGGAATGTTCTTCAAATACTAATAGCAATCAATAAAATACGTGTTTCATCAAAAATAATAATAATAATAATTAAAATCGCCTCTGTAGCCAATAATCTCATCCAATCATCTTGTGTAGCCTGTTCTAAATGACTGGCTCCTGAGCCATTCATTAAACTGCCCTAACTCCATGTACCCCTCTTTGTACACGGATTGCGCTTTCTTAGCTTAGAACAGTAAATAAAAAGCTGCATGGGAAATCCTATACACTACCCTACGCATTTGTTGAAAGTTTCAAAGCAAACGTAAATTAGAAATTTTTAGTTTAAGTTTTGTGGCAATAATGTCCAAATTAAAGTTACCGCGGTGAAGTTAGTTGGATATTCGACACACATTTGTTTCACTGATCTGAGACTCCCTCCAACGTCTCACCGAGAACTGCTCTCATGGAGCGGATACGTCGCTGCCGAAGGCAAGCTCCTGAAGGTGAAAGTTTTGGTTTAACAGTCATTAAATTTCCATACACTCATAAAAGAAATCAATATCTATGCGATCTCCTAACAAAGTAACCCGACACTTTAGCCTACCTGTCGTTGTAGAAACTCAACTGGTGTCATATAGCTTGGGGTGATTAGTCACAGTGTTTATCAGTATTTCCTCCATGTCATGCTGATGCTGTGACTCCATGTTAGTCACAGCATCACGGACACCCCGTCACCAGGTTCCTGATTGGTTGATGCGGCGCGAATTGACGGCAAAGTTAAGATTTTTCAAATTTAGCGGTAGAGGCAAAAACGCTTGTCACATGCGAATGCACAAAATGCAGCACATGAAATGAGGCCTGTAGTTCGACAGAGCACTGACACTATAATTGATAAGTGACATGATCAGGTGTTATTAGTAACCTAGCACCAAACACAGCGGACCAAGATGATTTAAAATCTGATGTCCTAGTGACATCTGACCCAGCTATTACATTATTATTTGGGTTAACTATTTAATCTTGGATTCCAACTACAGACCATTTCACATTGCAGCAGGCTGATATTTTTATGCAAAGCCACAAACAACTAATGCACATTCTGAGAAAACTAAAACTGTTTGTTCCACTGTGTCACCAGGGTCAACTACTCCAGGAATTTCAACATCTGTCGGTGTTGGGTCCACCTCAGTAGCTGAACTAACCAGTCCTCCTAGCACAGTAATCTCTGAGCCTGTTGAAAAAACTAGTCTTTCTGAAACATTTACATTCCCTGACTCATCAACATCCCAGCCGACTGAAACTACTATACAGTCTCAACAAACCACACTTGCACAATCTGAGACAACTAAAACTACACATCCCTCTGTTGGCTCCATAACAACATCTGACAGTTCTGTGTCTACCACAGGATCTGATCCAACCAGTCCACCTAGCACATTAACCTTTGAGTCAGTGGAAACAACCAGTCCATTTCAAACATCTACATTCCCAGACTCCTACACATCCCAAAAGACTGTTACCCCTTCAGTATCTCAGACAACTATTGTAACATCTGAGACAACTGAATCTATTGCTCCTTCCATGTCAGAGTCAACCAGTTCAGGCATTTTAACAGCTTCCGATAGAATTGAGACAACAGGATCTCAGCCAACCAGTTCACCTAATACAGTAACCTCTAAGCCTGTTGAAACAACCAGTCCATCGGAAACGTCTACATTCCCTGATTCATCAACATCCCAACAGACTGTTACCCCTTCAGAATCTGAACAGACAACTATTGTAACATCTGAGGCAACTGAATCTACTGCTCCTTCCATGTCAGGGTCAACCAGTTCAGGCATTTCAACAGCTTCTGATGGAATTGAGAAAACAACAGGATCTCAGCCAACCAGTTCATCTAATACAGTAACCTCTAAGCCTGTTGAAACAGCCAGTCCATCTGAAACGTCTACATTCCCTGATTCATCAATATCCCAGCCAATTGATAATACTTTACAATCTCAACAAACCACTACTGCACAACCTGAGACAACTGAAACTGATGGTTCTACTTGGTCACAGGAGCCAACATCTCTTGGCTCCATCACAACATCTGACAGTTCTGCATTTACTTCAGGATCTGATCCAACCAATCCACCTAGTACAATAACCTCTGAGACAGTGGACGCAAGCAGTCCATCTGAAACATCTATATTCCCCGACTCATCAACGTCCCAACAGAATGTAACCACTTCAGAATCTCAACAGACAACTATTGTATCATCTGAGACAATTGAATCTATTTCTCCTTCCATGTCACCACAGTCAACCAGTTCAGGCATTTCAACAGCTTCTGATGGAATTGAGACAACAACAGGATCTCAGCCAACCAGTTCACCTAATACAGTAACCTCTAAGCCTGTTGAAACAACCAGTCCAACTGAAACATCTACATTCCCTGATTCATCAACATCCCAGCCAACTGAAAATACTTTAAAATCTCAACAAACCACTACTGCACAACCTGAGACAACTGAAACTGATGGTTCTACTTTGTCACACGAGCCAACATCTCTTGGCTCCATCATAACATCTGACAGTTCTGCATTTACTTCAGGGTCTGATCCAACCATTCCACCTAGTACAATAGCCTCTGAGACAGTGGATGCAAGCAGTCCATCTGAAACATCTATATTCCCTGACTCATCAACGTCCCAACAGAATGTAACCACTTCAGAATATCAGACAACTATTGTATCATCTGAGACAACTGAATCTATTTCTCCTTCCATGTCACCACAGTCAACCAGTTCAGGCATTTCAACAGCTTCTGATGGAATTGAGACAACAACAGGATCTCAGCCAACCAGTTCAACTAATACAGTAACCTCTAAGCCTGTTGAAACAACCAGTCCAACTGAAACATCTACATTCCCTGATTCATCAACATCCCAGCCAAATGAAAATACTTTACAATCTCAACAAACCACTATTGCACAACCTGAGACAACTGAAAATTATGGTTCTACTTTTTCACAGGAGCCAACATCTCTTGGCTCCATCATAACATCTGACAGTTCTGCATTTACTTCAGGATCTGATCCAACCATTCCACCTAGTACAATAACCTCTGAGACAGTGGACGCAAGCAGTCCATCTGAAACATCTATATTCCCTGACTCATCAACATCCCAACAGAATGTAACCACTTCAGAATCTCAGACAACTATTGTAACATCTGAGACAACTGAATCTATTATTCCTACCATTTCACCACAGTCAGCCATTCCAGACTTTACAACAACATCTGATGAGATGGGGACATCAGGATCTGAACCAACAAATTCCCCTGGTACAGTAACACCTGACTCTGTTGAAACTTCCAGTCCTTTTGAAACATCTACGTTCCCTGATTCAGCAACATCTCAGCAATCTGATACTACTTTACAATCTCAACAAACCACTCCTGCCCAATCTCGGACAACTGAACCTATTGGTTCCACTGTGTCACCAGAGCCAACCTCTCTTGGAGCCTTAACATCTGACAGTGCTGGGTCAACCTCGGGATTTGGACCAACCAATCTCCCTAGTACAGTATCATCCGAGTCTGTTAAAACAACCAGCCCATCTGAAAGATCTACATTCTTTGACTCATCAACATCTCAGCATGCTGATACTACTTTACAATCTCAACAAACAACATTTGCACAGTCTAAAACGACTAAATCTATTGGTTCTACCATGTCAGCAGAGGCAACCACTTCTGACTTTTCAACATCTGCTGACGGAATTCAGACAACATCAGGATCTCAGCCTACAGGTCCAGCTAGCACAGAGCTTAGTGAAACAGCCATGACATCTCAAACAGCTGCATCCAAAGATCCATTAACATCACAACAGACAAAAACCTCAACAGCTTCAAAAAGTACAGTGTCGCCAAAGGAGTGTCAAAATGGTGGTACTCTAAGTGACAACACCTGCATATGTCCTCTTGGGTTTGGTGGTGATCTTTGTGAAAAAGTTGTATGTGTTATGCCAGGTAGGCTGTATTTAACTTTCCGGTTTTATTCCTCTCAGCCATATATTTCAATTAGTATCACCTATGACACTGTATCATATAGGATGCCCATAACATTAAATTTTTCTTTGCAGATTCATTTAATCAGACAGTGATCGTTAATGTGGAGATCAAGGAGGAATACAAAGACGAGTATAGAAATTCATCATCAAATGGATACAAAACATTTGTAAAGGATTTTAAAGTGAAGGTAAAATTAATTCATGTTCGTGAGTAATTTGACAATACAGTGCTATTTCTAAATGCTCAGTTGTTAATCGTCCAGCCCAACATTTTGCTCTTAAATTATATTTTTAAGTTCTACATTAAAAATGTAAATTTTTACAAAGATAAAAAAGTTAAACATACCATAAACACTTATTTTTCTCCAGAGTTGATCTTGGGAAAATTCATTTTTAAGAAATGTTTATATTCCAGCCTCTAAACAGCTTTTATTTGATTCCCAGATGTGTAGAAACTTCTTTCCCCTTTTGCAATTTATGTTAATCTCACAAAAAACCAACATTCTGAAAGTTTATTCCACAGTTTTTAAAGAGGGAGCCCCAATACTCTTCCTACACAAAGTCATGGATCTATTTAAGTAATACACTGTCATGTTATAACATTGACATGATGCCAATGGCTGAAATTCAAGCCAACAACGTTCTTTAAATTGTTTTTATGTTTTTCTCTTTTTACTTCTCCTTCAGTGCTTCCATAGGAAAATTAACAAGAAAGGCAAAGCAATAAATATGTAATGATATACTGTATATACTATTCACAGCTATAACTATTGAAAACCTAAATGTCTATTTTTTATTAAGGAACCATAATTTCCTTTAAAGACATCCCTAAATCTTCAGCTACTTCTTTTGGGCAACAGACAGAACTAAACACATACTAGCACAAATTGAATTTAAACCTAATAAATATGCAAATGGAAATACATGTTGGGTAACTATCATTTACTCTAGATTTGTGATGTTTTTCAGATGCGCCCAAAATATGGAGGTATAAAAAATTTCAAAGACATTAATGTGACTGACTTAAGGTAAATCCAATCCAATAATAGTATATTTTTACATGCTTATAATGTTACACAAAAGATATGGAAATTCCAACAAAAATACTCCAGCATAATGGTTTTATGTAATGAACAAGGTTAATAGATTTGCTGTTAAACTACTGTCATTTTTATAACATTTTTGTGTTAACTTTTCCTAGCCCCGGAAATACTGCTGCAACATCAGATCACAGTTTGAAGGCGGTAAAGCAGTTTACACACTTTTAAATAGATATTTAATCTTGATACTTGATAGCTGACTAATTTCTGTTTTTTTTTCTATCTGTTTTTACTTTATCTTTATTTCAGAGAGCAACAGCAGTTAAAGCAAATGCTTTCCATTATAAAGAAAAGTTTGACAGGTAAATAAGTGTAACAGGAACTTTTTAAGACCATAAAATTAGAATGTTTCTAATAATTTAGTAAATCAATACAAATCTGCTTAAAAAAACTCCTCATACAGACAGCTCCAGATGGAAAGATTTAGGCTAAATAACAAAACTCATTATGAAGTAAACAAAGACCTAATCATATTTTAAAATAAATAAAGCAAACTCTAAGTCTCTCTATGAAAGTGACATGATTGGTTGTTGGACTCAGCGACAGCACAACAGCAGACATGGTTTAGAGTGATTAAGTAAAAGTTCTTATTTAAAGCTCTTAGGTTGCCTCGGGAGAACCAGGATGGGAGCACCAGGAAAATGGAACTCTGGAAAGGACAGGCAAGCGACAGACCACCAAGGAGTATGGAATGATTACCAGAGCGCCCTAGAGGCTGACCAAGCGGAAGACTGGAGAACCAAGGAGATCCAGGCTGGAGGTAATCCGGAGAGTAGAGAATGGAAGAGAGGAAAGTCTGTGAGGAAACAGCAAGGTAACCATCTGCTGACACGAAGGTATGGACCTAGGAATCGAGGGGAACGTTTCTTGGACAGAGATTTAAGTGGAAAAATATTTAGATGAGAGCCAGACTTCTTCACCGGGTGAATAGATTTGTGCTGGTCATCTCTTCCTGTTGGCTATGGTTTTGTTCTTGAGGGCTGAATGAGTCTGGTTCCAAATCCTTCGAATGGAGCGGAGTCGAACACGGACTGAGGGGACCACAGGATCTGGAAATGAAGCTGGAAGGAGTGGAGGTTGATAACCTAAGGAAATGTAGGAATGTATTTATGTAGGAAATCCGGTGATGAAGTCTAGAGCGATGTGGGACCAGGGACGGGCAGGAATGGAAAGAGGTTGAAGTAGACCTGAGGGAGACTGATGGGAAGATTTGTTACGACAACAGACTTGACAAGAATAAACATATTCCACAACATCTTTGTTCAGAGAAGGCCACCAGAAATATATCTGAAGTAGGGCGATTGTTCGACTGGTTCCAGGGTGGCAGGAGAATATAGATGTGTGGCCCCACTAGATGGTCCCTGCTTGAAGTGATGTAGGTACATACAACCATCCAGGGGGTCTCTCACCTTGGTTGGTCTTTTCAATGTTCCAGGTGAGGGAACCTAAAAAACATGTGTCTCCACCCAGTGTCTCCATTCTTCCAATGCTAACTTGATGGCTGAAAGTTCTCAGGGTGCTAGGGTAAAAAAATAGTGGTTTAGCCTAGGTTAAACCACTATTTTTTTACCCTAACACCCAGGGGTCGGAGAGAAATTGAAGTTAAATGAACTCTGCCGTGGGAGATAAAATAAGCAAAGTTCTGCAGAGGGAGACCAGGAAGATACTCTGGTTGACCGTTTATCTGTTCTCCTCTCAGCTTCTCAGGCCCTGTCCACACGTAGCCGGGTATCTCACAAAAACTGAAATATTTTTCTACGGTTTGGCCTGTTATCCACACGTAGCCGGAGGTTTTCGGCACCAAAAACAAAGCTTTTTAAAAACTCCGGCCAAAGTGGAGATTTGCGTTTTCTCCGTTTTCAGTATCTACGTGTGGACGGTTGAAAACAGAGTTTTAAGAGCCGTAACGCCACTTTCCACGACAAAAAATGCTCCAACACCACATGTGCGACCTGTGTTTACTCTCGAAAACAGCATTTATTTCCTCAGCGCCGTGTTGGTATCATCCATTGTTAAAGCGCGTCTTGTTTGTTTGCTTTTATAAGCTGTATGACTGCTGCGTGCTGAAGAGAGGATATCAAGTTTCTCTTGGCGGATAGGACTGGGGAGAACTACTGCCCCCTACAGATTTGCCACGTCTATGAATGTGCTGAAAAACGCATTTATCCGGTTACGTGTGGATGGAGATTTTTTTTTTTCAAGGAGCAGAGGAAAATCTTCGTTAAAAAAAACCCGGCTACGTGTGGACATGGCCTCAGACAGCCTCCCAGCCTTGTGTCTTGATCACACAGCTCTGTCACCTGGTCTCAAAGGGCCCTCCCACTGCAGTCTCTCTTTATTTGGTCAAACTTCATTAGCATCTTAAAAGAACAGGGTGTATACAAAGGAACATATGATTGAAACCAAATGAAATTTAAAAAGTACCATCCATCCATCCATCTTCCTCCGCTTATCCGGGGTCGGGTCGCGGGGGCAGTAGCCTAAGCAAGGAGACCCAGACTTGCCTCTCCCCGGCCACTTGGGCCAGCTCCTCGGGAGGAATCCCGAGGCGTTCCCAGGCCAGCTGGGAGACATAATCTCTCCAACGGGTCCTGGGTCTTCCCCTGGGTCTCCTCCCGGTGGGACATGCCCGGAACACCTCACCAGGGAGGCGTCCAGGAGGCATCCTGACTAGATGCCCGAGCCACCTCAACTGGCTCCTCTCGATGTGGAGGAGCAGCGGCTCTACTCTGAGCTCCCTCCGGATGACCGAGCTTCTCACCCTATCTCTAAGGGAGAGCCCAGCCACCCTACGGAGGAAACTCATTTCAGCCGCCTGTATCCGCGATCTCGTTCTTTCGGTCACCACCCAGCGTTCGTGACCATAGATGAGGGTAGGAACGTAGATCGACCGGTAAATCGAGAGCTTCGCCTTTCGACTCAGCTCTCTCTTCACCACGACAGACCGGTACAGCGCCCGCATGACTGCAGACGCCCTACCAATCCGTCCATCGATCTCCCGCTCCATTTTTCCCTCATTCGTGAACAAGACCCCCAGATACCTAAACTCCTCCACTTGAGGAAGGACCTCATCCCCAACCCGAAGAGAGCACCCTACCCTTTTCCGACTCAAGACCATGGTCTCGGATTTGGAGGTGCTGATCCTCATCCCAGCCGCTTCACACTCGGCTGCGAACCGCTCCAACGAGAGCTGTAGATCACGTTCAGACGAAGCCAACAAGACCACATCATCTGCGAAAAGCAGAGACCCGATCCTGAGGTCACCAAAACGGATCCCCTCAACACCTTGGCTGCACCTAGAAATCCTGTCCATAAACGTTATGAACAGGATCGGTGATAAAGGGCAACCTTGGCGGAGTCCAACTCTCACTGGAAACGAGTCCGACTTACTGCCGGCAATGCGAACCAGACTCTGACACCGGTCATATAGGGACCTAACAGCCCGTATCAGAGGGCCTGGTACCCCATACTCCCGGAGTACCCCCCACAGGACACCCCGAGGGACACGGTCGAACGCCTTCTCCAAGTCCACAAAGCACATGTAGACTGGTTGGGCGAACTCCCACGCACCCTCCAGGACCCTGCCGAGGGTGTAGAGCTGGTCCAGTGTTCCACGGCCAGGACGAAAACCGCATTGTTCCTCCTGGATCCGAGGTTCGACTATCCGTCGTACCCTCCTCTCCAGAACCCCTGAATAGACCTTACCAGGGAGGCTCAGAAGTGTGATCCCCCTGTAGTTGGAACACACTCTGTGGTCCCCCTTTTTAAAGAGGGGGACCACCACCCCGGTCTGCCAATCCAAGGGAACTGCCCCCGATGTCCACGCAATATTGCAGAGCCGCGTCAACCAACACAGCCCTACAACATCCAGAGCCTTGAGGAACTCCGGCCGAATCTCATCCACCCCCGGAGCCTTACCACCGAGGAGCTTTTTAACAACCTCGGCGACTTCAGCCCCAGAGATTGGAGAGTCCGTCCCAGAGTCCCCAGACTCTGCTTCCAAACAGGAAGGCGTGTCGGTGGGATTGAGGAGGTCTTCGAAGTATTCCATCCACCGACCCAAAACGTCCCGCGTTGAGGTCAGCAGCACACCGCCCCCACTGTAAACAGTGTTGGCGGCAGACCGCTTCCCCCCCCTGAGACGCCGGATGGTGGACCAGAATCGCTTCGAAGCCATACGGAAGTCGTTCTCCATGGTCTCTCCAAACTCCTCCCACGCCCGAGTTTTTGCCTCAGCGACCATCCGAGCCGCACTCCGCTTGGCCTGCCGGTACCTATCAGCTGCTTCCGGAGTCCCACAGGCCAAGAAGGCCCGATAGGACTCCTTCTTCAGCTTGACAGCATCCCTCACCGCCGGTGTCCACCAGCGGGTTCGAGGGTTGCCGCCACGACAGGCACCAACTACCTTGCGGCCACAACTACGGTCAGCCGCTTCGACAATGGAGGCACGGAACATGGCCCATTCGGACTCAATGTCCCCCGCCTCCCCCGGGACGTGTTTGAAGTCCTGTCGGAGGTGAGAGTTGAAACCCCTTCTGACAGGAGACTCCGCCAGACGTTCCCAGCAGACCCTCACAACACGTTTGGGCCTACCAGGTCTGTCCGGCGTCTTCCCCCACCACCGGAGCCAACTCACCACCAGGTAGTGGTCGGTGGATAGCTCCGCCCCTCTCTTCACCCGAGTGTCCAAAACATGCGGCCGCAGGTCAGATGAAACGACAACCAGGTCGATCATCGAGCCGCGGCCTAGGGTGTCCTGGTGCCAAGTGCACACATGAACACCCTTATGCTTGAACATGGTGTTCGTTATGGACAATCCATGACGAGCACAGAAGTCCAACAACAAAACACCGCTCGGGTTCAGATCGGGGGGGCCATACCGCCCAACCACGCCTCTCCAGGTCTCACTGTCATTGCCAACGTGAGCGTTGAAGTCTCCCAGGAGAATGAGGGAGTCTCCAGAAGGAGCACTCTCCAGCACCCCCTCCAAGGACTCCAAGAAGGGTGGGTAGTCTGATCTACTGTTCGGTGCATAAGCACAAACAATAGTCAGCACCCGTCCCCCCACCCGTAGGCGGAGGGAGGCTACCCTCTCACTCACCGGGGTAAACCCCAACGTACAGGCGCCGAGATGGGGGGCAACAAGTATGCCCACCCCAGCTCGGCGCCTCTCACCGGGAGCAACTCCAGAGTGGAAGAGAGTCCAACCCCTCTCGAGGAGACGGGTTCCAGAGCCAGAGCCATGCGTCGAGGCAAGGCCGACGATGTCCAGTCGGAACCTCTCAGCCTCGCACACCAGCTCCGGCTCCTTCCCCACCAGAGAGGTGACGTTCCACGTCCCAAGAGCCAGCTTCTGCAGCCGAGGATCGGACCGCCAAGGTCCCCGCCTTCGGCCACCGCCCGTCTTGCACGGCACCCGACCCCTATGGCCCCTCCCACAGGTGGTGAGCTCATGGGAAGGGGGGCCCATGTTTCCTCTTCGGGCTAAGCCCGGCCGGGCCCCATGGAAAAAGGCCCGGCCACCAGGCGCTCGCCAACGTGCCCCACCTCCAGGCCTGGCTCCAGAGTGGGGCCCCGGTGACCCGCGTCCGGGCGAGGGAACACTAGATCCATTTATTTTATTCATCATAGGGGTCGTCGGGCTGCGCTTTGTCTGATCCCTCACCTAGGACCAGTTTGCCATGGGTGACCCTACCAGGGGCATAAAGCCCCAGACAACATAGCTCCCAGGATCATTGGGACACTCAAACCCCTCCACCGCGATAAGGTGGCAGCCAGGGAGGGGATTTAAAAAGTACATTTAAACTATGTGATAAAGAAATATACCCTAAGAAAATAATAATACAACATTATTATTTTTCCCTAACACAGGGTGTAACTTCTGGTCCTGAGGAGATCTTTGGGATAAAACAGCCACTGCGGCTGAATAAGATGCATCAACTTCTAATATAAAATGCAGAGATGGATCAGGATTAGAGTATGGGAGTCTGTGTGAACAATTCCTTCAAATGACTGAAAGCTTGGTTAGCCTCTGGAGTCCATGGAAATGGTTTCTTGGTGGAGGTGAGGCCGGTGAGAGGTATGGCGATCTTACAGAAGTCTGACGAATCGATGATAAAAGTTAGCGAAGCCGAGGAATCTCTGAAGCCGTTTTCTGGAGTCAGGTGTTGACCAGTCCTATATTGATTTTGTCTTCATGGTATCTGCACCCAACTGTCTGCACTTCAGAATGAAGCCCAAGAATGCTGTGGATGAGACGTGGGATAGACTCTTTTCTGCTTTGGCGTAGAGATGATTTCAATGAGACATTTGAGCACTTGCCGATCATGGTTCTTGTGATCTTCCAGATTCTGTGAAAATATTAAGATGTCATCCATAGACAAACACAAATTTGTGGAGAAAGTCTCTGAGAACATCGTTTACAAGGTTTTGAAATATAGCGGGAGCATTGCACAAGCCAAATGGAATCACCAGATATTTAAAGTGTCCAATATTGTTCTTGAAAGCTGTTTTCCACTCATCTACTTCTCTTATCAAAACGGTAAGCCTTACAGAGGTCGAGTTTAGAGAAGATGGAGGCCTTAGCAACCGGTTCGAGTGCTAAGGAGAGAAGTGCGAGTGAGTATTTGTTTTTGATGGTTATTTAATTGAGTCCATGATAGTCGATACAGGGGTAAAGGTTACCGTCTTTCTTGGAAACAAAGAAGAAACCACCGACAAGGGGTGAGGATGATGGTCTGATTATACCTGCCTCTAGAGAATCTTGCATGTATTTCTCCATGGCTTCTCATGCCTTAGTGGAAATGTTGAATAGATGACCTGAAGGGACTGGAGAACCGGGAAGTAGATCAATTGCACAATCATATGGTCTATGTGGAGGTAATGATAGAGATAGAACTTTTCTAAAATAAATTGGCTGAGATCATGGTAATCTGGGGGAACTTTAAAGAGGTCAGGATCTGGTTCAGAATCTTTCATTTTGTGGAGTGTTTTTCTGGTAAAGTGGACTTAAGACTGTTTTTGAGACAAATGACTACAGGTATCTATTCTATTGTTGGGCCAGTTGATCTGTGGGTTATGTTGTGACAGCCATGGATAACAGAGAACAAGGGAACTTTCCTTGGTAGGATACTCATATAAACTGGCTGAGTCTGGTGTGTGATTGAGGCCATGATGCTGCTGTCAAGAGCCAAAACACAAATGGGTGGATCGAACTGAAACAAAGGTATGTTGCACCTTTCCACAATTTCAGGATGTATGAAGTTCTTTTCAGAACCTGAATCAATTATTGGGGAGCATTGCATGGAGATTTTGGAATCATAAAGTGTGGCTGAAACTATTAACCTATTTTTACTCTGGTAACCCATCAGGACTCCAATCCTCACTGGCGGGTACTCTCTTTTGGGCAGACTGGACAAGCTGCAATAAAATGTTGAGGGGAGACGCAAGATAGGTAACATTTAGCGGTCATTTGTCTTTGTTGTTCTTGAGGCATTAGTCTGGCTCTGCTATTTTAATAGGTTGTGGGGAAGGTTCTCTTGGGATTGTCTAGCAATATTTTCATTAGGATCAGTCGGGCCACTGGACATCAAGGGTTCTAGCCTTGGTCCTTTCGCTGAGACGATTGTCTAATTTAATGGCTAATGCAATCAGTTTGTTTAGAGTTCCTGGCTCATCTCGGCTAGATAATTAATTTTTAATTCTTTCATTTTGGCAGTATAGAAAGCACCTTTCAAAGCGCGGTCATTTCGACCTGAATCCGCTGTGTGAATGTGGAATTCGACCGTGAAGTCTGTCACCGACCGATTTCCTTGTTTCACATACCACAGTCTTCTAAAAGCTATTCATCATTTTTTACTGGGGCAAATGTTAACTTGAAAAGCTCCAGAAATGCAGTGAAGGAGGTCTTTTGAATCGCAGATTCATCAAAACATGCCTCAGCCCACTTTAAGGCTCTATCTCTCAATAACCCAGTGATATAACCGATTTTATGGGGATCTGAAATGAAAGTTTGTGGCGAACGTGAAAACACTAGATTACACTGTAAAAGGAAACCTGTGCACTTATCTAAATCTCCGGAAAATGGTTGCGGGGCGGTGACATCACTTCCCGGAAATAGGAAGTGGTTGCAGTGACTGGATTCTGTTGGAAAGAGTTTAGTTTTAAAGGAAACGTATGTAGGATTGTGGCCAAAAGTGGTACTGCAATCACATTCAAAATACAGTAGAGCTGTGTATCCCTTCCTGACTCGAGGTTGCCAGCTGCTGCGGGATCCAGCAGGAACGGCTGACCCTAACTAAATGACATTAGCAATGGTCATACAGGTTAACTTGCAGCATGTGTAGTCCACAATGTACGCGAAGAACGAATGAGGAATTATTTGTACCGAGGTATAGGCTACTCAATTCGTCTCCATTACGTTTCACATTGCCAGAATCTACGTGCTGTTGTTTTCCTCGACAGTTCAGCATAATGACAAAGAAACGGGCCCTGATGCTAATGTTAGCAATGACGACTCGTCGTTTTTATATCCCAAACAATACCTTAACTTTTCCATTTGATGACCAATCTTCTCCATATGCGCTAACGTAACGTTACTTTCCACTAACATGTATAACTTTTTATCGACTGTCGTGAATATTTGAAATGTCAATTTACATTAAGTACAAGTAAGTTAGCCAAACATAGGTGAATCTTACCTGTCCAGGAGAAAATTGGCGACATTGACGTCTGTATTCAAATTCTTCTCCTTTTTCAGCCGTCTCCATCTTTCAAAGGCATCTCCTATACAAATCCTTATTTTATTTCGGACTTTGTCACGACGTATTTCGGATTGATAACGAGGTCTTTTAGGTTTCGTAACGTCATACATGTTTTGTCCGTAACGTTCGGAGCTTCAGCTGTGGTAAACAGAGCAGAGCTGGCAACCCGGATGAGGAAACTCTACTGACTTCGTGATTTGTAGATAGTATGAGGGTGGAGCCTCAGACCAAAACAGAACATGACAACAATACCATCACTTGAGGGCTGCAACTTTCACTTTTACATAACAAAATCCTGGCCGGACCACTGTTGATAGTGATGTAAGTATTTCAAAAGAACATGATTTCTTATAGTCTAGTGACATATCGGGGCCATTTTATGATTAATTAAAATTTCTTACATACGTTTCCTTTAATTTCAAATCAAAAACTTGTTGGGTTTAACGGATAGTGGTAACAGATAATGTGGATTGTTGGCATGAAAGATACTGGAGGAGTGATTTGTGTCTACCTGTGTGTTCATTTTGTTGTAACTGCAGTCTGAAGATGTGGCAGCACAACAACAGACACTGTTTAGAGTGATTTAATAAACATTTTATTTAAAGCTCTCATGCTGCATTCAGACCGCAGGCTTATCAGCGTCAGGCAAAGCTCACACAGCATCTAGTTTGACGCTTCTATGTTGAAGCTTGCAAAGTTTGCAAAGTCTGCCACTTCTAAGCAAAAAATAGTGCGTGGGCGGGGCTTCTTCTGTTGCTGTACATTCTGAACTATGGCAGATATAGTATTGAGAGAGTGACTTGGCTTTATTTGCTAAATAAAGCTAGACAGCGTCGACTTCTGCAACATCAGAGCCATTTGTGGATACACCCTATTCTACGGATGCGTTCTGAGTTTGGGGAGTTTAACCATTTGCTCCAGGAGCTACATATGGATGAGGTTCACTTTCAGCGGTACTTCAGTCTGTACCGAGCCCAATTTTACGACCTCATGGGCCGCATCGGAGCTCGAATCTCCTACCAGAACACCAACTGCAGGCGCTCTATTCCTCCCGAAGAGCGCCTGTCCATCTGTCTTCTGTAAGTGTTATTTAGGATTTTTTAAATCTGCGTTTTCTAAACTTAAAATGTAGGTTTTTCCTGCTCCTGCTACATTTAAAATACATGTAGTGACATCGCTACAATTATAAGCTCTGATTGGTTAAGGCGCCGCTTCAGGGCCGTCAGCACCGTCAAAAGTTCAACTAACTGAACGTCTGTGCTGCTGGCTTTATGAGCTTTGAAGCATTGAAAAGCTTGAAAAGTTGACGGAGCCAAAGCTCACAAAGTGCCGCAGAGACCATGACGCTCCTCCAACGGCCTCCGCCATAGACTTAACATATAATCTTGACATTGCTGACCCTGGCAAAGTCCTTGGTCTGAATGCAGCATTAGGTCGCCTCAGCAGATCATAGATGGGAGCACCAGGAAACTGGGACTGTAAAGTAGTAACTGGCTACGGAACGGTTAGTAGATGGTAAATAAGCATTTTGAGAATGCAATATCATAGATTACCAGAATATCATAAAACTGAATATCAATCTTACTTGAGTTGACTGATGGATTGGCAGACGGATGGGCAGGTGAGCGACAGACCACCAAGGAGTATGGAAAGATTACCAGATGGGGAGCGGTGCAGAGGCTGACCAAGCGGAAGACTGGAGAACAGAGGAGATCCAGACTGGAGGTAATCCCGGGAGTAGAGAATGGAAACAAGGAAAGTCTGTGAGGAAACAGCAAGGTAAGGATCCGGTGACACAAATGGAGCCACTCCCCTTTTGAAGCTGGTGGCTGATAAGGGTGAATGAGGTGCACCTGGTACTGCTGCCTGCCAAACCCTAGAGAGAAAGTTGGAGAACAGCACAAACACTCACACCACCACAGAATCCTAATAGAAAGGTGGATTGGTTTCTCTAAGCAAAGAACCCAGAACAGCTGATCTTGTTTTCAGGGCAGTGAAAAGCCATCAGCAGTAGAGTCCAGATACACTGATTCACCAATGGTGAATCAGATATTACATATTTCAAAAATATGTAACCACATGCTTAAAAATTAAATAGCTGTCTGACTAAATGTGAATAAAGTACTTTAGTCCTCACATAGTGCAAGGGTTAGTCGCCCCAAAGTGTTAGCTTTCTCAGCTAATTCCTTTTTAGGGTCAGGGTCAAGGTAACACATCAGCAAAGAGAATATATTAGGTCATCCAACAGAAAAAAACCTCTTGTAACTGTAGTCTAGATTAGCGGCGGAGTTAGGGAGTGTCAATTTGGGCCTTAATCCCAAATGTTTTCAGAAAAGCCCCAAATCTGAATTTTACCTTGGAACAGCGGACATAAGCCTATCAGAATAAAGATGCGGAGTCCAAAAGTAGGCAGCAGCTGCATAAAGTAGCCTGCATATAGCCTGCCTGAGGCCCATGACTGCTGGTGATGGGAATCCAGCATGTCAAACACACAGAAGTCTATATGCTGTTATGGCGATATCAGGATTTTTTTTTGGACAAAACATACAGAAGATTGATAACAGCTATTATAAAAAGGGTTATAATTCATTTATGTGAATAAAAAAAGCATAGGTAGTTCAAATGCTCGTGAACAGCAGCACGGTGCAGCAAAATGACAGAGCAGTGGAAGCTCAATTTAGGACGAGAGCAGTGATGTCTGCTCTCCAGCAGGCAGAGGGTGTTGTGACAAAGAGCACGCGGGGGGGAGATACGGGAACCTCCGTATTTTCTTTCCCGCCGTCTTGCAGTATTAAAGTTTATTTGTAAATTTCCCGCATTTTATCATCATAAGAAAATCCTCTGCCTCTCAGTTTAGAGAAGTGCAAGAGCTGCTGCAGTTACAGTGGCAGGTCTGGCAAAGTCAGCTCCTAGAACAGGAGCAACAGTAAGATGCACCTGATGAAGACAGAGTCGCTCAAAAACCAACTAGAAGACATGCAAATATATCGGGGAAAAGGGACAGCAAGTTTCCTTCCCTCCAGAGGAACTGCGCGGGGCGCAGCATCAACACAGGTAGGCGCGGTTCTGTTCACTTAGTGACTAGTGACAGATGAAAACATGTTGGAAATGAGCGATGAATTTATTTTAAAATGTTTACAACTTTTTTATACAGAGTTAAAAATATTTCATTTTAAGCGATGAGCAGGGGTGCTGATTAAATCTTGCCTAAATCTTACCCCAGGGCTGGCCCTGAGCACCAGAGAAGCCAATCAGTTTCGACAGGTTAAAAGAATAATATGGTCTACTGCATTAAAGACAGCGCTTAGATGCAGTAGAACCAACACAGTCACCTTCTGAGCATCACAGTTTAATCTAGAATCATTTAAAATCTTTAGAAAAGCCGTCTTGTTGCTGTGGTTCACCCTGAAA
The DNA here is from genome assembly GCA_028564705.1 of Apricaphanius iberus. Taxonomy (NCBI): domain Eukaryota; kingdom Metazoa; phylum Chordata; class Actinopteri; order Cyprinodontiformes; family Aphaniidae; genus Apricaphanius; species Apricaphanius iberus. The sequence continues at coordinate 1,276,412 of JAPXFQ010002337.1, read as the reverse complement.
CTGGACTGAAATTTCTTCAGGACATTATTAGCGGTAATAAAATCCTTAAGATGAATTTAACCAAGCTTTTCTAAAACTTTACTTTAAAATGGTACGTTGGATACGGATCTGAAGTTTTTTGAGTCATTAAAATCTAAATTGCTTCTTCAGCAGAGACGTTAGCTCAAGAACCCCCCTTTTTTTCTCTGTTAACTTATAAATGCAGTCAAACATCAGATGTTATATTGACTATCAGTTGACCTTGCCTCTGTCAAAATGAGGTCTTGATCATTCTGAACAGTCAAATATACTTAAACATTAGAATGTCCAAGGCAGTCTTTTTGACCCTTTTGAAATATGCATATTAAATAACTTTGTCAAATTAAGTAATGAAGCCTTGTTGGTCCCTGACTTTTCCTAAAACTATGTGAATTTTAATAAAACCATTTTGAATATTTATCACGTGAATAATAATATGATCATTTCTACAAAGGATTTTGCGCTGTTTCAATTTAGTTTGCAAACATCCTGGATCAGATAATATGAAAGTATTCTGTGAAGGGGGGTTGGCAGAGATGGATCATACTGTATTTGACAACATAGGGGATCGTGTAGTAACACAATTCCACATCATCTTCAAGAGATGCACTGAAACCTCCGAAACAGCTCAAAGTAGTTTGTACAGTAGCTGGCAGAGGATTTCTATCACAGTTTCTGCCAACCAGGAGTTCAGTATATATTTACTTTTTTATTACAGGTAAAATGTTTAAATCTTCTCTGGTTTTAGTATCTTTAGTTATAATCATTCCCAAAGATTTTACCTCATTTTAACTGGAATCCCATATAAGTCAGTTTGCTCCATATCATGTATTGACATAAGCTTACATTTTTTGAATGTAAATAGAATCCCAATGCTTTAGAAAATATTAACATTTTGTTAGTATTACCAAAGGGATCTGGATTGTTGTTTTTTTTAGAGATATAGCTAATAACTCAGCAGCTAAAATAAATAATTAGGGAGAAAAGGGACATCCCTGCCAGATTCCACGATTGATAGTGAATACTTTAGGTGTTCCTTGGGGGAGAGAAACCGAGCTATTAATATCCTCATACATTATATGTATCGCTTTAATTAACTCTGTACAGAATCCCCAATATTCTGAAGTTTTTATAATACATGTATGTTCAACAGAATCAAATGCTGAGGAAAGATCGAAAATTTAAAATGAAACCGTTATCTTCAATCAAAGAATTATAATCTACTAAATCAAGGACTAATCTGATTTTATTATGTATAGACCTATCTTTTATAAATCCTGATTGTGTTTTACCATCTGTCCAATACCAGTTTTCCAACAATTTGCAAAAATAAGAGCAAATAATTTGTAATCCACTTAAATTGCTAGTGCAAGCACAAAATAATGAATTTAAGGTGGTCTAGCAGTACAAAAGCAGTAATATATGATTCACATAAAGTCTGATTGACTTAAATACGTTAGAATGATAGTAAAAATACCATAAAGTGCATAATTTTATGTAAATTAATATGAAAAAAATCTCAGCTGTATTGGGGGCCCTGCCAAGATTCTTGTCATGGGGCCCAAAATTCTTAGCAGCGCCCCTGCAGCTAAGTCAACAACAGAGGACACACTGGTGGATAGGCCATACGTGATGACCAAATCCAGAGTGTGTTCTCTATTGTGAGTTGGCTGCGTGACATGTTGACTAAAATCCATGTAATTCAAAATCTTTAAGAAATCTGTTGACAGAGGATCAAAAAATATTAAAATCACCAGCTAAAGTTATCCTTATCTAGCCTTGTCTATTTAGATGCAGCCCATCTGCCCCCAAATAACTGACTCCTGCCCCAGAAAATGTCAAAATTGTCTATAAAACCGATGTTGTGCATCACAGTGGCAGAGGAGATAAAATCCTACTAAAGCATCCAATTCCTCTGCCAACGGTGGGAGTGGGGTTGGGAGATAAAAACAGATGCATGTACATTTTTTTAAAGGGTTAAAAGACGGATAAAATCGGACTTCAAGGGCTCAAACTGTTTACAAATATCATTGGGAGCAACGTGTATAAATATTTTAATCACAGCTGTGTGTTGCTGAATGAGCTCTGGAATATTTCCTGCCATGTCCAGCACAGTTGCTCTGGGGAAACACAGGTTGAGGGAACCTCTCATCCTTACGTTTCTGATGATGGAGTCCCTGATGATGAGTGTAGTAGGTGGCGAGTCTGCAGGTTACTGGGTCTGAGCAGAGGATCTCTCACTGTCTCGGGCTTGCTGTATGTCGGACAGAGAGGTATTGCCATGGCTGGTGCAATGTTCATTCTGTGCAGAGGGCTCGTTCTGTGTTTTCGAGGTGAACTGGGGCACACCTCGGCATGATCCAGCTGCAGTCCCGGGTTTAGCGTGATGTGGATGGCTGCGGGAATCCGACTGCTACTCCGGCTGCTGGGAGGGGATGAGCAGACGGCCGACGACTGCTTGAGGAGGGAAGTCAGGATCTAAGGAACAGGAATGGTTGGCTAATGGCAGGGTGGGTGGAGGAGAACGGTGGAAGTTTCTCCACTCCCCTGCAGCCGGTTAGGCCCAACCTTGAACCACGGACCCCGAGACAGCGGAGTGGAGATGATGGGGACTTTCGGCTTAACTCCCTGCTGAAGCGAGCATTCCTCCTATGCTGCAGATGTGACGCTGGTGTTTGGTGCCTTGGGTCCCTTTGAAGAGCCAGCAGTATCTCTCATCTCCGCAGTTTCCCTGGGCTGGTACAGGAGCTTGTTGACCAGTTCAGCACTTTTGGAGGCAGCAGCGGTGAATGTCTGGCCAAAAATAATATCCATGTCATCTGGGCTAAGCCCTTGGTCTTCTTCAATCCTAAATTCCCAAATTGTCTATATACTTTCATGTAAAATAGAGAACAATTCCACCTTATTTGCTTATTAGTTATAATATGCAATACATAATCCTAACCAAGCAGAACATGATCCATGAATTATGAGCTGATGAACATAAATAAACAAGAACGCTGTGCAAAGAAATGAAATTATAAATGTACATATTCCCACATTTTTCATGTTCTGCAGCAGAAGCTCTGATTTTGCAATATTCTTTTACTTCTAATAGCATGTTGAATTCAATACAGCTAACAAAATTTAATCCAATGCAAAATATATAGCTTTTAATTTAGATTTTCACGTTTTTCACCTTGCCAAATTATAATCAATTGAAATTATAGGTTTGTGAATCAGTGTTTTTATTCAGACTTTTCTTGCCAAGTCTGCTATGTCAGTGTGTATCCACTGTGTGGAAATATATGAAATCACTTTTGCTATTCATTTGTATGGTGTTTTTCATTACAGATATCTACAATTTAGTTGCATATATCTACTATGTGAATTACGGATGTCTGCAATTGAATTGTAGATATCTGTAATTCTAGTTTGCGATATCTTCAATTTGATTCTGACTAGTCATAACTCCAGTTCAAGATATCTTTAATTCACCTCAATTCAATATATCTATATGTTTCTTTTCAGATATCTTAAATTAAGTTTTGACATAGGTGAAATTACGTTGTAGACATCTGTAACTGGAGTTATGACAAGTCAAAATGGCATTGTAGACATCTCAAACTGGAGTTAGGGATAGTCATAATTTAATTGTTGATGTCTATTATCAAGTTATAGGTATCTTGACATCTATTTTGGTTGGAGACATCTGAAATTTGCGATTTCTGTAACTTGCATTCTGCCTAGTCAAAATGTAATGTACAGATATCTTGAATTAGAGTTTTGACTAGGCAAAATGACATTGCAGATATCTTCATGCAAATTAGGCCCGCATTGACAGAAAAATATCACATTAGGACTGGTTAGCACCATTTCTGAGCAGCCAGAGGGCTACGGGTTTTTAATTAAGGCAAGCTATTTTAACATTTAACAGCTAGACTGGATATATGTGTGTACATTAGAATTTTCAGTTGAACCAAACCGCTTTTGAGTTCATTGTTTGTGTCTGTTGATAGTAAATGTTCAATTCTTCTGAGATTTCTAACACAGTTTTCAATAGAACAATGTTTTCTCTTTCCACAAATCCCGTGTGTGAGCGCTCGTTCAATTTTATGCCATTTTATGGTTGTTTTTTCAAACAGCGCCATGACAGCTTCTTTCTTTGATTATGGCGGTAGGGGAAATTAAGTTTTTATGGATATCTAACGCATGCACAATAATTTGCACCAGGCATAATGACATTTGAGATATCTTTAACTTTCATTCTGCCCAGTAAAAACTAAACTTTTACGTTTTAAAAACTGAATACGAGCTGACAGCATATTCACAATATGCGCCTGGTTTAAAGTATTTTTTTTAAAGCAGACTTTTTCAAAGTGTTTAATGAATATAAAAAAGAAAGAGAACAAAAATAACCAGAAAAATCTTTAGTTACCATATTATTTACAAAGACTGATTAGCAAAAAAATTAGCATAAGCAATCATTGATCTGACGGAGGAAAGAAGCGCATGAAAGAAATTGTTTAATATTTGAAACCTTAAAACATTTCTAACTGTTTTAAGTAAAAAAAGTCCCATGTGTAACTAATGTATAGATATTTCTTGGTCCCCCAGTGTCAAGGTCGAACATAATGTGATTTTGGAAATTCCAAACAATAACTCCACACAAGCATATAAGGATAGCTTTGATGCTGTTAATAATGTTCTTACTGAACTGGAAAATTGTTCATCAGGTAATACAAACATCATTCTTAAAGAAATTATAAATCAAATAAATCCTAACTTGTGCATCATTTTTTCTGTTAATGTAATAATCCTTTTTCCCATCTATAATTTTTAGGATGTGTTTTTAATATCACAAAGTTCACAATGAGTACAACAGAGGCAAATGAGAGTGGTAAGTGTAAAAGCACTTTAGCTATTACTTACAGAGAAAAAATAAACTAAAATAAATATATAAACTGCTCACAAAAAATTATGGAACACTTTTTAGAAACACATTAGATACATCCGATCTCAATATGAAGTTGGATATCTATACAAATAATGACAGGGCAATGTCTTAGGAACAAAAGGATGCCACGTCTTTTAATGGAAATAAAAATGTTCAGCCTACAGAGGATTCAATTGTGTAGACACCCTAAAATAAGAGTGAAATGTAGATGTGGAAGGCTAGTCCATTTTTTTCAAAAACGTAATTTCTGTAACTTAAAATGCTTTTCAGTATCTTGTGTGGCCCCCACGAGCTTGTATGCATGCTTGACGTCGGGCATGCTCCCAATGAGACGACGGATGGTGTCTTGTGGCATTTCCTCCCAGATCTGTTTGAGGACATCCCTGAGCTGTTGTACAGTCTGAGGAGCAACCCGGCGGCGCCTAATGGACCGAAACATAATGTCCCACAGATGTTCTATTGGGTTTAAGTCAGGGAATCGTTTAGGCCATTCAATTGTTTCAATTCCTTCATCCTCCGGGTACTGCCTGCGTACTCTTGCCACATAAGGCCGGGCATTGTCGTGCATTAGGAGGAAACCAGGACCTTCTGCACCAGCGTAGGGTCTGACAATGGGTTCAAGAATTTCATCTCGATATCTTATGTCAGTCAGAGTACCATTTCCTAGGCAGTAGAGGTCTTTGCGTCCCTCCACGGATATGCCTCCCCAGACCATCGCTGACGAACCACCAAACCTGTCATGTTGAACGACGTTGCAGGCAGCATAACGTTCTCCTTGTCTTCTCCAGACTCTTTCACGTCTATCACACGTGCTCAGGGTGAACCTGCTCTCGGCTGTAAAAAGTACAGGGCGCCAGTGGCGGACTGGCTAATTCTGGTGTTCTTGAGCAAATGCCAGTTGAGCTCCACGGTGCTGGGCAGTGAGCACAGGGCCCACTACAGGACGTCGGGCCCTCAGGCCATCTTCATGAAGTCTGTTCCTGATTGTTTGGATAGAGACATTCACACCAGTGGCCCTGTGAAGGTCATTCTGTAGGGCACGAGCAGTGCTCAGCCTGTTCCGCCTTGCACAAAGGAGCAGGTATCGTCGTGCTGATGGGGTGAGGACCTTCTACGGCCCTGTCCAGCTCTCCGAGAATAACCACCAGTCTGCTGAAATATCCTCCATGTTCTGGAGATTGTGCTGGGAGACACATTAAACCTTCTTGCTGCAGCCGTGTGGATGTGCCATCCTGGAGAGGTTGGACAGCCTTTGCAACTTCTGTAGGGTTAAGGAATCGCCTTATACTGGCAGTAGAGACAATTACTGAAGCCAAAACCAGCCAAAAAAGATAAAGAGGGAGAAACTTGAAATTACCTCCACATGTAAAACCAGTCCTGTTTGAGGGTTTTCTAATTGAAATGATTAATGATGCCCTCAGCTGCTTAACCAACCAGAAAATTATCAGATTTTTAACTGATTTCATGCCAGCCCCAATTAAAAAAGTGTTCCTTTAATTTTTATGAGCAGTTTATATATATATATATATATATATATATATATATATATATATATATATATATATATATATATATATAAACACATTGTTTTATATATATATAAAACAATGTGTGGTTGATAAAAAAGTAACTCCCCAGAACGTAGTTTGTCATGTTTTGGTAGTAAATAACGTTAAATTAATGTTTTTTTTTGTTTTTTTTAGTAAAATAAATGTGATTGGTGAAGACTTTCAAATGACAGCATGAGACACTATAAGTAAAAACATGTATTTAGCTGTAAGTGTTTTTATAACCACATGTTTTTGTGTTTTGGCCATCAGCACAATATTAATAATGTTGATAAAAAGAAGACCTTATGTCTGACTGATGTATCTCTAATTAAGCTGTTTTGTGTTTCATCAACCGGTGGATTTACAGGTTTTGAGATGATAATAGGTCATTCAATTCAATTCAGTTTTATTTATATAGCGCCAATTCACAACACATGTAATCTCAAGGTACTTTACAACAAAAGTGGTTTCAATACAGTTACACAAACATTCCAATCAGTTAAAAGTTTTCTATGTAAGGAATCCCAGCAGATTCCGATGAGTCATCAACGTGAGGTTGTGCCCGAATCATGCAGAATCCAACCACAGCAATTCCTCAGTAATCCCTCATACTGACAGACAGAAAATATAAAATTCTTTGCCAATTTGGGTATTTAAAGAGTAAAATAAAAAAAATGTCTACAAATAAATAACTACAAAACAAAACATTATGAACCGAGGAAACACTCTTCTAAGTAATTGTTTTAGTATAATACCAATACTTACTGGCTAACTAATAACTATATCTTAGAACACAAGTGTAAGTGTATATTTTGGCTGCACGGTTGTGGCGCAGGAGGTAGCACTGTTGCATTGCAGCAAGAAGGTCCTGGATTCGAATCCTTGATTGTGTCTTCTCCCTTTGCATGCATGTGTACAACTTCCTCCCAAAGTCCAAAAACATGACTGTTAGATTTATTGGTCTCTCTATATTATTGTTAGGTGTGAGTGTGTGCATGCACAGTTGTTTGTCCTGTCTCTCTCCATCTTTTTCCGCGATGGACTGGCGACCTGTCCAGGGTGTACCCCTCCTCTTACCCATTGACAGCTGGAGATAGACACCAGCCCCCCAGTGAACCCTTGAGGATGAGCAGTTTAGATAATGGATGGATGGAATATATATTTACTTGATATGAAAATGCTAAAAGCTTAACAGATAGAAGAGTACATTAGAAAAGCAAAGCTTGTGTAGAAACAGGTTTTCTCTTTTAATAAACTGTAGTGTGTCTATGTGTGGCGTATTTTGGGTAAAAAATGTTTATTTTTGATTCTGTAGATTTACTTACAGTAAACATCCAAAAATTTAACTCATGTAAGAGTAGCAATACTTCATAATATTACTCAAATAAAAGTAGAAAGTGTAATGTAGTAAAACAACTCTTAAAAGTATTTTTCCCCAAAAATGTATGAAGTGTATGAACTGAGTATATGTAACAATTTGTTTTAACTACCCACCTTTGAACAGATTATCCCGCCTTGTACATATGATGTTGGTAATGGCAAATAGTTGTGCAGCAAATACACTGCAAAAGATATGTTTTAAAAAATGGCACATGTCCTGAGTGTGATCAGGGACTACACATGAGTTAATTTTAATACATTGTATGTGTGAAACATTTTAAATAATTGCTCCCGTTAAACTGCTCATTTATTTGTATGCCCATATTGACATGCATTTTTTTGTTGCTTAAAGTATATTTATTTTTTATGTTTATTTTATTTTATTTTAAAATCTTAAAATTTCCTGTGCTAGATCTTCAGGCACAGAAGATACCAATTTTACTGTGTCAATCAATTGATTAGAGGATTACACACTGTGTGCTAAAATTTACACGTGTAGTCCCTTATCACACTTATGACATGTGTTATTTTTGCAACATCTGTTTTTGCAGTGATACCAAACACAATCTAGGTTCTTTAACTTACATCTCATTGTGTATCTAATTCACAAATGTGTCTAGTATCACCTAAAGTTTATGGTTGAACACTCCAGAAAGCATTGCTAATTACACAAGAGTTTAATTAGTAGTTTGACCAATAATTTCCCCAACTATTTATAAATATATATTTTAAATGTTTTCCATTTTTTAAAAACAACAACTGATAAATGTACCTCATTCATAAGCACTGCTGTTACATAGCAAAAACTTGGCCCTGGTTCCTGGCTAGTCTTTCTGTTTAACGTTTGTATGTTCTCCTCATGCCTACTGTGTCTGGGTTCTCTCTAGATACAACCTGTCTAAGATTGATGCTCCTGTTGATTTTTTTTTTTTTTACTTGGGTGATATTTAAGCTGGTGCTGAAAGGACTTACATGGATTAAGTTATCCTGATCTTACTAAAATCTTATATCTTTTTTTTTTTTAGTCATATGTGACACATGGCTGGAGGACTCGGTTATACGTGAATTCTATGAACCTTATACATTCGAAAATGGCTCAATTACTTGCATAACCCGATGTAGCCAATTCCATAACAATCGCTTTGAATGCAGAAATAAGGGATTGTGTAATGTCTACAAACAGTTGGGATATGTATGCAGGTAAGTTGATGTGCATTTTTAATATTGATTTAAGCTTACAATCAATAGGCACTTTTCACTTTGCCAATTCTAAAGTATATTTTTTCTTCAGAGATTAAGAATTTTATCTTAGAAAACAGAAGCTTTTGGAGAGGTGAAGATACAGATTTAACTAATAGCAAGACCTAAGTTATATTTCCAAGTGATGAAAGTGCAACTATGTAATAAATTAAACATTCATGACGTGAACTGCAAAATAGAAGAGCAATTCTCCATAAATTGAGCCGTTTTCCAGTGCTCACTATGTTAATTTATCTTTGTGCTACTTCATAAAACATGTTACCTCAGAGCATTTTACAGAGAAGATATGTTTGTTTCCAAGTTAATTCAAGACACCTTCATTTATTCCAGTTCAGTCAAATGAAGTGAAGACACTTTTCATTCGATTCTATTATTTGTCTGAATTTATTTATTTGTTTCTTCCTTAGGTGCAAAAATTTGGATTCCATCTGGTACTTGGGCAGTAACTGTGACATGCCTATACACAGAAATCCTTTTTATGCCGGATTAAGTGTGACCCTTGCTGTCTTGTTGGTTACTGTGGGAGCCCTGATTGCATATGCCGTTGTCAACAAAAACAAACAAACAAAGTAAGCTGTCATCTGATTTTTTTTTAGTTAAAAACATGACAACCCTTACAAAAGGGAAAAAAAGATTTTACCTTTAAACTTTTTATTAAATGTCACAATCTTCTCCTTATGCCATATTAGCAAGGAGTGCTTTCCCATAGACAGTATATTCAGTATAGTACTACACCATATGGTAGAGATTATAAATCATAAATGCTAAAGGAGGGTGGACTCTGAGGTGGAAGGCTGGGATGGAAGGGATTATTGCCTTAGGAACATTTAAGCATATTACAGTAGATGAGTTTTTGTCCAATATAAAATACAATTAGGAAAATGTTGTAAATTCAAATGAAATGAGTTTATAAATATAGTGGAAATAAGACTTTTCAATTAAAATACAGTGGAGCAAAAAAGTATTTGGGAGCCATCAACTGTGGAAGCTATGCTACTTAAAAGATGGGAGCTCATTAATTTTCATCTCAGATACACTTCAACTGCGAGAGATAGAATGTAAAAAAAAATCCAGGAAATTATATTGTATGATTTTAAAGAATGTATTTGTATACTGGTCCAGAAAATAAGTATTTAGCAGCTACAGACAAGAGAGAATTCTGGCTCTGAAGGACCTGTTACTTCTTCTTTAAGAAGCTCTTCTATCCTCCACTAGTTACATATGTGGTACCTTTTTGAACTGTATCTGATCTGTATAAAAAACACGTCCAGACCTTCAAACAGTCAGACTCACACCTGCACCATGGCCATGACCAGAAAACTGTCTAAGTCTCCAAGGACAAGATTGTACACACGCACAAGACTGGGACGAAAAAAATATCTGCAATGGACAAATAGTTTGGTGTGAAGAAATAAACTGCTGGAGCATTGATTAGAAAATATAATAAACACAAAATCACGGACTATCACTCGCGACTATGCAAGATCTCACCTCACATGATCTTGAAAATGGTCAAGATACAGCCCTGAACTACATGCAGGGAACTGGTAAATTATCTGAATAGAGCTGGGATCACTGTAACAAAGTTTCCAATTAGTAACACACTACTTTGTCATGTCAGCGCTGAAGCCAGCACACGTCTAAGCCCATATAAAATTTGCCCAAGCCCATCTGGTTGATGCAGAGGAGGATTGGGAGAATGTTACTAGGTCAGATGAGACTAAAATAGAACTGTTTGGTATAAACACCACTAGCCATGTTTTGCAGGTTCAAGAATGCTGAATTGCATCCCAAGAACACCATACCATTGTGAACATGGTGTTGCTTTGCAGCACAAAGGACAGGACAATTAATCCATATTAAGGCGTGGATGAATGAGGCCATGTATCACGATATTTTGGACAGAAACCTAATTCTATCAGTGTGAGCATTAAAAGATGGCTGGACCTTCCAGCTTGAAAATTGTCCCAGTCACACCGGCCCACCAATGAAAGAGTGGCTATGTTAAAACCATTTCAAGGTTCTGGAGTGGAGTTAATCAATTTTTTTAAGTAAGTATTAAGGTGAACTTTTGAGATTGACCAAAACTATATTTCCTTCACTACTATGAACACATATTCTTTTAAACTCTTAAAACATGATTTCCTGGATTAATTATTATTTTTTACATTTTGTCTCTCGCAGTTTAAGTTTACCTATAATAAAATTTGCATACTTCTCATCTTTTTTAGTAGGACAGTTCAGGCACAATCTAACAAGTAGGTAATCTAGCAAGTTATGGAAAGTCAGTATTCTAATGTCTACTTAAACTTATATTTTGCAGAAAGAAAGATATGAAACAGAAATTGGTGAACCAGTGGCTCGATGATGACTTTCAGTGGTCCAGGCCTACAAGCCCATTAGGAAAAAATGGAGCAAGTAAGTTTCTTACTGTGTGTCCACACCAAACGCGATAGGAGCGACTAGAGCTTCAGGTTTACATGTAAAAATAATGGAGGAGCGCGATGAAGCGCGACTTGGGGTCCTGCGACAGATCAGAAGCAGATTTGTGTTGCAAAAAAGCTTTTCTGCCTGATTTGCGTGAACAATTCGCGCTACAGATGCAATGGAAAACTTGCGCTGCATTTTATGTGGTGCATTTTGTACATTCGCATTCAAATCGTCTACCGCTTGAGTTGGAAAAATCTGAACTCCAGCATCAAATCGCGCCGTGACAACCAATCAGGGGACAGATTGTCAGTGATTCTGTGACTGTCATGGAGTCACAGCCTCAGCAGGACATGGAGGAAATACTGATAAACACCGTGACAAATCACCCCGAGCTACATGACACAAGCAGTTTTCAATACAGAGACAGACTATTTAGACAGGAATGCTCTTAAGAGGTTTGTGGGTGGCTCTTAAAAGAGGTGTTGTTGTGTAAAAGCAACTCTCGGCCTAGAAGTGAGCCTTGAACGGCCTCCTCACCTGGATTCCTGGTAGTAGCTCCCGCACCAAGTCCCACGCTGCTTAAATATTATAAACTTTTACGAACTGCAGACAGAAATGTAGTTGGTGTGTCGGTAGGCGAAGCTTGGACCTTCACAGCACAAACTGGGCAAGCAGGTCATGTTCTCCAGGCAGCGAGGAGCCTGTATTAATGAGAGGGTGCATGCTGGTGTTTATGGATCCCTCCACCGTAGCTAGACTGTATCTGTAGCTCACCAAACCCCCAGTGCAGCGGTCCCAGCTCTACCGGAGGCCAGGCCGAACACGTAATCCACTCTGTCCTCCGTCAGATCAGAGACCATTGTCCATAATCCAGCGGCACTCTGGCCTCAGTGCTGCTGAAGGCCAGACGGAACACCTTGTCCTCCGTCAGCTCAATCCATAATCCACCTGGAGGGACCCTGGCCCCTAAAAAACTGCATAAATTAGTGTCTAATAGTCCTGTATCTGTCTGGGATCTCATTTATAAGGCTTGCCTATGCACAAAACAGGTTTTGAAAACTATGTAAATTCACTTTCCACACCAAGTATGGGATTTATAGAAAAATTTCAGAATGCGTGCAAGTTTAAGCACACAAAGGAACTTAATTCAATTTTCAATTCACTTTTATTTATATAGCTCCAATTCAAAAAAAATATAATCTCAAGGCACTTTACTACAAAAGTCGTTTCAATACAGTTATACAAACATTCCAATCAGTTAAAAGTTTTCTATGTAAGGAATCCCAGCAGATTGCGGTGAGACATCGACATGAGGTTGTGCCCGGATCATGCAGACTCTAACCACAACTCCCCTTAACAGTAAGAAACCTCCATCAGAACCTGGCTCAATACAAGCAGTCATCTTCCACGGCCGTCTGGGGGTCTGAAAAGACAGAGAAGAGACAGCATGGAGGATGGTCTCACACTTTGAGCATCATATGGACCGATGTTCCCAAACTACCAGGGGGTATTATAGTTGAGCCGGGTACCAGGCAAGGTGGAGCTTCTCTGATACTGCCTCTTTTATTGAGAGAGAGTTATTCATGTTTGGGAGAATGCCCATTGTTAGGGTAAAAAATAGTGGTTGGCAACTGTACTAAAAAGAAACCTAGGATTGTTTTTATTTACCTCTATTAATGACGAGAAATATGGTGTTCTAGCTTGTCGAAGGGCATTTTTATAACGTAGTAGACTATTTTTCCAGGTTAGAAAGGAATCATTTAAGTGCGTAGAGCACCATTTCCTCTCCAGTTTCCTAGTATACTGCTTTAAAGTACACTACTCTGCACTAAACCAGGGAACCAACCTCCTATGGCTGATTACCTTCTTTTTTAAGGGGGCTAAACTGTCTAGCACCAAACATAGTTAGGAACTAATACTTTGAACCAGACCATCATTTCTGAAGGGTTAGTGTTGGAATTCCTGAGGTCCACTGTGGTATTCTGAGACACATAGGGAAGCAAAAATAGAACAGATTCTTTAAAACTTGTTACATCACTGTCTGATAGAGTTCTACTGTAATTATATTTTCTTTCAGATTTTGGAACGTTGGGTAAAGTAAATTCAAGGGGGTCAACTGGGTTATGTGAGAAGACTGTTACTTCTTAATACTCAATGCCGTAAGTCAGTACAATATCTAAAGTGTGCTGACCAAAATCAGTGGGTCCCTTCACTTTCTGAGTAAAGCAAGATAATTTTAAAGGCTGCAGTTAGGCTATCAATTTAAATATCCATGTGAATATTAAAATCCCCCACTATAATTACCCAATCAGTGTTTATAACTAGATCAGATTAAAAAAAATCTGAGATCTGGTCCAAGAATTGAGAGTAAGGGCCTGGTGGACGATACAAAACCACAAACAAAAGTGGTTTTAATGTTTTGCAGCTTGGATGAGGAAAACTAAGATGTAACTTAGTTTCATCCATTTTGGACACAGAGGACATTAGCAGCACAGTTGGTGAGATCCCACATGGAAAGAATCTGTACTACTGAGGAAGAATCTAGACTACTCAAGAATCACGTACATCATCCGCATGAGCCGCATGCGGCTCAGGAGACGGATTTGTATGGCGGGAAAGAATTTCGGAGTAAATATGGCGATGTCACCCTCACAAATCTTTTTTCAGGAAAAAAATTGTGGCTATTTTGCTATATGTACCTATAATACGGGAAAACTGCCAATTTTATGTTACATAGATTTAAAACCAATATCAAAACATATATTAAAAATTAAAATGTTTGTATAGATTCTTTCTATGTGGGATTTAGTATTTGCTCTTACTGGTGCATTACTTGTCTGTAGCACAAATGTAAATACCACAGTGACACTCCTGCGTAAACCTGCACAGTGGATGCAATGGCACTCATTGAAAATCATGCACATGCAGCATATGGAAAGGGGGAGCCAATGTAAATTCCCCTACAGCAGTTATATTAGATCTACTTGCTGAACTGCACCTGTTGCTAGATCCAACAACCCGCCAGAACTGTGCAACCCCTTTTGTCCGCAGCACATTCTGGCTGTGGCATACCTCTTTTCACCTCCACCTTCAGTTTTATGTTAGGAACGTGTCACTTGCAGCTCTTCCATTTATTTATGACTCCCAATAAATATTTTGTGTGAATTATACTTTTTATAAGTAGACTTAAAACACACCTTTTATGTAAGACTTTATAACTTAGGTTCTGCAACATTGAGTTTATTTCTAATTAGCTTTTATCCCAATCTTAGTGTTGCCATAAGAAAGAATTTTATAATTAAAACTTTTCAGTTTTATTTATCTAACTTTTTATTTTTTGTTCTATCACGTGCTACTGCTTTTGTTGTTTACTTTCAAAAAATATTTTTACCTGTTAGAAATTTTTGGCTTTTATTGTGAAGCATTTTGGTCGCCTTTTGGATGAGTAAAGCTCTATACGGGGTGACATCTGGTAAATAAGGCTAGTTTTTGGCAATTATAGACTAATCAAATAAATAAAAAATTCCAAGAACATTCATGCCAACAATTTTAAATCCTTTGCAGGCATTTTATGGTTGTAAAAATTTAAAGGGCTATGATGCTCAAACCTTAAGGTGCTCATTTTACCTGATATCACCCTAGATCAGAGGTCATGGCTCATATGTATTCTGACCTTCATTTGACAGACAGAGTCAAAAATATCCGGTCATAGTCTATATTTACCTGTCAATAATAAAAAAAAACAATAGTAATTTAATACATATTTAAAGTTCTCCTTCACCTGTGTTTTAATTATTTTTTCAGTGTTCCCTGGTATGAAAAAATGCCGTCAGAGTCGGTTTCTGTAAAAAAAAAATTCCTAGTCTATTTCAGTTTATGCCAGTTCAGTGTGGGAGTAGGCATGGAAACCATAAACAGTAAAAACAATGGACTAACCCTCGGTTGACGTCACCCATAGGTTTCTGAAGAGCAGAAAATAAAGCCAACTGTGCGGTTCCCACCAACACCATTTTGTCCGTGTCACTTGCCTCATCACTCTCAGAAACTCCAAAAATGGGCAAAGAGGTGGAGCTGAGAGTGGCGCTGTGAGGCTGAGGGCAGTGTGTGCTCCGAGCTAATATAGCTACAAGCTAGTCAGAAGCTAGTAAGGAGTTAACTGAAGCTAACGTAGACTACAGCCGGTTTCAGCCAAAAGACCTGTGGTTGAGAGATTTTTGCTCATTCTTTCCACTAGTGTCACTTTAGACCCAGAAACATATCGATTGGGCAACACATATCAATATGACAAGACTCGAATGGGTTGGGTCACTACGGCTTAAATTGGTTGTATATCCATTACCACCGGTGGAGGGTGAGGACTTGGGTGGGCTTAGCTTAACATCAAATCCAGCAAAAAGCAGTCACAAAGTCATCATGACAACTCAGATCCTCTCAAAAAAATAAGACTTTTGACTCACATCACATCTCAGACATCCATTAGTTCATGCCTTCAACTCCTGAACAACGTTCCTAACACCAGTACTGATCTAACCAGCGATTATCCAGTCTGTCTAGAGTCTGACTCTGTGGTCTTCCAGCCTGATCTAGCCAACTCCCGACTATGACACCGCAGCTTCTCAGTCCTGCCAACTTTGCTGCTCCGCCGCTACCCGACCAGTCGCCTGCTCCAACTCGCATGTAGAAAGACATAAAAGCTCAGATCGGAGCTCCATTCCTCTTGGCCTCCTGACAGAAATTCTGCCCCTACTGTTGCACTTATAAAGCCTCCCCCAAGCAGAGACTTCTTGTTCAGTCTGTTACTGTAATCAATACCACAGCAAGCCATCTTTGTCCAATAAGTGTATGATTTACATCCAAAACCGAATAAAAACTACAGAAATAACTAACAGTGGAGTTCAAATACATGAAATGGCTGAAGTCTTTACATTAGTCCCAGGTTTGTCCCTTGTTGGAAACTCAACAATATCTGGGGTGCTTGCTCAGTAAGATTAATGAAATGCAAGTTTCTGTCTTGTGATTGGTTAACTGCAACACTGCTTTTATAGTTGCTCTGTTTATTAAAATCATTAACACGAAAAAAAAAATGGTGCCGGTATTTATGTTTAGACAGAGTTTACTACCCAGTTTAGGCAGCATTACCAAACAAGACCGGACTCTGACGTGCTATTGGCCAGCAGGGTTAGGGTTAGCTATTTGCTTCTGAGTTACTCCTTGATAATTTATTGTCCTGCTCTTAGCAGTGTGCTTATACCCAGTGAGTTGTCTAGCCTGATTTGAGCTAATAGTCTGTAAAGAACTAGTGCCGCCGCTGCACATACACACACACAAGGTTGTATTTCTACCCATATTAGGACCAGCATCTATTGCCTCCATTGATTTTAGTAACTAGATTTCACACACCGCACTGACAAGCAGGGAGAGCTCACGGCAGCTTGGTAGGACCGGGAGATTTAACCAGTGGCGGATTCAGCTGCTGATATTATAATTCGTGGTTTGAGGTGTTGTTACGTTTGAGTATAGTTAAAAAACAACATCTCTGCATGGATTTGGTCACAGATATTAGCTATTAGCCGAAGAAGTACATTTCATTGTCATGGCACGTTTTAACACAATACTTGAAAGGTAAAAGTTACTTTAGGTTTTGTGTAAAAACGTTTAGCGGACTACAACTGCAGAAGAAGAAGGAGAGTGGGGGTGATAGTCTCCAGGACAAAGATAGGAGCATTAAATGAAGAGAAAACCACAATAAGTCCAAAGCGAATGTGACGCACGTCAGGGATGTACTATGTTGAAGCCATTGCCTGGTCTGGGTCGTGTTGTGGCCAGCTACTCCTCTAGAGAGGCTGTCTGGGTGAGGGAACGATTCATGGCCCACTTCTTGGCAGAGAGAGCAGTGCATTTGCAGCCACGACACCTCTTTTAAGAGCCACCCCAAAACATATGAAGAGTTTTCCTGTCTAAAGAGTTTAACCTCTTTTTTAAATTTTTTTATTTATTTTGCTGTCAAAAGTAGGTATGAAAGGGGAAAGAAGTGGGGGAAGACATGCAGTAAAGCTTGCCCATGATGGGACTGTCACGTCGAGGACTGAGGCCTCTGCACATGGTCTGCCCGACCTAACTACTATGCTGAGTGATGCCCCATAGTTTAACCTCTTTATAATATTTAGGTTTTTTATATGTGGTTGTGTATAATTCAATTCAGTTCAATTCAATTCACTTTTATTCATATAGCGCCAGTTCACAACAAATGTCATCTCATGGCACTTTACAACAAAAGTCATCTCAATACAATTAAACAAACATTCCAATCAGTTCAGTTTTCTATGTAAGGAATCCCAGCAGATTGAGTTGAGTCATCGGTGTGAGGTTGTGCCCGGATCATGCAGACTCCAACCACAGAAGTTCCTCAGCAAACCCTCATACTGAGCAAGCATGTAGCGAAAGTGGAGAGGAAAAAATCCCCTTTAACAGGAAGAAACCTCTGGCAGAACCTGGCTCAGTACAGGTGGTCATCTGCCACGACCGTCTGGGGGTCTGAGAAGACAGAGAAGAGACAGCATGGAGGATGCTCGGTCACCCCGAGCATCATCTGGACCAACGCTCCCCATCGAGCAGGGGGCATTATAGCTGAGCAGGGTACCAAACCGGGTATAGCTTCTGTGGGGAGAAAAACACTGATAGAACTGGGTTAACAGTCGCATTAACATCAGAAAAAATATATCTGGAGAGTAGAAGAAAAGAAAAGGGTCAGTTGAGTCTAAAAAAGGATATTTTTTTTCCTAAATCTTAAGTCTATTAGGAATGTACGGTGTGAGGGAGATGGAGTTGAGGAGGGCCGCCGGACCGGGCTGCATCCTCCCCTTGGCAGATCGGCCTGAACATTCTATCTCCCTCTACTCCCTGCCTGAAAATCCAGGAGGAAAGAAGGAGATAAGTGGGTAAATATTGTAGTGCTTATGCATCTCTCTTTGCTCATATGACTGCGCCCTCTCCATAATCTATGTATTAGAAAGATAATATTATTGGGAAGTGATATAACTGGAGTTGATAAAGACCCACTCTTCCGAAGACTCTGGCATCATTTAACTTGACAACCCCCCCGGGCCGGACCGTCGACCAGCCAATTTCGAAAAAACTCGCCTTTTTTGGTAAAATGTTTTTGCGCTTGGATGAGGTGGTTTTTTGAGCGTATCGAAATTCATATATTTCGCAAAACAGCAATGGAAACACTTTTTTCTCATCACATGAGTAACAACCAGATGTTACTACGAGCAAAAAAGACAAATTAGTAGGAGGAGAAAGATGGCGTGGCATTTTTGGGTTCACGAAAAGACGGAGTTGGTTCGGGACAAAGGCATAAGTAATATATATTAGATTCAAAACAGTAAAGAAATGGAAGCATTTACCAAGACTGCTCCCAAGAAAAAGGGGCTTATCGCTCCAATCCCTCTTCAAGCCGTCTACGTCTCCTCCTCTGATGGCTGATAATGAGCGCTAATGCTGTACAAGAAATATGATTATATATATTATATATACTTTATGTTCACATCCGTCGCCACTTTTCTTACTCGCGTGAAAACTTGTGATTTAAACTGAGTTTGCTATTTAATTGCAAAACTGTGTTATTTCGACACTTAGACAATAATGAGAACGTTTTGTGCATATTTGTGATGGAAATGCAGCTAGTGACACTCTGTCACCAGGCTCCTGATTGGTTGACGCGGCACAAATTGATGTGGAAGTACAGATTTTTCAACATCAGCGGGATATTTAAAAACAATTGTGACGCATGAATGCACAAAACGCACCACATGAAATGATGTGCTTCAAATAGCTCATTCGCACAAATCTGATGTGTGAATCTGCTCTGCACTGTTTTGAATCCAGTAAATAGTCGAGGCCCGTTAGCAGCCGAAAAGCCCACAAAGACAGAACCACCTAGCGCTCCTTCAACTGAACCCACACAGCTGGGATCTCAGGCTGACTGGGTGACGGTATGTAGGCAGAATAGTTCTAAGATGGCCCAAAAGATACCACCAACCTGTCCGTGTTTCTAACAGATTTGACACATCCACTATGAAGCAGATCCTGGCAATTGGCCGTTCCATAGTCAGACACGTGACATTAGAGACACCATCAATGATAGTCAAATGTTTTCCAGGGGCCAGAACAGGTGACATTAAATCCCACTTGAAGCTGCTGGCTAAGCGTAAGCGTAAATACAGTAAGACTGTTATTCACGCTGATGGTAACAATACCCTGTTACGCCATTTGGAGGTCACGAAAATTAGTGTTGCTTCAGTGTGTAAGTTTGCTAAAAAAAATTTGGACTCTGGTCCCCTGGTCGATCGGACCAGTGACAACATGTTTTGTCGCAGTCTGTCATTCCATCAATGGTTGTTTGAGTGGTGTCCAGCAAACAATGTGGGCTACATTGATAATTGGAAGACCTTTTGAGGAAAACTTGGTCTGATCCAGAGTGACAGCATCCATCAGACTTTGGACGGAGCAGCACTTCTTTCTATGAATTTGGACAGATTTATTAGTCCTTCAAAACACGGACAAACCAGGGTCCAGACCAGGAAGCAGAGTCTTAGTTTAACCCACCTCCCTACATCTTCTGTACCGTTACCCACTCAATACTTCAATAAGACAGTGTCTTGCCCACGGCCAAAATCAAATTGATTAAAAGTTAACATAACAAAAGTAAATTCTGAAAATGTCATTAAAATAAATACGACTTTGACTAAACAAAATGGAAAGAAAAAAAACTACAGCAGTTAGATGTGGTTTACTGAACACAAGATCCCTCTCCTCAAAGACTTTATTAGTAAATGTCTTGATATGTAAAATGGTAAATGGCCTGCATTTTTATAGTGCTTTACTCAGTCCCTACAGACCCCAAAGCGCTTTACTCAACATTCAGTCATTCACCCATTCACACACTGATGATGGCAAGCTACATTGTAGCCACAGCTACCCTGAGGTGCACTGACAGAGGTGAGGCTGTCGGACACTGGCGCCACCAGCCCCAGTGACCTCCAGTAGGGGTCTTGCCCAAGGACACAACGACTGAGACCATCAAAGCCGGGGCTTGAACCTGCAACCTTCCGATTAAAAGGCAAATGTCCAACTCCTGATGTGATAATAAAATTTATTTATTCTGCCTATCAGAAACCTTGGTGCAGCAGGAGGATTTTGTCATTATAAATGAGTCAACTCCTTACAATTATTTCCATTTTCACATTCCTGGAAGTACGAGGAGAAGCAGTTGCAGAAGAAATGAAGAAATGGCTACAACATATCCCAGCCCCTAATTGACTAGACCATAGAATATCAATTACCAATTGGAGCAATTACTTGGAGCCATTTACACCAATACTCTGTAACATTTGTAAACCTTTTTCTTTTTAAACACATTTTTCTTTTTTTTTTTACAATATTTACAGATAAGTATAAACAGTCCGTTCAACAGGTGATGTCTAGGTCTGTTGTTATCTTCATTCTTCTTCCAGAAGTAAACACAGTTTTGATATGGGTCTATGAATAACGCTGGTTTTCGTCTGGACTTCAGCGCTCCTGACAACTCCTTTTGAGTCTGGCCAAACCTTAGTGATTCTGCCCAACATCCAGGCATGTCTTGGCAGGGATGAGTCTATGATGATGACAATATCTCCAACTTTGACATTTCTTTTGGGACTGTTCCATTTTTGACGCTCTTGCAACAGAGGTAGATATTCTTGAGTCCACCGTCGCCAAAACAAGTCCACCAAGTATTGTATTTGTTGCCAACGACGGCGAGAATAAACATCATCTTTATCAAACACGCCGGGTGGAATGCTGGCCTGTGCCTTCAACAGAAGCAAACGGTTTGGTGTCAGCGGCTCTAGGTCCCTTGGGTGGTCTGCGTTCATGGTCAAGGGTCTTCCATTGATGATACTCTCAACTTCACAAAAGAGAGTTTGTAGCCTTCATCATCCATTTGCTGTTGCCTCAAAATAGAGTTCAGAACTTTCCTCACTGTGCGGATTTGACGCTCCCAAATGCCGCTGTGATGGGAAGCACCAAGGGGGTTGAAAATCCACCTCACCTCCTTTCTCATCATTGCTTCATTGATGCGTGACTGTTCTAGTTCTGCCAATGCCTCTCGTAATTCTCGTTCAGTGCCAACGAAGTTTGTGCCATTATCAGACCGAATGACTGACACCTGACCTCTTCTGGCTTGGAAACACAGCATGGCATTAATACAGGAACTTGTGTCGAGAGAATGGGCTACCTCAATGTGCACCGCTCTGATTGTCAAGCATGTAAAGAGCACTCCATAACGTTTAACCCTGACACGTCCTCTTCTGACTTCAAACGGGCCAAAATAATCCACACCCGTGTTCGTGAAGGGTGGTTTGTCAGGAAGAAGACGGTCTTCTGGTAGATCTGCCATTTTCTGTTCTCCTGCTTTTCCACGCAGCTTTCGACAGATGCACTCCGAGATAACTTTTCTCACTGCTGCATTAGCTCTTGGTATCCAATACCTTTGTCGTAATCTGGCCAAGACATGATTTCGACCTCCATGTCCAGTTTGCTGGTGGATATGGTGGAGAATGAGGTAGGATATTTTGTGGAGTTTATGCAGAATGGCAGGATGATTGGCCTCTTCATGCATCGCTGACTTGTTCAAACGCCCTGCAACTCTCAACACACCATCCTGCAAATATGGATACAGTTTGAAGATTGAACTGTTTCTTTTCAGCTGAGTTGCACCTTCCTGTAAAATTTTAATCTCTTCAGCATAGGTTTGTCTCTGACTGTATTTAACTAGTTCCATTTCAGCTCTGAAAAGATCTTCACTGGTAAGATTTCTCTTTTCCAAGTCCTTCTTGCACATCATCATCTGTCGTTCTACCATGGAGTGTTACTGGTCTTGTCCAGATGACAGCATGAGCTTTTTAAACTCTTTCCTTTTTTCAGAAAGGTGTTGCAATGTCTCTTTAAAGCGAATAATCCAGGCAGTGGCCTTTTTGAGCTTGTGCCAACTGGAGTAATACCCAACCAGCTGGTTCAGAGGATCCATACACTCGTCTTGATTTTTACATGATGTCGCAGCAGATGTTTTCCCCTCAATGTCATTCTCCATCAGGTAAATACATCGATCAGGTTGTTCTGGCCACTCACTTTCATTTGGCAGGAAACTAGGCCCTTCAAACCAAGTTTTGCTCTCCATAAAGTTCTCAATCTTTAAGCCTCTTTAAACCTCACTTGCTGGATTTTGAGAGGACGGAACATACTTCCACTGGGAGGGTGTTGATTGCCACAAATGGTTTGATACGAAGAGCATCATTCTCAATGTACCTTAGTACAGTTATACTGTCTGTCCAGAACATAGACTCCATCAGTGGACTTTCCAGTTCTTCTTTGAGCATCAGATCAATCTTGACAGCCACCATTGCTGCCGTCAGCTCCATCCTGGGAATCGTGATCTGCTTGAGTGGAGCGACTCTGGATTTTCCCATCAAAAAAAGATATATGTTTCTCGCCCTGGCTGTTTGTTAACAACAGATATGACACAATGCCATATCCATCTTGGCTGGCATCTGAGAAATGATGGATCTGAGCGGTCTTAATGGTCCCAAACATGGCAGGTTTTACACATCTGCTGACCCTCAGCTCTGCAAGCTTATGAAGGTGCGTTAACCACTGCAGCAATGTTTTGCGTGGCCTATCATGGATTTCTTCATCCCAGCCTATTTTCCCTTTGCAGCGGTTTCTTAAAATGAGCTTGACTGGCAAGAGGAGTGGAGAGAGAAAGCCCATTGGATCATACACTGAGCTAATAATGGATAAGATGCCTCGTCTTGTGCATGGCTTATCTGTCAGTTGTATCTTGAACTTAAACTCATCTGAACTGGTGCACCACTGTACACCTAAAGCCCGTTCGACTGGTAGCTCATCATTCTCCAAGTCCAGATCTTTGACTTCAGCTGCTCGTTCATGTTCAGGGATAGAAAACAGTAGAATTCTACTGTTGCTCGTCCATTTGGTCAAGTGGAAACCACCACTGTCACACTGAGCTGATGACACTTCATCAGCTCTTTTGCAAGAGCGACAGCTTGGCTTTCTGTAGCCACTGACTTCAAACAGTCGTCGACATAAAAGTTTTTGAGGACTGTGTATAGCATCTGGTGTAGTCTTTGTTGCTGTATCCTCTGCTGTTCTCCTCAACGCGTATGAAGCACAACTAGGGGATGATGTAGCACCGAATAGGTTCACACACATTCTGTACTCAGCTGCTGTTGCATTCAGAGCACCTTCTGGCCACCAGAGGAAACGCAGAAGATCGGCATCTGTGTCTGGAACCTGCACCTGAGATAACATGGATTCTATATCTGCCATCATGGCAATGGGTTCCTGCCTAAACCTCAGCAACACTCCGATAAGGGTGTTCGTGAAATCAGGTCCTTGTAACAACTGGCCATTCAATGACACTCCCTGATAGGTTGCCGCACAGTCAAAGACGACTCGCAGCTTCAATTTTTTTTGATGATACACCCCATGATGAGGGATGTACCACACTCGTCCATCACTGCGACTCAGCTGTTCTTCTGGAACTCTTGCTGCGTAGCCCTTTCCTAATACGTTGCTCATAAATGCCTTGTACTTTTGATAAAAGTCTGTATTTCTACTGAACTTCTTCTTCGAGGAATTAAGCCTCTGTTCAGCAATACCACGGTTAATTGGCATGTTCACGTTGTCATCTTTCAGAGGAAGCCTAATGCAAAAATGACCGTCTACAAGCTGCGCTGATGTA
Source organism: Apricaphanius iberus (assembly GCA_028564705.1). Lineage (NCBI taxonomy): Eukaryota > Metazoa > Chordata > Actinopteri > Cyprinodontiformes > Aphaniidae > Apricaphanius > Apricaphanius iberus. The sequence continues at coordinate 1,252,036 of JAPXFQ010002337.1, read as the reverse complement.
CTCACAGTGTGCATGAATTGTTTGTCATGTTGAGAGATTTTTCGCCGGTCGTCGCACCGTCTTTCTGGGAAATCAGCATTGTAGTGCCTCATCAACATGTCCTCAATATTCAATAAAGAAATGTGGTTGACAAGGAAGCTTTGTCTTTCACTGTCATCTGATTCTTTCTCTTTGCTAATCGGACCGTTAACCACCCAGCCAAGTGCAGTCTTTACAGTATATGGTCCTTCGTTCTGGCTACTGATAATTTCCCATGGTTCCAAGGCTTTGTATGCGTTGACGCCGATGAGAAGGTCAATATCTGCTTCAAGTTGCGGGAGCTGGACTCGGTTCAGGTTAGACCACTTCAGCAAATCTTTCTTCTGAGGTATGTTGGCTTTCTCTGCAGGTATGTCTGGTTGTGTGTATACATTTGGCAACTGAATGTACTGTTGCTCCTCTAAGCCACACACCTCAAGATCAGTAAGTACATAGCTACTCACTTTCTGCTCTTGTGCTATAGTGCGGAGAATGAACTCAGTCTTTCTACTTTTGATGTTCAACTTCTTTGCTAACTTTTCAGTGCAGAATGTTGCTGTACTTCCTTGATCCAGGAACGCATAGGTCTTGACCACCTTTGAGCCCTTTTTATGTTTTAGGAAAACAGGAACAATAGGAAGTATGCAGTCACTGTTCCCGGCCCCAGTTTGTTCATCTCTTTTAGACCCTGCAGACACCAGGGCACTTGTAAGTTCACCTGCACCTTGTGAGCTGTCGTCTTTGTTGTTTTGTTCAGGTGAGATCTCTTCTTTTATTACACACAGTCCCTGGATAAGTGACCTGCTGCCAGACACCCAAAACAAAGACCATTGAATTCAAAAACTGAATTCTCTCTCTCAAAGGCTTGTCTTGTATCTTGTTACATACATTCAGTGCATGGTTCTTTTGACAGTAAAGACAAGGGCTTGGGAAAACACTTGCAGACTTAACTGTAATGGTTTTCTTAATTGGATGGTTTTTACTGGTGTCTTTCTCCGTTGAAGAAACATTCACAGCAAAACTGCCCCTTTTAGACTCCACTTTACCATTGTTGAATTTCGCCTTCAAACCTTTAGCACCACCTGTTCCAATACATCTCCAAACACTGGATCATTTGCAACTCTTGCTTGACGGTAAACAAATTCGACTAAATCTGAAAATCTGTCTCTTCTTCTTGTTCTCTTTTGAATGTCATAAGCGTAGCTTCTCCACCTTCCTTTCAGCTTGAAGGGAAATTTGGACAGAATACACTTCATATTGGTGGGATTGTTAATTTGGTCCATGTAATCCACATCGTTTACTGTGTTACAGCATCCTATCAAGAACAATGCAAAGGTGTTCAATCCCTTCCTGTCTTCAGACTTTATCTGAGGCCACTCGACAGCCTTCTTGATATAAGCTGTGGCAATGGCAAGCTCATCTCCATAGTGACGATCAAGCAATGCTCTTGCTTCACTGTAAGCTTTTTCTGGTCTCATGTGCTCACAACTGCGAATAAGATCCAGTGGCTCTCCACTTGTGAACTGTTCAAGGTAATATAATCAATCTTGATAGTTATCTGTATTATTGTCGATTGCATGCTCAAAGGCTCTTATGGAAGATCTATAAGTCAGTGGATCTCCTTTGAATGTTGGTATGTCTCTATGAGGCAGCTGAGACAAATTTTGTTGTTTGATGAGCATCTCAGCTACTTCATTTTGAAGCTGTAGCACTGAATACAGGCCATTGGATGAGAAATCAGTGCGGTCATGACGATCCAAGTGAGACGATCTGCTGAAGTTATCAAGTCTTGGGAAAGACTTTCTCTTTTCTGAAGTGTCGACGTGAGCGGTTGGCTTTGGATTTAAAATGAGTGAAGATTTACTAGCTCCGTGATTCGCATCATCACGTACATCGTTAGGCTTTTCTTGGCAACTAAACAGAGGCTCCTTTTTGGATCCTGAGAGAAACTCAAGGAAACCATCCATATTTTCTTGAATATTTTCAAATTCTTCATACACCTTTAACTTGCCATTTGAAGCTGCAAGCTCAGTTTCAATTTCCAGTTTCTCTTTCTTTAATTTCAAGCTAAGTTCTTCCTGTTCTAACTCTTCTTTCTTTTTCATTGCTGCAGCTCTTGCTAACAATGCTTCACGCTCTGCCTTAATCCTCAGCTTTGCAGAACTCATGCTGGAAGTGGAACTTGTAACTGAACTTGCTTTAGATGCACTGGAATGTGTAAAATCATTATCTTCCTCATCCTGAGGATCTTTAACAACATCTGCAATCCACTTATTAGTTTCATGTAAGACCTGCTTCTGTCCTGAATATGTGTTTTTAAAATATTCCTGATCTGATTGCTTTTCTTCTTCATCCAGCAATTCACACAATTCTTCATTCAAACGTTCATACTCTCCTAAGTATTTTTCAAACATCAGCAACGCTTCATCTTTAATTAAATGGACATTGCTAGTCATTTTTCTGAAGTCATTTTTCTGCTTTGTTAACTGTATCAACTTCCCTTTTCTCTCCCCTTTCAGCCTCTTTATTTTCTCCTCCTAGCCTTTTCTGTAGGCTTTGGTGCCCTCTTCTGGGAAACATTCGTAACTGAGCCTTTTTCTGACATTTTATTTCACTCATTAATCTCCACACATAAACTGTCACAATTCCTCAAATCGTCCACAGCTTCTTACTCTTCTTAAACATGCACAAGCACTTGTGAAAAGAGTTTCTTGATGTGCAGGATTATAAATGAAAACTCAATGCCTTTCTTTTAGACTCTAGTTAGCATTAGTATTGCAGTTAGCTTGGGCGTCACAAGGAGGTCATTTGAAGGAAATATTCGACCTGATCCATGGTCCATCGCCATATATCAATCATTTTACTCACGAAACCAGCTTTCTTTTCAGGTATAGTTGAATCTCTGTGCAAGCTTCAGCTGTTTTGTTCTGGTTTCCCTGCTAGCAGCTTCTGATGCACACAGCAGCTAGCTCCATGTTAGCCTACTTAATTACCTCTGTGTCGGCTTGTTGTATTCCATGAACTGTCTGTGGAGTCTTCACGGTTCCTTTTGCAGATCATCCAACATAATTTTTTTTTGAAGAGAAAAGTGTTGACACAGTCATCCAATGAGCAAGTCTTATGACTAAGATGTGGGTGCAGCGGGACTGACTCACTAGCTTTTGAACCTCAAAGTTCTTTTTTACTCCACATGCACTTGTCAGTAAAGCAAAGTCTTGAAGCAATTCTTCTTTTGCCGTTTATTAGTAAACATAGAGTTTACATACAAAAAGGGAACTTGAATCTAGACTTTTCTACAACAAAAGTAAACTGAAAAGCGATGTAGGTCAAAAGACTGTGATGCTCTAAGGTCCCGTGGCTTCTTGCTACTCATCCGTTAATCTCTCTCCTCCGTCTACAAAACAGCAAAGTTGAGAAAGATACATACTATCAATTACTGGTCGGGTTACTTATTTTCATAGCATCACAGTACCATCAAAACTGAATAATATATCACTATATCATTAAGTGAGGAAAAAGTTATAAATAAAATTTTTGTAACAAAGAAATGGCTACAACACCTAATCTTTACTTTTCCTCATCCAAGCTGTGAAACATTAAAGAAAAACTGAACCCCATGAAAAGCATCATCCCGCCCCCAGGCAACATTTGAAGAACTCTACCAAAGTAGGCAGGGCCAGGAGACACGGAGGCACATGGCCAAGTGTGGAGGATGAGCGCGTGGGGGGGTCGGGTGGGGGGGGTGGCTCTGGAAGACAGTCACGGCTTGCAGCCGCCGAGCTCTGTAAGACCTCTATTTACCTACAGTAAAGATAGAAATTATGTCTCTTCTCCACCATCCACCATAGGTAAAGATAGGCTTTATGGAGCCCAGTGGCCAAACGACGTATCAGTTTGAGCTGTCGGCTAAGGGCGCTGAGTCAGCGCTGCCTGAAGCCAGCAGCATGTAATGTAACAAACAAACAGAGAGCCTAGCGGTAGCATCAATGCTAAGTAGGTTTGGAGGGAACTACCTTAGCTTTTGTTTCCTTATTCATGATGTGTTATAACTTATGGCTCTAAACCACTTTGACGTTGTGGTCCTCCAAAGTGCGATATACAGATTTCAGTTTCCTCTGTTTCTTTCAGCATGTTTCTGTGTGCACACGTAGCACCAGAGACTGTAGCACACAAGATAAGCTCGACTCGCCACGGGGCAGGGCGAGTGTGTCTGATAGAGGAAGGGTTTGTCTGTGAGACCATGCCTGTGACGTAGAAAAATGAAAAGATTTACCAGTCTAAGCCAATTTCTTAACTCTTAACTTTTGAAATAGCTGACCGACTGGCACGCCCTGGGCTCTTGCTCTCTGAGCTCGCAACTATGGTGTGCAAAAAGTGACAGGATGGAGACTAACCAGATAAAGGAGAGGGCGCAGCCGAACCTCACGTCACCATCTGAACGTCTTAATTTTTGAATTACATTTTTTTTGGCCTGATGACTGAACACCTGCGGCGAAGTGATGGCGATATAATGGAACGTCTGCTGGCGGCGACGTAGCGGCGACATACTACAGCAAAATCATCATAAATACCAAATCACCTTTTGTTGCCTCACTTTACGTCGCCTCACCTTACATCACCTCACCTTACGTCGCCTGAACGTTCTTCTTTTGTATCGTTTGTACTACATTTAATCGGGGCCCATCCATGAGGTTTGTGTAATTGTGGAGCAGAAAAAGAAACAGTGGAACATGTAGCTTGTATAAAACAATATATTCCGGCCCACACTCCAGCATAGTAGATGGTGAAAATGCGCTTAGGAGTTAGATGCCACCCGTCATTAAAAAACGCAAGATTGCACCATAAAGAACTGAACATTTCACTGGAGGTGAGGCAGCATGAGGTTAGACGGCGAGGTGTTATCTAATGTTAAAGTAAGGCGTGGGTCTCCTTAGTCTGGTAATCTGTGTCATTTCGACACTTCATACGAAACAACAGCAGGGAGGGAGGGAGACGCGCTTCTGGCTGAGGAGAGGGCTGGCTGCGATCCAGGGTCTGGAGCGGCTTGCCTGCCTGGCTGTGCATTGGGGATGAAATTCAGTGGCACGCGATGAGCTGTTGTGGTTTAAGCGTGCAAAAGTGGCAGAGAGGGAGAAAGGGGCGGAGCAGAGGGCTGGCTACTGTGTGCAATCAAAGGTCTAGCTCGGCTTGCCTGCCTGACTGTGTATTAGGGAGGAAATGCATAACTGATGCTACAAAATGTATCATCGCCAGTGGGGTGGCCACAAGTCGGCCAGGGATGGCAGGCCACCCCCTGTTGGCACCATTGCTTAAAGCAGAACACTAGGAAACTGGAGAGAAAATGATGCTCTACACATATTATACATATTCATATTTAACATGGAAAAATATTTTACATCTTTATAAAAACACCCTTCGACACGCTAGAAAAGCATATTTTTTGTCATTAGAGGTAAGTAAAAACCTTCCCAGGTTTCTTTTTCCTACAGTTATCAGGCTTGCGCAGAGTCATGGCTATGTTGAGCCAATTATTCTTCCTTCTCTCAGCGGTGATGACTTTGTGGGATTCTTCATGAGTCAAATTAATTCTATTAAAAATAAAATCATTGACATTCTCCCAGACATAATTACTTTTCTCTCACTAAATGAGGCACTAACGGAGAGAACTGTAGAACTATGTTTATGTCTGTAGCATTTAGATTTTTGGAATTATCATAAATATTAACTTCATATAAACTTTCAAGTTCAACAGTTATGCTGATGATACACAACTATAGTTATTCATAAATCTAGATGAATCCAATAATGTAGGAAGATTACTTTCATGTGTCGAAGACATAAAAACCTGGATGACCGTGAACTTTCTGCTTTTAAATTCAGACAGGATAGAAGTTGTTTCTATGGACCAGAAGGTTTAAAAAGGAAACTACTAAGCCAATCACTCCATCTGCATGGCATTAAACTGGTCTCTGTTAATAGTGTAAAGAACCTAAGTGTATTTTTTTGACCAAGACACAACATTAAAATCCCATAACCCTTAGAGTTCGTAGGGCTCGCCCGCGGCCCACTAAAAAGTTGGTATTAGAAAGCTGCTACTGTCTAAACAAGCTTTTTTTTTTAAATACATATTTTTTATCACTTGAAAGCTAAGGGCGTTGCGATTTCAAAGTGAAAATAAACTTTTGAACTTACTGCTTAGTAGTTTGTTTTATATGATAAAATGGCTCCATCTCGATCAAAAACGTACTTTTTAGATGCATAAGCATTCGAAGTCCTCCATCGAAGTTGTTGGTCCAGAGCAAAAATAAATCAATAAAAATTGTAATATAAGAGCCTAAAATTGCTCTGCCAAAAAACTGAGATTTCCTGATTGGTCACAGGAAGTGACTTTTGACCCATGATGTCACCAATGTGCTTCTTATTGAAAATATTTTTCTCAATGTTAGCCTAAAAGCTTAACCTTTTAATCAACACATTATTTGACCCCAATAGGAAACGGATTATACCTTCAACAAAAAGCAAACTTTGTGAAAGTCCATTTGAGCATAATATAAATATATATATATATATATATATATAAATATATATATATATATATATATATATATATATATATATAATTATATATATATATACAGACGTGGACAAAATTGTTGGTACCCTTCATTAAATTAAATAAAAGAAAAACTCATAATGGTCACAGAAATAACTTTAATCTGACAAAAGTAATAATAAATAAAAATTATATAAATGTTGACCAATGAAAGTCAGACATTGCTTTTCATCCATGCTTCAACGGAATTATTTAAAAAATAAATGCATGAAACAGGCCTGGACAAAAATGATGGTACCCCTAGAAAAGAATGAAAATAATGTGACCAAAGGGACATGTTAATCCAAGGTATGTCCACTAATCAGCATCCTAGGTGTCTACAATCCTGTAATCACTCAGTGGGCCTATATATAGGACTCCAGGTAGTCACTGTGTTGTTTGGTGACGTGGTGTGTACCACACTCAATATAAACCAGAGGAAGCAAAGGAAAGAGTTGTCTCAGGAGATGAGAAAGAAAATCATAGACAAGCATGTTAACTGTAAAGGCTATAAGACCATCTCCAAGCAGCTAGATGTTTCTGTGACTACAGCTGCACATGTCATTCAGTAATGTACGATCCATGGGACTGTAGCCAACCTCCCTGGACGTGGCTGCAGGAGGAAAATTGATGACAGATCAAAGAGACGGATAATCCAAATGGTAACAAAAGAGCCTAGAAAGACTTCAAAATAGATCCAAGCTGAACTTTATGCTCAAGGAACATCAGTGTCAGATCGGAACATCCTTCGCTGTTTGAGCCAGAGGACAAATCATTAAAAAAACAGACTGCAGTATGCCAAACTACATGCTGACGAGCCACAAAGCTTCTGGGAGAATGCCCTGTGGACAGATGAGACAAAAATTTAGCTTTTTGCCAAGGCACATCAGCTCTATGTTCACAGACGGAAAAATGAAGCATATCTAGAAAAGAACACGGTCCCTACTGTGAAACATGAGGCGGCTCGGTTATGTTCTGGGGCTGATTTGCTGCATCTGACACAGGGTGTCTTGAATCTGTGCAGGGTACAATGAAATCTCAAGACTATCAGGGGATTCTAGAGAGAAATGTGCTGGCCAGTGTCAGAAAGCATGGTCTCAGTCGCAGGTCACGGGTCTTACAACAGGAAAATGACCCAAAACACACAGCTAAAAACACCCAAGAAGGGCTAAGAGGAAAACACTGGCCTTCTATGAGCCCTGATCTCAATCCTATTGAGCATCTTTGGAAGGAGCTGAAACGTGCTGTCTGGAAAAGGCGCCCTTCAAACCCGAACTAGAACAGTTTGCTCATGAGGAGTGGGCCAAAATATCTGCTGAGAGGTGCAGAAGTCTCATTGACAGTTACAGGAATCATTTGATTGCAGTGATTGCGTCAAAACCACATATTAAGTTGTGGGTACCATCATTTTTGTCCAGCCCTGTTTCATGCATTTATTTTTTAAATAATTCCGTTGAAGCATGGATGAAAAGCAATGTCTGACTTTCATTGGTCAACATTTATATAATTTTTATTTATTATCACTTTTGTCAGATTAAAGTTATTTCTGTGACCGTTATGAGTTTTTCTTTGATTTAACGAAGGGTAACAACAATTTTGTCCACGTCTGTATATATATATATATATATATATATATATATATATATATATATATATATATATATATATATATATATATATTTCAACCAATCACGGGCAGAGTTCTGATAATTGAAGCATCGAATAGCCAATGGAATGCTGAAAACGGCAATAGGTCACTCAAGTGTTCGGACTGTATCTTTGCATAGGAAATGGCGAGCATAACAAAGCTTATCCAAACACAGAAAGGAAAGGATTATGCAACGCTTTGAATGCTGGGTCAAAACACACTTTATTGTTATTATACAACACTGTGGAAGCCGTGGAGCTTTCTTTGAGACAAGACAGTTGTAAATCTGGGGGTTTTTTTAAATCAGAAGGAAATAGCAGATTTGGCACATATTTTACCTTTTTTGGGCACCTTTGACACTTAGCACATCATATATGATGTAATATGCTCCTGTTTTTTGTTTTTTTGCTGTCATTTTTTGTGGACCAAGGTAATAAATCACACTGTAGGCCGACAATGTTTTTAGGGTCACCACACAATTCTAAAACTATCTATAAAAAATTATATAAGTGGGCAATTATTTCACATAGACATATTTGCACTGTTCTGTGTTTTCTTTCTAAAGAGACCCCAGCCATATCTCTACTCCAAATGGTTCAAGAACAGCTCTAATTTTAATTTGGGTATGCGTTTTAAAAATATTTTGGGCGGAAATTGCAGGCATGTTAAGGGGTTAAACAGGTTTCCAAGAGTTCCTTCCTCCCCCTCTGGAATATTGCTAAAATTAGTAACATCTTGTTTAGGAGGGATGCTGAGAAACTCGTCCATGCATTTGTTACTTGGAGGGGAGACTATTGTAATTCCTTATTATCAGGATGTCCACAATGTCTACAATGGTTTTTAAAATGTCATTACTTTCATTAAGAACTGCAAGACATTAAAAAAAAAGTTGGGACAGGAGCAATTTAGGGCCTGTAATCAGCTAAATTGGATAAATGATTATGTGATTTGAAACTGGCAATATTAACAGGTGAAAATGATCATCCAGACTGTTATCAGCAACAAGTCCAAAAGCACAGCACCTCTCATGTTATGGGGTTTTGTAAGTGACTTTGGGAAAGGTAACCTGCACTTCTGTGATGACACCATTAATACTGAAAAGTACTGCACTTTAAGAAGACATCTTTTCCAGGGGAACCCTGCATATTTCAACAAGAGAATGTCAAACCACAATCTGCATTATAATTATTATATATTCACATTATAAGGTTCTGGCTGCAAAGAAAGGGGGTATAGGTACTTGATTGGCTTGCCTGCAGTCCTGACCTGTCTCTAATAGAGAATGTGTGGCACATTTTAAGCACAAAATGTGACAACGAATACCCTGTTGCTCAAATCAAGAATTATTTGCAGGAAGAATGTGACAAAATTAAACTTGTAAACATTTCAGTAAATATCTTAAACGTATTTTAAGAGTTGTGAAAGGTAACAGTGATATACAGTAACAAAGTAGTGAATGCTTTACTGTTCCAACTATTTTTTGAAATGTGTAGCAAGAACCAAGATTGATATACGTGTTTATTTAAAAAAAAAAAAAAAAAAAAAAAAAAACAAGATTCATGAGGAACACATTAAAAACTGTGCTGTTGTATTGTTTTCAATGTAATTCAGGTCAAAGATAATTTAACAAATCATTTAACATACCAGTATCCCTCTCGCCTCTCGCTTATTGACAGCTGGAGATAGGCACCAGCCCCCCCGCGACCCCTTGAGGAAAAAGCGGTTCAGAAAATGGATGGATGGATTTAACATACCATCTCAACATTTTCTGTTTGGGGGTTGTTTGATTTCGGGGTCAAAAATAAACAGAAAAGGTGCAAGCACAGTGTTGTTGCATCAGTGTCGCGGACGTAAAAAGATGGGAAATCCAAGAGTGGACGGTTAAAATCGAGTGTATTAAGAAAATCAGTCAGTATATATTTATTTCACTTTTCTGGACGGATTTTAGAGTTACACAGAATGATAGGGCAAATAGGCACAAATAAGAAAGCCCAAGATATGCCAAGCAAACTACCTTAAATGATGAGAAGCCTTTGACAGTGCTCTAACCTGATAAGCATGTAGTTAAATTTGTTTTGGTAAAATTTGACTTGAGACATCCAATAACCTCAGTGTTGTGCCATTTCTTGGAGATTACAAAACACTTTCCTTTACAGAAAGTGAGTCACTTACGTACAAGATCCAGCAGACACATGCTCTTACCTACGGCAGCAATCGGTCCAGCCCATCAGCTGGCATGTTTTCACGGCCACATACCACAGAAGGATTTTATAATCCTGCATATGCCAAGCCTGCCAGTTCATCTCTACCCAAGATGAATTTCCAAGGCAATCTACCGGTTGGTATAGACAACTATGAATTTATGGTCCATATTAATATTAAAATTTATGTTTTCTTATTTCTTTTTTAAAGAGGAGGATGCTCAGGCCTGGGACCCGGGATTCCTGGGATGCCTAATCATGGCATTCATTGATGAAAGCATTTCTACATATTGTTGTTTACTTGCAAAATTAGGGAGATCTTACTTATTTTTATTTTATTTGTGTGTTTTTGTAAATGTGTAGATGCAAGATTTTGCATGTTTAAAAATTTTCCCAAACTAGTTTAACATTTAAATCTCAAAGTTTGATTGAATTATTTTCTTCTACCTAGATACAGGACATTCTGTGTTCATAATCAAGCTATGCTAGCTTTGACTAATATTCTCTGATTTAGAGCCAATTTATTGCCCCCCAATAACCTTGAAAAAGCAAGAAGTAGCAACACTTGATGCCGAAAAAAAAACTAATTGTGCAAACCCATTGTAATACATTTTTGTTTAAAAAGACAAAATATAAAACTTACTAGAATATTTCTTTGTTTACACAATAATATAACAGATCATCAGCATGTGAAAGAATTTTGACCTTACATAAATATATTTTCTGAACAGACTTGCAAGTAACTATTATACCTGTTGAGTAAATTAAGATTGTAAATTAAATTGTCAATGATGAAAGAAATCTGAGGCAGGATTGGATGAAAAGACCGCAGTAATTATTATTTCATAGAATGCCAATGAATTTAGTTATTGTGATGATGCATATTATATTGTAAGAGCTTGAAATACTATGTTAATGTTAGGTTTCATTATAATGCTATTTACAATTTAGTGGTATATATTTAACTGTATATGTTTTTCTTATTGAATGAACAAAGTCAATAAAAAGTGTTTGGCCCACATCCCATTTTGCTCACCATCTTCCAAACATCTTCCAAATATTTTCATGTACTGTTTATATTTATATATATATATATATATGTATTTATCCACTACAGCTTCATTTCCACTGACATCACATCCTTTGGTATTGTTAGCCATAACTTAACCAAGCTACTAATTGATAAAACATAAGTCTATTTAAACAGAATGGTCATCTTTAGATTTTATTCTGTCTCCATAATGGATATCAACTTCTGGGACAATTCATGGCTAATGGCGTCTGTTGTGGGGAAAAAGGCATTTTAAATAAAGAGGTGAGAGAGATTCCTTCATTTTATCTTGGAGGTTTAATTATAATTTTAGGAGGCACAAAACATATTGTTGTGATGACAGAAAATGACAGAAGCTGGACCCTGCTTGCCCACTAAATGACAGTGTATTTTAAGGACTCTGACAACCTTGGGCTAATCTCAATCTACGGGTAAACAAGATTCTCTGGTGAAGCTCCTCAGACTCTCAGGCGCCAAGACTGGACGAAACCAGTTCCGTCCAAGGCCTCGTCAGCATTTTCCAGGCTTCCAGGGTTGTTTCCACAGCTTCGCTGACGTGTTGCTATTTCTATGTGATATGATCTACATCATAAGCTATGATTCAGCAAAATCAATTCACAACAGATGTCATCTCAAGGCACTTTACAAGAAAAGTCATTTGACTATCATTATACAAATATTCCAATCACCTAAAACTTTTTTTTTTACGTGTCCTGTCTATCAGTTTGCCACTCAGAATTGGGGTCTGAGTACCAAGTACAAGCCCAACAGATTTACTTTCCCAAGCAGAATATTGCAGCTCTGCTGTAACACTCCACTTGATGTATATGTATTAAAACATCTTTATTAGTGATTTCTGATGTTTCAATTTCCTGATGTCATGGACACGAAACCGAGAAAAGAAGGAAGAAAGGAAGAAGGTGAAGAAAAGAAACCTGACCAGCAGAGGCACGAACTGACGACTCAAGACAGGAAGACAAACAAAGAACACAAGAAAACATCCAAGTCCTCCGCCTCTGCCGGATGGCAGAGAAGCGGTAAAACAAAACAAACAAAAACAACGAACTGAACAGAACCACACCAATAGTTCAGATCCAGTAAAAAAAATAAGAATTACACATTCACTACACACAAGCATGGATTAATAAACAAAATACTAATGTTTCTGTTAAGCTCCTGGTAAAAGCTAACTAATGACAATAACCTCAGCTCAAGATATGTCTGTCCACACCAATGTCCCCACACCTATGTGTGTGTGCGAGCATGCAGGTCTGAATAAGGTTTCCCCATGCAAGTGATTGATAGCTGGTGTAAGGAACCGTCAATCCGTACTACAGGAATCGACACAGACATGAAGGAGGCAGGAGACGCATGCATCCAGAGTCCCACAGAGCGCAGGAGCCGCTGGCGGACCAGCGCAGGGCCGATCACCCACCAAGAGAGGAACAGAAGGAACCCCAGGGGAACACCAAGCAGCCGCATTGCTGGGGCCCCGAGAGATCGCAGGGACGAGCCCACGGGCTCCGCCGGAAACCGGCTATGCCAGGGCGGGGCCGGAACAGGACCCGGAGGCCAGAGGGATCAGGGGCACCCCGCCCCCCAGCAGGGCCCCGACAAGGGCCCGCCGAGAGGGGTCCCCGCCGCCAGGCAGGAGGCGCCTGCAGCCGATCGACGGACAATTCACGCCGCCGCCACCCCGGACCAATACCCACCGCCAACAACCCCCCCCCAACACACACACGCCAGGGAGCCACAGTAAATCCAAAGCGCATGTACGCCCCCCCCAGGCCGTGCCCAGCCAGCAACTGGACATCCATATCTACCAGCTCCCGGGTCCAGATCCCGCCCCATGCAGAGCGCCAAGATCTAGGGCCCAACCAATACCGGACAGCCCCCCCAGATGAACCGACCAGGCAGTAGAACTCATGGAACTGGAAGGAGCTTGGGCGCCGGGCACGGTCCCCACCGATCCACCAGACGGCACCAACCTACTTACAACCCCGGCACCCCCATAAGAGGTGCCCCAGTCAATCCAAGGAGGATGTCGGCCTGAAACAGTGACCGCCCGACACACCGGCCCACCCAGGACCAGCTAGAAATGCACCAGGACCGAGCCGGGCCGCAACCGGGACCCCGGCCCCAGGCATCAAGAGCCATCATCGACCAGCGGGCAGGACCATCCATCACTGACGGGGAGTGACAGAGGGGAAGAAGATGCACCAGGCCAGACAGCAGCCAAACACCCAACCTGACAAGTATACATAGACAGACAGAGACACTCATACGTACCATCCCTCTCATGCGCACACATTCTTACATATACAGGACACACGAAAAAAGGACGCTGTACACTCATTCATACACCCCATACATACTCCCAGGCCCAGAGACAGACGCCCCGATAGAGCACCCTGCCCCTGCACCCGGGAGACGGATCCCTTGCCCACCAGGACGGGGACAAGCAGACCGCCAAGGCCCCCACCCCGGCAAGAGTAGCCCACTAGCCTAGGCCCCCGACCAGACGACCTGATAATCTACCTGGGCTCCAACCCCTGATGGTCCAACGAACAGGGGTGTGGAAAGACCCCCAGCCTCTCTCCCCCTGCTCAACTGTGGTGTTGTTGTGTGTTGCTCTAATGTGCACTTAAAACAGAGGGGTGGGACAAGGGAATACTGCCAGGTACCCCCATCTCCCTCCCTGGGCCCTCAGTGTCTAAATGCATTTAAACAGTGGGTACCGGCCGCCTCTAGTGCCGAGGCACACCCACCGCCAGGTCCCTACATGTGCATGTGTTATGTAAATGTTGCAAGTGTAAGTGTCTAAGTTGCTCAATAAAATTGGGACCCAGGCCGCCACCGGGTAGCGAAGACGGAAACTCCATCCCGCACCCCAGTGACGTGCCCACGTCCCAAGGCCTTGTGAATGGTAGAATGAAGGAGCAGGTGGACAGAGGCAAATGGGGATGGGGAGGAAATAACTGGGGTGACACGATGCCAACCCCAGGGAGCCAGCTCCCCTGCTGACCCCAATAGGCATCCCCGTTCAGCTGACACCCCGAAGCGCAAGCGCGGCAAGGGGCCATCGGGGAGCCAGCGACAAGAACCAGCCCAGGGAGATGGAAAAGGCAGCAGCGCGCACCGACCACCGGCCGACCACAGCCCCCCCCCCCAGCCGGCACCGGCGACAGCGGCCCACCCACCGGCCAAGCCCCGGCCAGGGCCACAGGCCGGGGGGCATGCCATCCCAGAGCCCCAGGCCCAGCCCAGATCCCCCCCAGAGCAGCACAGCACCAGGCCAGTAACCAGTGTCCGCCAGCACGACCCCCCTAAAGCGCCGCATGCAGCCACTTGGAGTCACCACACAAAGCCCCCAAAGTCCCACCCCAGGCGAGATTCACGGCACCTACCGCCCCAACCGCAAGCGGACCCAACCCCGAGGACCCCTAGCAGTCACCACCAACCCTTAAACCCCACATCGGCAATCGTGTCCCACAGAAAAAAATCAAGGGCCCGACCCCACTAGGTGATGGAGCTGATCAAGGGAGACCAGAAAGATTGATCAGATGTGGAGGCAGAAGCCGTTTCTAGACCAATGTAATCCAGGAGTTCTCTATATTGATTAATGTTCAGAGTATTTTTATTTTTCCAGTTCAAGAGGATATTTTTCTTAGCGATGCATAAGGCAATTTGAACTAGTGCATAGACTTTGTATCCATGGTAACTTCATCTAAATTTCCCAACAAGCAAACTGTGGGAGAAGGTGTGATATTACATTTCAGACACTTTGATAGGTCTTCACATATCTGGTACCAATATTTCTTGACAGGTGGGCAGAACCAAAGAGGATGAGTATACAGACGTGGACAAAATTGTTGGTACCCTTCATTAAATCAAAGAAAAACTCATAATGGTCACAGAAATAACTTTAATCTGACAAAAGTAATAATACATAAAAATTATATAAATGTTGACCAATGAAAGTCAGACATTGCTTTTCATTCATGCTTCAACGGAATTATTTAAAAAATAAATGCATGAAACAGGCCTGGACAAAAATGATGGTACCCACAACTTAATGTTTGGTTGCACAACCTTTTGAGGCAATCACTGCAATCAAATGATTCCTGTAACTGTCAATGAGACTTCTGCACCTCTCAGCAGATATTTTGGCCCACTCCTCATGAGCAAACTGTTCTAGTTGTTTCCGGTTTGAAGGGCGCCTTTTCCAGACAGCACGTTTCAGCTCCTTCCAAAGATGCTCAATAGGATTGAGATCAGGGCTCATAGAAGGCCAGTGTTTTCCTCTTAGCCCTTCTTGGGTGTTTTTAGCTGTGTGTTTTGGGTCATTTTCCTGTTGTAAGACCCGTGACCTGCGACTGAGACCATGCTTTCTGACACTGGCCAGCACATTTCTCTCTAGAATCCCCTGATAGTCTTGAGATTTCATTGTACCCTGCACAGATTCAAGACACCCTGTGTCAGATGCAGCAAATCAGCCCCAGAACATAACCGAGCCTCCCCCATGTTTCACAGTAGGGACCGTGTTCTTTTCTAGATATGCTTCATTTTTCCGTCTGTGAACATAGAGCTGATGTGCCTTGGCAAAAGTCATAATTTTTATCTCATCTGTCCACAGGACATTCTCCCAGAAGCTTTGTGGCTCGTCAGCATGTAGTTTGGCATACTCCAGTCTGTTTTTTTTAATGATTTGTCCTCTGGCTCAAACAGCGAAGGATGTTCCGATCTGACACTGATGTTCCTTGAGCATAAAGTTCAGCTTGGATCTATTTTGAAGTCTTTCTAGGCTCTTTTGTTACCATTTGGATTATCCGTCTCTTTGATCTGTCATCAATTTTCCTCCTGCAGCCACGTCCAGGGAGGTTGGCTACAGTCCCATGGATCGTACATTACTGAATGACATGTGCAGCTGTAGTCACAGAAACATCTAGCTGCTTGGAGATGGTCTTATAGCCTTTACAGTTAACATGCTTGTCTATGATTTTCTTTCTCATCTCCTGAGACAACTCTTTCCTTTGCTTCCTCTGGTTTATATTGAGTGTGGTACACACCACGTCACCAAACAACACAGTGACTACCTGGAGTCCTATATATAGGCCCACTGAGTGATTACAGGATTGTAGACACCTAGGATGCTGATTAGTGGACATACCTTGGATTAACATGTCCCTTTGGTCACATTATTTTCATTCTTTTCTAGGGGTACCATCATTTTTGTCCAGGCCTGTTTCATGCATTTATTTTTTAAATAATTCCGTTGAAGCATGGATGAAAAGCAATGTCTGACTTTCATTGGTCAACATTTATATAATTTTTTATTTATTATTACTTTTGTCAGATTAAAGTTATTTCTGTGACCATTATGAGTTTTTCTTTTATTTAATGAAGGGTACCAACAATTTTGTCCACGTCTGTAATTGTCTGTTAGATTGCTTCTACATTGTAAACAGGTATTAGATGGCGTAAAACCCATCTTGAACATCCGTTGGTCTGTATAATGCACTCTATGAAGGATTTTATATTGTATTAATCGTAGATTAGGATTTTTAAGAAATTTAAAGGTTCTTAAGGAAATCTGAGACCAGAGGTTTCGGTCAAATGAGATGGACAAGTCCATCTCCCATTTTAAAATAGGAAGGGCTATTGATTCATCTATTCTATTTAATGTTTTGTATATTTTAGATAGCAGTTTGGGAGGGTTAAGATTAAGAAAGTCTAAAACTTTTCCTGGAATTTGTAAATCAACTGTATTGAGCCTAAATTAATTTTTTATAATTGATTTAATTTGTTGATATTCTAAGAATTTATTCTTGTTAATTCTGTATTGTGTAACCAATGTATTAAATGGGATAAAGTCTGTTCCATCAAACATATGCTCCAGGTATTCAATTCCTTTACAACTCCAGTTTGGAAAGTTGATCATGCATTTTTTTTGTAAGATATCCGGGTTGTTCCAGATGGGTGTACGCCTGCATGGGACTAGTAAGGTCTCTGTCATTTTAAGAAATTCCCACCAAGCTGTCAGAGAGGAGCTGATACTAATACTTTTAAAACATTCATTTTGTTTTATATTTGAGCTAATAAATGGTAGATCTGAAAGTTTTATCTTATTGCATAGTGTCTGTTCAACATCTACCCAGCACTCATCGATATAACTGTGTTTTACCCATCTTGATGTGTATTGGAGCCTGTTGGCTAAGAAATAATGACGAAAGTTTGGTAGGTCTAGACCTCCTTTATCTTTGGACTTCTGCAGTGTTTTTAAACTGATACGTGGGGGTTTATCTTTCCAAAGAAATTTAGAGACAGAAGAGTCCAGAGATCTAAACCAATCAGGTGATGGTTTGCTTGGGATCATTGAGAATAAATAATTTATTTTAGGCAAAACAATCATTTTTATTGTAGCTACCCTTCTAATAAGTGATATTGGAAGGGATTTCCATCTTGCCAGATCATCTTCCACTTTTTTTAAAAGTGGGACATAGTTTAGCTTTGATAAGTCTGCCAGTCTTGGTGAGATATGGATACCTAGATATGTAATATTTCCCGACCGGAGTTGCACAGCAATGGGATCCTGGAAAGAACAGTTGATTGGAAGGACTATAGATTTTAACCAATTTATGGATTAGTCTGAAACTCTTGAATAAGAATTTATCAACTCAATTACCTGAGAGAAGGAAGTTTGTGAATGCTGTAGAAAGAGTAGTACATCATCTGCATACAGACTAATTTTATGTTCTATTTTGTTGCATTGTATACCTTTAACATTATTATTTTGCCTGATTGCTGCTGCTAATGGTTCAATAAAAATAGCAAAGAGGGAGGGAGAAAGTGGACATCCCTGCCTGGTACCTCTCTGAAGGAAAAACCTTGATGATGTTTGATTATTAGTTCTAATACATGCTGTTGGTGAGCTGTATAATATTTTTAACCAGTTTACAAAAGAATTACTGAACCCGAATGTATGTAAGGTTGCAAATAAAAATTTCCAGTTAACTCTATCAAATGCTTTTTCTGCATCTAAAGATAATATATTGGTTTGGACGTTTTTACAGGAGGAATAATCTATCAAATCTATTAATCTACGTGAATTTGTGGAAGAGAGCCTACCTTTTATAAAACCTGTTTGATCAGGATGGATTATTAGAGGTGTTATTTTCTCAATCCTTCTTGCAAGAGCTTTGCAAATTATTTTAAGATCAACATTGATAAGAGAAAGGGGACGATAACTGGTAGGAGACATAGGGTCTTTTCCTGGTTTTAATAGAAGATTGATGTAGGCAAAGTTCAGGTTTGGTGGTAATCGACCATTTTCCTTTGTTTCCTGTAACATTTTGTAAAATGTTGGTGCCAGAATATTCCAGAATTCTTTATAGAACTCTGCTGGAAATCCATCTGGGCCTGGAGCTTTATTATTAGGCATGGATTGGAGTGCCTCCTGGAGTTCAGTCACTGTTAGCGGTGAATCCAGGGCCTTTGCTTGATTGCAGTTATAGTTGTTTTTTCTTTATTTATTTTTAACTGATTAGCTAAGAACCTACCTGATTTATTACCATGTTCAAAGTTTTCTATTCAAAGTCTTTGGATTAAGAACTACGTCCGTTTATTCATAATTTCATTTAATTCTAATTTTGCTTTCCGTATTTTGCTTAAGCTCTCTTTATCCAAGGAAGCTCCCTAGATTTGATAGTTTCTTCTAATTCCTGAACATTTTTATTTTCTGTTCTCTTTTCATTTGATGAGAATGAAATTATTTTACCTGTAATCACAGCTTTCCCTGCCTCCCAGAGAGTGGATGGCGACATACCAGGGAGATCATTAAATTCCATGTATGAAGCCCATTCTTTTTCAATATATTTAATAAATTCTCTATCCTTAAGTAATAATGTATTAAATCTCCAATTTTTATATTGAAGGGTTGCTATTCTATTTGCTAAATTTAAAAAAACAGGAGGGTGATCGCTGATAATTATAGGATGTATCTCAGTGTCTGAAATGTCATTCAACAGTGAGCTGCTGACTAATAAATAGTCCAATCTAGAATAAGAATGATGGACATTTGAGTAAAAAGTGTATTTTCTGTCGCTGGTATGAAGCAAACGCCATGCATCGCAAAGTCCATAATCGCTCATGTACTGTTTAACTACAGACGTGGACAAAATTGTTGGTACCCTTCATTAAATAAAAGAAAAACTCATAATGGTCACAGACATAACTTTAATCTGACAAAAGTAATAATAAATAAAAATTATATAAACGTTTACCAATGAAAGTCAGACATTGCTTTTCATCCATGCTTCAACGGAATTATTTAAAAAATAAATGCATGAAACTGGCCTGGACAAAAATGATGGTTCCCACAACTTAATATTTGGTTTTGACGCAATCACTGCAATCAAATGATTCCTGTAACTGTCAGTGAGACTTCTGCACCTCTCAGCAGGTATTTTGGCCCACTCCTCATGAGCAAACTGTTCTAGTTCCGGTTTGAAGGGCGCCTTTTCCAGACAGCACGCTTCAGCTCCTTCCAAAGATGCTCAATAGGATTGAGATCAGGGCTCATAGAAGGCCAGTGTTTTCCTCTTAGCCCTTCTTGGGTGTTTTTAGCTGTGTGTTTTGGGTCATTTTCCTGTTGTAAGACCCGTGACCTGCGACTGAGACCATGCTTTCTGACACTGGCCAGCACATTTCTCTCTAGAATCCCCTGATAGTCTTGAGATTTCATTGTACCCTGCACAGATTCAAGACACCCTGTGTCAGATGCAGCAAATCAGCCCCAGAACATAACCGAGCCTCCCCCATGTTTCACAGTAGGGACCGTGTTCTTTTCTAGATATGCTTCATTTTTCCGTCTGTGAACATAGAGCTGATGTGCCTTGGCAAAAAGTTACATTTTTGTCTCATCTGTCCACAGGACATTCTCCCAGAAGCTTTGTGGCTCGTCAGCATGTAGTTTGGCATACTCCAGTCTGTTTTTTTTAATGATTTGTCCTCTGGCTCAAACAGCGAAGGATGTTACGATCTGACACTGATGTTCCTTGAGCATAAAGTTCTGAAACTATAAAAATCTATATTGTCACCTGTCATTGTTTCACTATAAAATTTTATGAGGGTGTGGTTATGGCTCTGAGCTGAGTTCACCCTCTTCGTAAGCTCCTGTTCAAAGTGGCTTAAACTCCTTTAAAATATCCTTTTTAGAAATTATAACCCCTATTACAAGTAGAACATATTAATTTAATAATACATCATCGTGGTAAAAGGATGACGTAACAACAAGAACTCAAACCAAACTCCCAAGGATTCTGCTAGCTCACAGGGCAGTATAAACCCTGTGAGTTGTGCTAACTCTGCTAACAATGGTAACCCTGTAAGTACCAGCCCCCAGACAGACTTTTCTTCTTTCAACAACCCTCAAAACATGGATATTATCCAGAGACTCTACGCTATCAAGACCACTTTTGCCTCAAATTTTGATGGAGTACTGCAAGCCATTCAAGAGGTTAAAGCGGACTTCCAGGACTTTGCTACCCGCATGGATGAGGCTGAACAAAACATAAGCGATGTGGAGGACACGGTTGTTTCAGAGAAGAGCAAAATCGCCACCCTGGCTAAACAAGTTGATGTCCTGATAAACAAAGTTGAAGAGAGAGCTGCTTCCGGGGTCACGTACAAGATGGCAGCTTGAATTTTGTGCTCCCAGACAACTTCAGAAAACGGCCCTATAAAGCTGAAAATACTTTGAACAAATAGCCAAAGCAGCCATGGCAGACAATAGGGCTAACAAAAAATTCCACTGAAAAACCCAGAATCTAGAAACGACAAGAAATGAGGACGAACAGCCAATGCTAACTCCGACTAACCAAAGTAGCTCCCCAACGTCACAAGAGGAGACTGAAGCAGAAAGCGCCTCCTTGCACTCCATCTTGAGTCAGATAAAAGACTTCCGACGAGACAATAACCAGCAACTCGCGGAGATTAAGCAAGAGCTACACAAGACAAACGACAGACTAGAAGAAGCTGAAGGTAGGATTGAAGAAACAGAGACAGCACTACAGGCTATGGCTACGCTAATGAAAAGGCTTATGCACTTGCAGCTAAAATGGAGGCTAAACTAGTAGACCAAGAAGGTCGAGCCCGCCGTGATAACCTCAGGATTCACGGCATACCTGAGAAGGAGGAATCGGATAATATATGTGCCTTTCTGTAAAAAATACTGAGAGACTCCCTGGACATTCTCGGAGACACTGAGCTCAGAATCGAGAGAGCTCACCGGATTCGAGCTGCCGAACCGGGGGACCCGTTGGCAAAGCCCTGATTCATCATTGCCAAGTTCACGAGTTATAGAGTCAAGGAAGAAGTAATTAGAAGAGCCTGGCAGAAAAAGGTTGTGCTCTATAATAACACTCGTTTCTTCGTGGATCATAAACTATCCAGCTGCAGTGCTTAAAAAACGTCTCGAGTACACTGAGGCAAAGAAGATTTTGAGGGAGCGAAAAATAAAGTTTCAAATCCCCTACCAAGCTGAGGGTCCACTACAACGATGGCATCCAGACGTACCACAACGCAGCGTAGGCTACAGAGGACATGGCTGTACAGGGACTCCCGGTCACCATTGTTACAACCCCGATCGACAGAGACCATCGAGAGCTGCAACTCTTTCTGTCATGGCAAGCTGCCGGAACCCCTGCAGAAACAGACGTGGACGCAGAACCCCAGCACAAATCTTACAAAGAGAAGCTACAGGAATTATAGGAGGATAACTAATATCCACAGTCCGAGATAAGTAAGTTATGTTAATTTTATCACTGTAATTCAGGCTTAAAGAGGAAAAAGAGGAGAGGTAAAAGTAAGAAAAGATCATTTGTTTTTTATTTTTGTTTTGTTTTTCTTTTCTTCTCTGTAAGACAAGAAAAAAAAACGTTTATTTTACCACAAAAGTTATTAAGACTATAAGGGTAAAGTTTGTATAGGGCTGCACGATGGGACAGTCGTTAGCACTGTTGCCTTGCAGCAAGAAGGTTGTGGGTTCGTATCCCAGCCCAGGGCCTTTCTGCATGGAGTTTGCATGGATTCCCTCAATGTACTTCAGCTTCCTCCCACAGTCCAAAAACATGACTGTCAGGTTTATTGATCACTCTAAATTGTCCTTAGGTGCATGTTTGTTTGTCCTGTCTGTCTCTATGTGTGGCCCTGTGATGGACTGGCAACCTGTCCAGGGTGTACCCCGCCTCTCGCCCGTTGACAGCTGGAGATAGGCACCCGCGACCCCTTGAGGAATAAGCGGTTCAGAAAATGGATGGATGGGTAAAGTTTGTTTTGAATTAAGAACATTAATTTTTTCGTACTTTGGTAGTGGACTTTGATAGAGTGAACCTGGATTCAGACATTAGTAAGAGATGTTAATCAAGAGGACCGCCAATGACAGGGACGTCCTGGTTTTAAATTAAGAAGAAATATTTAAATTCTCCTCAAATTTGGTCCCTGAAAGAAATAACCTGGAACTACAACACCTATAAGAGGAGACTAGTACACAACTTAAGTTACATTCAATAAAAATATAAATGCAACATCTTTGTTTCTGCTCCCATTTTTCATGAGATGGACTTAAAGATCTAAAATTCATTCCAGATACACAATATTACCATTTCTCTCAAACATTGTTCACAAATCAGTCTAAATGTGTGACAGTGAGCACTACTGCTTTGCTGAGATAATCCATCCCACCTCACAGGTGTGCCACATCAAGATGCTGATCTGACATCATGATTATTGCACAGGTGTACCTTATACTGCCCACAATAAAAGGTCACCCTTTAACTCCCTATATAACAATTAACTCCCTGTATAGTAATCCAACCGCCAGAGTTAAAATAAATGGACATCTATCATATATCAAATATCATCAAAGTAGAGCGCGGCACAAGACAAGGCTGTGGAATGTCACCACTACTTTTTGCTCTCTTCATAGAGCCGCGAGCCCAATAGATCAGATAGAAAGGCAGTATCGAAGGGGTTAATATAAACCACGATTAACACAAGGTGGCTCTGTACGCGGACGTCATTCTGGTGTATCTTACTGAACCCTCTAAATCTCTTCCTGAATTATTTAAATTACTAGAACAATTCGGTAAATATGCAGGGTATAAATTGAATAATCAAAAAACACAAATATTAAAGCTATGCTACAACCGACCTATAGAGATCCAAAACAAATTCCACCTCAGATGGGACCAACAGGCAATAAAATACCTTGGAATACTGCTGCCAAGAGAAATTACTACTATTAAAGAAATTAATTACAACGCACTCCTAAATAAGTTAAAAGCGGATATCCTAAGATGGAATTCCAACCCTTTCATGAGTCTAACACAAAGAATAGAAACTATTAAAATGAATATCCTTCCCAGGATCCTATTTCTTTTCCAAGCTCTCCCTGTTGAAATTAAACCACAGCAGTTTAACAAGTGGGACAAAACTCTCAAGACTCATTTGGCAAGGAAAGAAACCGAGAGTACGATTCAAAACGTTGCAACTTCCAAAGGAAGAAGGTGGAATGGCAGTTCCACACCTGAGAACTTACTTCCACTCAACACAGATTAAGCCTCTACTAAATTTATGTAATCAGAAATACAATTCAAGATGTAAGGTCATAGAAATATCTTTAATTAAAGAATTCCCAATTCAGACCGTATTAGGAAACAGGTAAATGGAACACATAACCGAAAATCTTTTGGTCAGATGTACATAAAAAAATTGAAGAAATATTCAATTTGAAAATCCCCAATAACTTTAAAACACTCATATTAGGTAAATCAGAGTTTATTTCTGGAAACATCGATAAACATATTTTTCTCATCATGATAACGGCAGCTAAGAAAAATGTCACTAGACACTGGTTGCAACCCGAAACCCCAACATTAAGGGAATGGATGGACACGATAGAGGACCTATTCCTAATGGAAAGAATAACACACTTATTGAACTTGCGAATGGAAAAATGTAATAAAATATGGTCAAAGTGGATCTCCTTTATAAAAAAAACACTGAAAATTACAATTACACTAACTACACAAAAATAATGGACTAATGCCCTTGTCTACCAATTTCTAAAATCTGGTAATGACCTCTTGCCCGGTAACAAAAACATTATTTCCAGTATAAACTCCCACTAAAGTGCTGTTTTTGATCTCCATTTTTTATTTGTTTTCAATACTCTGTATATGTTTTCTTACTGTGCATCCCAGTTCTTTTGTTCACCTAACATAAACAGGAAAGAAAGAAGATGTGTATGTAAGTATGTGTGTATGTGTATAGATAGATAGATAGATAGATAGATAGATAGATAGATAGATAGATAGATAGATAGATAGATAGATAGATAGAAAAAAGAGGTTTCAAGCTTACGATTGTATATAAATTTATTTATTCTGTCAAGACTGTACAGTTTTTTTAATTTCTTATTTTTCTGGATGGCTTGTAATTTTGGTAAAGTCTTGACTGCACTGATTCCTCTGAAAATAAAAAGATTTGACGAAAGAGTTGACGAAATTTAAATAGATCAAGGCGATGCAGTCTAAGATTGGGGAACTTACCGACTGGAGTGGAGTCCGATGACTCAATCGGGTTTATTACTAAATGGCTACCCGAAGTTTTAGGAGCTAAAACTTTTCTAACTCCGTTGATTCTTGAAGCGGCACAAAGACTCCCTGGTTGTTCTGTGAATCTTAACAGACCTCAGCCACCAAGAGTTTTCATTATAAAGTTACTCAAACTCTAAGATAAGATCAGAGTACTGAGAGCGGCAAGATTCAAGGGAAAGGTGATGTATGGAGACAAGCAAGTGATGTTTTTTGTGGATCTGTCTGCTGAAATTCACAGTTGGAGAAGATTTGATCTACTAAAACAACAGCTATAATCCCTCAGTCACTGCTAAGTTGTCATCTTCCCTGCCAAGCTTCGTTTGTAGATACAAGGACAAACCCACGACTTTGAAATGCCGAAGGACGCAGAGAAGTTTGTCAGGTGCATCCAAGCCGTGGAAAACCCAGAGGACGATGAGACTCAGGTGGACTCTGAACACTGAATGAATATTACAACTTCGGTTAAAAGCTGCCGACACTTTTAACCGAAGTTGTTCTGCCTCGGTTCCAGTTAAGTTGTTTTTCTTTATTGCGGATTCTGTGGCTGTAATACAGTCCACTATGGGTAACCTTTTTGGTGTCATGGCAAAGTTCAAGCCCTTGGCTACGACGTCTTTCTCCGGGTGGGTAAGTTCTCTGTCTGACAAGTTCTTTACCGACCTGTTTTGTGTTTCATTTTGTGTTGGGATGTCAGGTTTTTTTGCCTCCAAGTGAGTGTTTCTGTGTTTTTGTCGATGTTTTGAGATTGTAGGTTGTGAAATTTCCTGGTTTGTCTTACTTTGCTCTTGGAGTGTTGAGATAGTTGTGCTGTCTGGGTGAAAACCACAACTCTCTCTTAGTTAGGACCAGATAATATTGACCTCAGTTTCTGTAGTGAATGGTCTGCTCTCTCTTTCAGACCTTCAATGGTGAAATTGACTTGTCTTATTCGTTCATTGAGGAGTTGGTTTTGTGCCTTTTCTATGATCTTTTCCACTCTATGCCCTCTCATAGTGGAATTTAAGCGTAGGCTAGTTGGTGTGAACCTTTGCTGTCTGCATCACAAACTGAAACGTAGGTGGTTTGTGTACTCTGCAATTTTCCGAGCCAACCTTTTTATGTTCCCGCACCATTTTAAGGGTTGCCAACCCAAATTGTTCTGCAATAAGCCTGTGAATATTCTCATTCATCCAGGTCATGGTTATCTCAAGGAAATTCCAATCGAACCCAACTGGACTTGGTAATTTGTCTTGGAAATGTACACAGGACAACTCCCTCCAAAACAGAACAAAACTCAAACCAGAACACATTTGCCAACTTCTGGAATTGTGCCTGAACACCACATATTTCCAGTTCAATGGCAAGTTTTATATACAGAAACACGGCTGTGCCATGGGCTCACGAATTTCTCCAATTGTGGCAAATTTATACATTGAGGAGGTAGAGTGCAGGGCTTTGAACTCCTTTGAAGGAATAACACCTAGCCACTGGCTCAGATACGTAAATGACACATGGGTTAAAATCAAAACCAAAGAGGTGCAAGCTTTTATTGACAGAAACTCAGTGGACAGAAACATCAAATTCACCAGAGAAGATTTCAAAGACAATAGTTTGCCCTTTTTAGATTGTGTCATCCAGAGGAGAAAGGACAGAAGGCTCCACATAGGGGTATACAGAAAACCCCCACACACAGACCAATACATACCTTTTGACTCACACCACCCACTGGAACACAAGCTGAGGGTTATCAGGACCCTGCAACACAGAGCTGATAACATACCCACCAGCTCACAGGCCCAAGGGGAAGAACGCAAGCACGTGACAGACACCCTCACAACATGTGGTTACCCCAGCTGGACTTTTGTGAAAACTGCAGCTAGTTCCAGAAGGAAAGCCAACAAAGTGGTTGAAAAAAAAGAAGAAAAAAAACGAATCAATGTAGTCATTCCATGTGTCTGGGATTTCTGAAAAACTCTTAACTTTTTAACAAACACAGTATCCCTGTGTATTTTAAACCCAGAAACACACTCAGATAGAGACTAGTACATACCAAGGACAGAACACCACGCGCACACAAAGCAACCTGGTTTATGCAATCCAATGCAATGAAGCATGCAAGGACCTCTACATTGGTGAAACCAAAAAAACACTGTACAAACGCATGGCCCAACACAGGAGAGCTATCCGTATCCGGCCATCAGATCCAGGGAAAACAGCTGTCACCGTGCCAACCAACCACAGAGCTCTTGGAAGCTGCTGGTCCACAAGGAGAACAATACATCCTTCAGCAAGGTCTTCACGGTCCTTCTGCCATTTGGCACCGGTCTGAAGAGATGGTAAATATCCCTTATGAATTGGGTCCAGAACTGATCCGCCAAGGCTTGACAATGTCTCCATCTGCGTCGGCTAAGGATTGGATCTGGGTCTGCAACATCTGCTGAAGTGTAGCCAAGAGGCTTTGAGTTGATGATGCCCTCCACCTCAGTCAGGATAGTTTTCAAGAGCTCTTCTGTAATGGTTTGAGATCCCAAAATAGTATGCAGAGCTTACTTGATGGAATGGATTTCACGCTCCCAGGAACCTCCAAAATGTGGTGCACCTGGTGGATTGACGCGGAAATTTATTTGCTGGCTGGCGAGTTTTGATTGTAGATTAGGGGCAAGTGATTTGAAGATTTCCTGGAGTTCTGAGCTGCTGCCTTTGAAGTTTTTCCCTTGATCAGATAGCAGCTCGTAGGGCTTCCCTTGTCTGACAATGAAGCGACGAAGTGGCCGGGGCGAATGGAACAATGTTTGTTTTCCGCGGGTGGAGCGATACCGACTGGGCTGACGCAACCGCAAGCCTGCCGCCAATTACTGGCAACGGGCGAGACTTCGCGAGGGAATTTCGAAGAGCTGGTCATGTTCTTCAAACCCACCGGTGCAGAGATCTGTCAGATTCTGACACGGAAACTCATAGCCGCAGACGCTTCAAAGCTGAGAGACAGTTTGCGTGCAACGGGCCTTCGTGCGAAGCTTGTGTCTGGCGAAGATTGACAAGAACCAGAGGTAAGCTCTGACAATTTCTCTGTGATAACTAAGCTCTGCAAAGAATTTCCGACAAGGGCAAACTTGACTGAGCTGCATTCCGTAAAACAAAGACGCGGAGAAGATGCAGATGATTTTATTCACAGATTAAGAGAAGCTTTGAGCAGTTCAGTGGACTTCAGAAACCGGAACAAGGTGACTTCATTGGTTCTACCTATGAGTCGATGCTCTGTGATAAGATCCTTGGTGCCTTGCTGCCAGAACTTCGTGCTGAGTTAATGGGCTGTTACATTGGTTTGGATGCTGGAATGAATTATGCTGATCTGCGCAAGTTTGTGATCCACTGTGAGAGTCAATTGAAAAGAAAACAAAGCGAGCTGCAGTCAAGGAGAGAAACAGACATGCACCAAGCAGCATTAACGATGTATTCTGCAGTGGCAAAAGATTACAGGAGTGGACCGCCCCGACGTCAGCCTACACAGCGCCGTGAATACAGGAGAGGAGGCAGACAACAGCAGAACTCAAACCGACGTCGCCGACATTTTTCCCCAGACCGACGTTACAACAACGACAATTACAGCGAATTAGGTGATGACGATCGTTCTTTTTCCTGTGGGGGACGTGCACCAGGTGGTGGAGTCATGGCCCATGCAAATGACGTCAACAAGCTGACTTATCAGAAGGATGGACCTCCAGTTCAGAGCAGGAAGGAGAATTCTCCGTTTCACCAGCAGATTAAGTTGGAGGTCTGACGCACACACAAATACACACAGACACACACGCTCACTTTGAAAGTGATAATCAATAAGATATTTGTGATGAATCACATTTTGAAAGTGATGATCAATCTGAATTTCATGATGATACACATTTTGAGAGCGACAGTCTGATTTTAGTGATCAAACACCTAGTGAAAGTGACAATCAATCTGATTTTTGTGATGATGTTATTGATGAAAATGTTTCTTGTAATGGACAACCTGTTGATGATGGATCATTTGTTTTTTGTGAAAAGAATGCTGATGCCAGCAATGAAAATATTGCAATTTGAAATGTGACTGCCAGCAATGAAGAACTTGCTTCCTGGACTAACCATACAGATGATAGTTCTAACCCTCACACTTTGATTACAGAAGCCATTGCACATTTAGAACAACAGCAAACGACACTACCAGGTACGTACGCACATCTGACTTCCGATGCGTACAAAGCCTTACCTATCTTGTCTCTCACTGTCTCAGGTACACCTGTGGAATTCATCATTGAATCCGGAGCAACTCATTCAGTCTTGAAACACACAGCCTTACATCCACCACCTAAACTCAATGGGAACCATGTCTTCTCAATTTCAGCATCTGGTCAGATTGTGAAAGAACGATTCAGTTACCCAATCCGTTGTCAATTGGGAGATGGGCCAGCCTTTAAACATGGATTCTTAATCTCTGA
Source organism: Apricaphanius iberus (assembly GCA_028564705.1). Taxonomy (NCBI): domain Eukaryota; kingdom Metazoa; phylum Chordata; class Actinopteri; order Cyprinodontiformes; family Aphaniidae; genus Apricaphanius; species Apricaphanius iberus. The sequence goes on along the minus strand of JAPXFQ010002337.1, from coordinate 1,222,418 downwards.
GCAATGTCCTGTGAATTTGTTAGGCAGAGACCTGATGTGCAAACTTAACATTTGTCTTTTCTCATCACCCCAAGGTATCAAAGTTGTTCCTGCCCTGTTCGGCTTCTGTTTTCATGCCAGAGGAGCAACTACATTGCACATCATACGTTTTGCAAGACCAGACATTGTATATGAACAGGCATGGTTCACCTCTGACACAGACACTTTGAACGTAACTTCTATTTTGTGGGATACACATTCATCAGCAGTGACCATCCGTCTCAAACCTGAACAAAAACCGGTCAACCGATTCCAAAAATGTGATCCATACATTTCTCTCTCAAAACTTGAGGGTAAAGAGTGGGAAATGGTGTCAAACCTCGTTCATCGCGCTCAGTCAGATTCTGATTGGGTGTGAAGGATTTTAATCTATATTCAATTTAAACCTTAACTCTATAAATTCCGTGCGTGTTCATTTTTATCAGCGAGGAGACAAGAGTAATTGAATTTTCTTTAGATTTTAATACAAGAAATCAAATACTGGTTCACAGAGTTGCTTAAAACAAATGAAATATTTAGCTTACAGAGTGGTATAAATTATCCACACTCTGGGTCACCCTACCTAGGAATGACAAAGTATATAACAGAAACATTAAGTTTTATATTTTAACAGAAAGTTAGAGAAACTCCTCTCTAACTTTACATATGGCACCCAAAACATGATTGGTTCATTCAAACTTTTGCCAAGACCAGCCTCCTTACAACCATGCATGCATAATTAATTACATTCCTGTTATTCTACTTAAATCGTGACTTTACAAACCAGCTCTAACTAGAGTTTTTGCTGATCGTTATTTCTTACATCCTTCCATTGTCAATTGTATGGTGATGTTATCTGCCTGTGCTTTCCTGCTCAATGTCCTGTTTTTCTGTGACCCAAACAAGAGCTGACTCTGCAATTACCTCTAAAACAATCTTAAAAGTATAATTTAAAAGTATGGTAACTAAAACACCTTAATCAAACATTAATAGACGTTGAATATACTTCAGGAGCGAACTGAGAATGACCGTTCCATTCTCTTCTCCAGATCTGCTAGACTTTACAAGCGTTTGCTCATTTCCACTGTGCATGTCACCAGGGCGATTCATTTAACCCTCTAGGCGCCAAAGTCGCAATATTGCGACAAGCAACATTGCTGACTTTAACGAGCCACAGCTGGAGATAGGGCAACTAATTTAATTACTACTTTACATCAGGAGATGGCGGACATGTGTACCTTTAATCTTGGACACCTTTTTGGGTGTGTTACCATGGAGACTTTTGGAGTAAATCGGCCTTAAAGTCAGCGCCGCGAGCGGGGGACGCAAGGTACAGCTGCTGCGGTCACAGTATAGAGAACGCGACTTTTAGAATGATAAAACTGATGAGGCCGAGATGTTAGAGTTCCCCGCCGTAAATTATTGGCTTATTCAGATTCTGAAGAGAAATATTTACCTCTGATCTGTTCAGTTGTCCCGGGAGAAAGTGAAACTAAAATGTCCCGCAGCAACAGCCAGGTCCGTTTCGCAATGACGCTCCACAAGCAGCAACATTCCAGCTCTGCATTACGTTCTCCCGGTGTGAGAAAGGTATGTGTTCGGGTAGCAAGGTGGTCATTACTACGCTAATTGTGACCGAGGTGGGAGGGATGTAAAAATCTGTGGAAATAATAGCAGATGCGATCGAAAACAGGAGAGAAAAAAGACCGCTTATAAGCGAGTAAACAGCAGTAAAGTTCTCTGTCCCGCTGCAAATGAGGATGATGATGATGATGATGATGATTTTGGCAAGGTTTGCTTGACAGATGAGGAAGAGTAGGATCACTAGTGGATCAGACAATTTGATGAGCCTGTTAGTTATTTTTGGGATGGATCTGTAATTCTGTGGCCAATATTTTCTTTCTGTTGATTTTATATAGTGAATAGAGTAACGGAGCCACATAAGAAAGGACATAAACAGATGGGCGACTGTGGCTCAGTGGTAGAGTAGTTGGCTTGCAGTCGTAGGTTCGATTCCAGCTTCCTCCAGTCACATGTCGATGTGCCCCTGGGCAAGGCACTTAACCCCCAAATTCTACATTGTCCTACCGAGCCATGTTGGGTGTCGGTGTATGAATGTGAGTGTGAATGGGTGAATGTGGCTTCAATGTAAAGCGCTTTGAGTGGTCAGTAAGACTAGAAAAGCGCTATATAAGTTCAGTCCATTTACCATATATCCACCTGTTCTTGAAAAAAAGCCGAAAAAATGAAACATATAGATGTACAAAATACATATATAGAAAAATCTAAAAAAAAAATAAAAAAATTATTGATGAAAAAAAGTTTTAAACGTCAAAAAGCAAAAAATTGTAAAAGTCATGCAATCCAATATTGCCCAAGCCGGATGACATCATAATATGCAAATTAGATATGTGATTTTGCTCTGATCACAAACTTTGGATCATACTGAAGATTTTTCTAAGTTACAGTGTACCTTTATCTATAACCACATTAAAGCTACAACATTTTGAACTAGTGATATCAAAATGGAATATTTTATAGAAAAAACCCCAGCGCCTAGTGGGTTAACTGAGGACCCTAAGGCCATGCTTTCAGAAGTTTTTCTACATGATGAAGTTGCAACAGACGGCTCAGAAATGCCTGTTTTGCTCATAGAGGTTCCGACTGATTTGTGGGCAAAAAATTCATATGATGCGGGATTAATTAAGGGTTGTATCCCTGTTAAAATCACATCAAAATCATCTTTTTGACCGGTACAGCGCCAGTACCCGTTGAAACCAGAAGCCGTGGGTGGAATCTAACCAGTGTTTGAATCTCTGCTAAAAGCTGGCATCATTGTCGAATGCAACGATTCCCCTGTGCGCAGTCCGATTTTTCCAGTGAAAAAAATCAGAGACAAAGGGGAACAGTGGCGTTTTGTGCAGGATTTGAAGCGTGTCAATTCTGCTGTGGTACCTAGAGCATCTGTTAGCCCAAATCCATGCACCATTCAGTCTCAAGTTCCTCCTTCTGCCACTCATTTTTCAGTTGTTGATCTGAGTAATGCATTCTTCAGTGTACCCGTAGACGAAGAGAGTCAGTTTTGGTTTGCTTTTGAGTTTGAGGGAAAATTTTATTCTTTCAGTAGACCTCCACAAGGCTTTGTAGAGTCACCCACTATTTTTAACATGGCTTTGAAAGAGACTTTGGATGGGCTCTCTCCTGGCTCCACCTTAATCACTTACGTTGACGACCTTCTGGTTTGTTCTCCATCAAAAGAACAGTGTGAGGAGGACACTTTTAAGTTGCTGAAGCATTTGCATGCTTATGGACACAAAGCTAGCTTTTCAAAGCTGCAGTTTGCAAAACCAGAGGTAATTTTCCTCGGTCATGTCATCTCCAAAAGTTCAAGGTCCTTCTCTTTCAAGAGAGTTGCCGCAATACAACAGATCCCGAGACCAGTCACTAAGAAACAGATGATGTCTTTCTAAGGTTTGACGTCGTATTTTCGGAATTTCATTATCGACTATGCGACTTTGGAGAAGTCACATTCTGAGTTAATTCATGGCAGAGATATGATGGCCTCTGACGCCATCCAGTGGACTCCTCAGGGATTGCAATCATTTGAGGAGCTGAAAAAAAGCTCTGCAGTGCCCTCCAGTTCTGGCTTGGCCAGATGCAGAAAAAACATTTTTTCAGATGGTTAATGAAAAGAACGGTTGCATGATGTCTGTTCTCCTTCAAAATCATTGTGGTTTGAAACCACCTGTGGCTTATTACTCTGCTAAACTTGATCCAGTTGCAGACGGCCTTCCTGGCTGCTTGAGAGCTGTAGCAGCAGCAGAAAATGCAGTTTTGGCTTCGAGAGACATTATGATATATTGCCCACTAACTGTGTTTGTACCCCACAATGTTGCCATAATTTTGTTGGAGCAGAAGACTTCACATTTTCCTAACATAACTGTTAAGAGGTGCAATGTTCTTAATCCTGCCAGCTTGCTGCCCACTGAGGACGACGGGGTCCCTCATGATTGCCAATCAGAGTTAGAGGTACTGTGTACACCCCGTCCATTTTTGACTGACACGCCCTTGCAAAATACAGATATGGTTTTATACGTGAATGGATAATCTTTTAGAGACTTGTGGGGGAAAAATAGAGTGGGCTTTGTCTGCAGGAAGCCTTCCGTCTAATTTCTCTGCAAAGACTGCAGAACTGGTTGCATTGACGAAGGCCTTTGAGCTGGCTAAAGATAAAGCAGCTACCGTATACATTGAAAGCAACTATGCATTGGGCGTTGTCCACCATTTTGGAGCTCTGTGGAGACACAGATGGTTCTTGAAGTCTGATGGTAAGCCAATTTTGAATGAATCACAGGTTGCTGATCGCCTTGATTCGATTTTGCTGCCATCCAAAATTGCAGTGGACATAGCGTCCAGGGATACTGTTTCTCTTGGGAACGCCAGAGCGGATGCTGCTGCCAAAGTTGCCGCGCTTGAGCCAATGACAACTACCTGTGCTGCTATTGAGCAGGCCGAGGAGCCCCTTGACATGTCTGATCCAGCAGCTATGCAGAGTTTTGACACTTCTTCTGAAATAAAAGCAAGGTCAAAGGCAGGTTGTGTCAAAGAAAACAAGCCATGTCTGCCTAAACATTTTTTCCCAGTTTTTGCAAAACTCAGTCATGGGCTGGATGACTGTTCCAAAACTGGAATGTTTGATCTTGTTACTACACATTGGTTCACAAAAGGTTTCACATCTTTTGCTGAGAAATATTGTCATTCTTTCATGGTTTGTGCTACGTGCAATGCAGGTAGAGCAGTGTGCACTCAACCTGCTGGTCATCCGGCTCCACAGAGACCTTTTGAACATCTGATGATGGACTTCATCGAACTTGAAGCTGATGAAGGTAAAAAATATTGTTTGGTGATTGTTGACATGTTTTACAAAAATTGACAAAAGCGTTCCCCTCAAAACATGCTGACTGCTGCAGTAGTGAAAGCTTTGTTGGGAGACGTATTTCCAAGGTGGAAAATCCCAGACAGGAGTTCCAGTGACAATGGCAAGGCTCTTGAAGAAATTGGCGAGTTTTTGGGTGTGAAATTATCCACCTATTGTGTGTACCACCCGCAGTCGGGCGGGGCTGTAGAATGAGAAAATGGGACGCTGAAAGCTAAGCTTGCTATGTGTTGTGAGGAAACAGGACTGTCTTGGGTCAAAGCTTTGCCTTTGCCTTTGTTTTACATGAGGATGAGAAAGAGAGCCAACAATAACCTGAGTCCTTATGAGGTTCTTTTTGGTAGACCTCCTGCAGTGGAGTTAAACCCACCTGCAAAGCCACATCTCTCTACAGACCTCTGTGAGGATACTATGATTTCTTACTGTCAAAATCTCTCTGAGACTCTTGCAAAGGTGCACCCGCAGGTAAAGGACGCCCTGCCAAAAGCAGCTGCAGGACCACTTCATCCAATCAGACCTGGAGACTGGGTTCTGATTAAAGAGCTGAGGAGACGACTCTGGAGAACAAAACAATGGCAAGGGCTGTTTGAAGTGTTGCTTGCGACCTACTGTGAAAGTCGCTGAGAGAGCAACTTGGGTGCACGCCAGTCATTGCAAGAGAGTGACTGGACCGATTCTGGACATGCCTACTACTGCTGCAGAAAAACTGAGAGAAGTAGACTCTGAAACGAACACTTGACTTTTATAGCTGTGATTTTTATTATTAATCTATTCATCACTCGTGAAGAAATGGAGCAGATGACGCATCTGGGGCTCCAGAGCAAAAAAGACTGAGACATTTATACTATTTGTGTTTTATTTCTTGTTAGGGGGCGTCGTTCGACCTTGCAGCAGGGACGAGAGGTCACCTGAGCTGGACTGATGCAGAGGACACCTACGGGCCTGATACAGACTCAATCCGACGAGATGGAGATGGAAGAGTAGAGCTGTATGGAGTTGAAATAGGTATGGACTTGCTTGATGACCTCGGATTATATGAGTGATTAGTTCATAGCTTCCTAATCAAAGAGAAAGGCGCCCCAAAGTCTCTGATTTTCACGTTGAGAGTTGTACTTTATCGAGTAGAATAGATAGACCAAGGTTGCTAAAAATAATATAAGCTTGTTGTTGTAAGACCGACACAGGTCAGTATTTTTGCGTTCTACTGTGATGTGATAGTGTCCTCTTGTATGATCAATTCAAATCATGTTAAAACCTCCAAAACGCTTAAAGGAATCTCATTTTATTAAGAGTCTAAAATCCGACCACAATGGAAAAACATTTTTCTGTTTATTCTTTTCACATTTGTTGTTTACTTTTATATTTGATATGAACAAACTAACTGAAACAACTATTGATTCTCATTAATTTATTTATCAACAGCTTTATTTACAACTGGTTTTAACATGACCATAAAGCTAACTGAACAATTTAAATATGTCAAATTAATGTAAATAAAAACTATCGGTATGTAAAAGACAAAATAATAAGAGAAGGAAAAAAATTGTGGCTTATTTTATATTTTTTACATACAGGGTGAAGCTGAATAAACATTTGCTGGATGATCCATTAACGTTTAAAACAATAAACAGGAAGTATTGAATCTATTGGATCTATTGAAGAAAAGTCAAGCGATTTATATGAGGAGCTGCAACATAGTATTGGAATATCAAAGAGGGTGGTCTGCATGGAGTGCTCTGGATAGCAGACTCCAAACTACCTCATCTTTTGCTGTTCTTCAAGTTCATCCCCAGGGATCACAGAATCACCCGTGCTGAAGCAGATGTGGAGAAGCCTGCATGCTGAGATGACCTGCATTATTATATATATATATATTAAATATATATATACAGTACAGACTTATAGTTTGGACACACCTCATTCAATTAGTTTCCTTTCTTTCGTAGATTCTCACTGAAGGCTTCAAACACATATGGAATTATGTAGTACTTTTAAAAAATAGTGTGAAATAACCTGGCCTCCAAAGTCACCAGAGCTGAACCCAGTCGAAAAAGAAAATCAATATGTATAAATTTCAGCTTTTATTTTTAATTTAGTCAGTTTTGATACTCCATATCAAACAACTTTGTATTAGTTTAAAATTGAGTCAACTGTTGTTACCATTTCTTTTACATTTATATTTAGGGGGGTTTCACACTGAAATGTACTGGTAGTAACTGTAAATAATTTTGTTTGGTTTGATACTACCTTCCTTAGTTAATTGATTTGTTTCTGCCTTATTCCAGCCAAAAGGGGCTGTGGTTTTCATTTTGGGAAAACTCTCAGTTTTAAAGTAACTTCTGTGGGATTTTCATTTCTTTTAGGTTGTGTGTTCTCCAGGACCGTGTCTAGGGGAAATTGTTAGGTGTCTCTGGCCCTTAAACCTGTGTACTTTGGAAGGAACTTTGGGTTTGCTTTAATAAATCTGATTGTAAACTTTTACGTTGTTGTCAGGTTCTCCTTCTTTCCTCCCCCCCTTGCCTATTGGAGGGGGGGGGGGGTGCGTAACAGGAGGGTGCTTGTGATTGTGTCTGTGTCTCTGTCTACTTGTCAGGTTGGGCCCTCTTGCCTAGCACGAGATCTCCCAGTGTTTTCTGATCGCCAGCTGCTCTATCAGAGCCTTGTCAAATAACCGCTTGGTTTGAAAAAAATGACTGAATCAATGACAATTAGCTGCCTTTCATTTGTAAATGTAGCTAGCCAGTGGAATGTGCTTGAGTGTTGGGGGTTGTCAGTCATTCAGGCTGGCCTCTACTCCTCCTCTGCCCTCTCCCTATCTCTTGAATCTGGTCAACTGAACTTGTCCACGCAATTGGATTTGTCTTTCCTGTCCGTCTATTTATTATGTTTTAGCGTTCATACTCACACCCTTGTTACAGTGCCAGTCCATCCATTTAATTAAATAAAAAATAACCATTTATTGATCCCAGAGGGAAATTCCCAGCCCTAGCCCCTGTTATTTTCACTTTTTACTACTCATTAGTTTTCTAAAAGTCTAAAAGTGCCTATCTCCAGCTGTCAACAGGTGAGAGGTAGGGTACACCCTGGACAGGTTGCCAGTCCATCACAGGGCTACATAGAGACAGACAGGACAAACAACCATGCATGCACACATTCACACCTAAGGACAATTTAGAGTGATCAATTAACCTGACAGTCATGTTTTGGACTGTGGGAGGAAGCCGGAGTACCAGGAGGGAACCCACGCATGCACGGGGAGAACATGCAAACTCCATGCAGAAAGACCCTGGGCTGGGATATGAACCCACAACCTTTTTGCTGCAAGGCAGCAGTGCTAACCACTGCGCCCCCATGCAGCCCTGTTATTGTTGTTTTGTTCTAATTCTAAAAGTTTTTGTTTAGAGAAATCTTATCTTTTGAAGCTTGTTTATGAAATAATTTTGTATTTCTTTGTTTAGTTGTTAATGTAAATTGCAGTATTATGCATGTTACAAACATTTAAGAAAAAAAGGTAAACTGTCATGTAGGGGAAGTAACTGGAGGTTTAGTTACATAAATCAGTTTGACTATGTTTAACTCATTTTACAGAATCTGAAAGATGTTTTTGAAGTATGAATTGTTTTCATTATTTATAATGAGAATATCTGGGCCAGTTAGCACATTTGAGTTTGTTTAAATAGGAAACATATGAAACAAAAGTCACGTTCAAATATAGATTAGAGTTTCAGCACAAACAAGTACTATAGGTTTGGCAATTTCTAACAATAAGCTGGTTACTTTGATATCAATTTGATCAGGGAATGAGACATGCCTGTCGTGCACTATAGTCTTAAAGTCCCACAGAAATCTGTATGGGGAGCTGTTTGTTGTCATTGATTAATATCTTGGATTTTTCTTTCTTTATAAATATGTACAGAATTTGAAGGTAATTTGGCAAACTGAAGACTATTTTCTGTAAGACTATGTTATGTTTATCAGTCAATACTATTCTCTGATTTTGTTTTAAACACTTTATGTTTTTTAATTTTGATATTTTCTCTGTCTGAGCCAACTTGATAGCGATCCATTGTACTGATGTAACAAATTATGCTATATTACTTTGGATAAAGTTTGAAAAAGTGGGGAGTTGGAGACTGGATCTTTGCTGGTCATTGCTCTGGTGGGAGGAGCGTCACAGGTAAACTTGACGACACCAACAGCAGTTAAAATAGAAGAGAAACCTAGTTGGACATATTTATCTCACTGTAAGTAGCATAATTATAGTAGCAGAAATTCTTAATTGATTAAAGGGACAGAGTCTGGGAACAGTGGTGTGAAGTTTGAATTTCAAAGGGGTTTAGTTCAATATGAGCTATTCGTCTCAACCTCAGTGAAGCGAAACCAGGAGAGCCACTTTTCCATAGAGACTGTTTTCAAGCGGGACAGACAAAAGAGGATAGAACCTTTGCAGATGGTTATTACTTTTATTTTTGTTACTGCAATTATTTAGTGGTGCTTTAGAACAGCAATATCTAACATAGAAAAATTACTTTGTGAACAGGCCACAAAACTTTGAAGAAAAACAATAAATGTATGGTATCGATACAGTTTAGATATAAGGAATAGACATTATGTTATTAATTGTTATGTTTGCTCTCAAACACCATATTTTGTAGGACATCAATAAAGAGCCTATTAATCTTACTGATTTATTTTTGAGATATTTTACTCATCTCAAGGATTTGGGAGACTTTTGAGCCTGAAATGTATTGCCAATGAGGAAGTTAAATGGGTGACGAAAAGATTTGCAGTTACACCAACGGTAAGGATAAGATTGACAGGGAGACGGACGTAACTTAGGGTTAACCTGTGTATTTTGGCAATCATTATTACATTTGAGATCAGACCAGAGATCTATTTGTTTGAAAATGTTTTGAAAAAATCTGATCCTAATGTTTTGCCAAATCCGGGACATGGGAAATATATCACAATGATTTTGTATACATATCTATGAGCCATGTATTTATGTGTCCTTTGTTATGACTCACTCCCAAGCCACAAGACAACGTGTGCTCCATTTTGAGAATGTTGACGTAAGGGGAACTTGCCCTATGTAGGATCATCTGCTTCTCTGTGGATATCTTTTCATACCTGCCTTTGAACTGGACAGGCAGGAGGATTTGTTGGACCTAAAGAGCATTCTTTCCTTTGTCCGCAGTAGAGAATCAAGAGCCGGAGGAGGAAGTGCACTGCCCCTGCTCCAAATTACCCTATCTGGATATATTAATGCTCCACCAGAGCACAAGCTATGGAGTGATGGACAGAAAAGTGGTTCTATCTGTTTTCCCATGGGCCGGTCTTGGTAAGATTAAGTGGAGATTGGAAACTCTAAATTATAGGTTCAGTAGTTTTGTTAATTAATTCCTGGCAAGTTTAAAGAGTTTGACACCTGAAATGTAAAAACCCAGGTTAACTGCTTTACAAGATAGATTAGTTTTACACACATCATAAAACATGTTTGTTCTGAATATATAGAAAATGTTATAGGCCTTCCAGACTGTTCAGAGGGCTGACAGAACAACAAAAAAAATTATGTTAAGAATCCTGGCATCAAATAGTATGATAGTATACATATTTGTGTTACTAAAATGTTGTGCTTTGCTCTGTGTTGTAAAATGGGGCTTGGCTGACTTGGGAATTCTTTTTACACTTTCTAGTGCCAAATTTAGCATTTTGGCAAAGGGGGAAGAGCTGAGTTCACACTAGTACTAAAATGATGATAAGAAAAATTATTACTAATATTATCACTAATTGTGTTGAAGGTAAAGAATGGGGAATGGATGAGATTTCTGTTTTGTTTGTTTGCAATTATTATAACTTTTATTTTTGCTGATTTAACAGGATGGTTTGCTTTACTTAAGTAAATTTGAACCTTCTGGTTTGCTTAGAGGATGATACCTACACAGAATACTTATTGGTTTTTGCTGACGTTTGCTGACGTTTGCTGATGTTAATGCGATTGTCAACCCAGTTTTCTGTCAGGGTTTTTCTCCCCATAGAAGCTGCACCCGGTCTCGTACCCTGCTCAGCTATAATGCCCCCTGCTGGATGGGGAGCGTTGGTCCAGATGATGCTCGGGGTGACCGAGCATCCTCCATGCTGTCTCTTCTGTCTTCTCAGACCCCAGACGGTCGTGGCAGATGACCGCTTGTACTGAGTCAGGTACAAGCGGTCTTGCTGTTAAAGGGGAGTTTTTCCTATCCACTTTCGCTACATGCTTGCTCAGTATGAGGGTTTGCTGAGGAATTGCTGTGGTTGGAGTCTGCATGATCCAGGCACAACCTCAAGCTGATGATTCAACGCAATCTGCTGGGATTCATTACACAGAAAACTTAACTGATTGGAATGTTTGTATAATTTTATTGAGATGACTTTTGTTGTAAAGTGCCTTGAGATGACATTTGTTGTGAACTGGCGCTATATAAATAAAAGTGAATTGAATTGGCATTGAGCAGGAAAGCACAGGCAGAAAGCATCACCATACAATTGACAATGGAAGGATGTGAGTCAGAATGGTCAGCCAAAAAGTTTGTTAGAGCTGGTTTGTAAAGTCAAGATTTAACTACAATAACAGGAAGGTTAACAAACAGACTTAGCAGAATTCACAAACAACCAAGGAGGGTCTAGTTATAATCTGTTTGGAATTTGCTGTCCAAACAAAGTAAAACAATAGGAAACTGGTTAATTATGTATGCATGGTTGTAAGGAGGCTGGTATTGGCAAAAGTTTAAATGAACCAATCATATTTTGTGTGCCATATGTAAAGTTAGGGGGGAGTTTCTCTAACTTTGTGATGAAATATAAAACTTAATGTTTCTGTTATATACTTTGTCATTCCTATTAGGGTGACCCAGAGTGTGGGTAATTTATACGACTCTGTAAGCTAAATATTTGATCTGTTTTAAGAATCTCTGTGAACCAGTATTTGATTTCCAGTATTAAAATCAAAAGAAAATTAAATTACTCTCGTCTCCTCTCTGATAAAAATTAACATGCATGGAATTTATAGAGTTAATGTTTAATTTGAATAAAGATTAAAATCCTTCAATATATATATATCCATCCATCCATTTTCTATACCGCTTAATCCTTAATGGGTCACGGGGGGTGCTGGTGCCTATCTCCAGCTGTCAACGGGCGAGAGGCGGGGTACACCCTGGACAGGTTGCCAGTCCATCACAGGGCAATATATATATATATATTGTCGGGGTTGAAAACTCCTATATGTGCCCATATATATATATATATATATATATATATATATATATATATATATATATATATATATATATATATATATATTGTGCCTTCCCCCTTCTGGGGAAGGCACGGGGGTTTCAGAGTTCAAGCAACCAGGGCCACCTTCGATCAGAAAAACAGAAACTCTTGTGGTTAGTTCAGCAACAGTGACATTGAATCAGCAGCCTTTGATCGTCACTTCTTCAGCAGAAATTGTCCATATTACACCAGCCAAGTGGATTCACACATATTGTCCTTGAAAGTTCAGTTCAGCATGAGGAAATGTGCTCTTTTTTGAGGGTGGCCCCTGCTTCACCCCTGAAAATATTCAGTCACTGGTGCCCCCCTGGTTTGGGAGCAGAGCACAAGACAGAAGAACTTCTGCGCTGGTTGTATAGATTTTTCTTTCTTTGGCAGTTATGGCGGGCGCCTGGCACTATCCGTCATCAGCCCACGCACCCCCTCCCATCACATCTCCCCAGGAACATAAATTACATCTCAAGAATGTTATCTGAGGGGTTCTCTGTTGGCGGGATGGGAAAGCGAAAAAGAGAGAAAAAATATATAATTAGAGGAAGAAAAAGACAGACAGAGAGTCGATCCTCTCAGCCTATTCAAATCAACTTTTATTTAAACTTTTTATTTTCATATTCATTAGTCTCCTTCCTCGAATGTTGAATTTAAATATCTTTCCCACTCAGACTGCCTATGTGGGCTCTATTTTAATTTTATTTTAATCAGTTATACTAGTAATAATTTCTTCAGTATTAGTTATGGTAAAAATATACTAATTTATAGGTTTGCTCTATCCAACAGGAATGATCATTAATCCTTATATGTCTAATTAAACTGTTGTTCTAATTCTTCCCCTGCTTATTTTAATTAATGCTTCCTTCATTTTTTCACCCAATTTATATTCTATACTTTATCAATGCAATGCCTTTCTCTATTTTGTCAATTTGATAAATGTCTCTTTCATCTCATGTGTAAATTAAATATTTATAAAGATTGACCATCGCAATATTTTATCAACACACTTAGTTCTTTTTTAGTGATTTAACCATTTTATATTTATTTCAATTAAAAATCTGTTTGCTTTTCAATCCGTCCTTCATAAATGTTGCTTGTGTTTTTATTTTGTGTTAGCCAGACTGGCCTGTTTCTTTTCAGCGGGTTCAGACGCATCGTGAGCAGCGTCCTTTAAAGTTACTTTAGTATCCATTGAAAAGTCCTTCTTTTCAATTGAGACTGATTTAAAAGTTATCAAATATTTATCTGAATACTATTCCTTAATCCGTTCTTTATCAAACTTCTATTTTTTTTAAATAAAATATTAAATCCGAATTAAACAAGAAAAATCCACATTTATTTAAGTTTGACAATGTAGCTGTTTGCGTAATTATTTAATCTCTTATGAGTTACTCCTGGTCATTTTCAAGAGGCGTTTCCTACCTTAAAACGCTCCTCCGAGCTGTTTTTTTTTCTTCTTCTTTTGTATCTATTTTTTCATTCACAATTGATCTTAAGAGTGAATGCCCCAAGCCGATGCTTAGTAAAGTTAAAAGGATTTATAAAGTGATGTTTATCTTCTCATCAAGTTATTTTTATTTATCAAAAAACCAAGAGTCTTGAACAGAATCCGCTAGCTGCGAGCTCTCCCACTAATTCAACACAGCCTACGGTCCGGTGCTAACGTTAGCCTCTTTCGGCCAACGTTGCTTAAAACAGTTAAACTCTACCAAGAAACTACTCAACAAAATAGCAACATACCCTTCGGTAAATATAGAACTCCACACCTCAATTTCAATTCTTATCAGCGTAATTCACACCACCTTTTCCAGATTTTAATGTGGCACAAAAGTAGACGTTTCCGTCACAAATTCAGCACGGACTGAAACGCGTACCCAACATCAGTTCCGCATTTGGAACAACGAATATTCTACTATGACTGTCCCAGACAAAACAAATGATAAATACAGAACACAAAGCACTAACTTTTAGATCGTATTAAATTATTTTACACAATCACTCGTCAACTATATATTCTGCAGTTAAATCTCTTTATCTTTGTCATCCACTTCACGTGATCTGGGAATCCTTATCTTCCCACTAGATCAATTTCTCATGTATATATATTTTTTTTAACACTTATATTCTAGGCCACTCTCATTCACACTGTATGACAATCTACCACTCCAAAAAATAACTGCTGCATTTGTCAATCTTATTTCAACTTACTCAGTACTCATATACACACACACTAACCTCTTTCATTTCCGGAGACGGACCAGCTCACACCAAATTCTGTTCACGGAGCTCACCCGTGCGTCAGACCTACGCAGACTTGCGCAGAAATCCGTTCCCAACAGGAAGGTCGCACAGAACCTTTTTCTGCGAATCTTTTCGTTTCTCACTGTGCCTTTCAGTCAAGGATGCCTCCTCAGACTTAGGATCGCCCACATCCGGAGCTCTGGGTCCGCTCTTACTCCGCTTCCAATCAAACAATCAACAAATCAACCTTAAATGGACAACTTCAAATCAATCAATACGGCCTACTCACACGCTATCTCTCTGTCCCGGAGAAACATCCCTCTTCAAGCCGCGCATTCTCCACCATTTGTCGGGGTTGAAAACTTTTACTCTTTACTACTTTTGCTGGATAAACTCCTTCGTCAATCAGAAACTGTTATCTTTATGTTTTAGAGGACCCGACGCTCCTCAGCGGAACCTTTTCAGAATAAAACTCAGAGACAGAGAGAAACAACACAATCACACAACAGAATTCTCTTTCATTGTGCACCTGAGTTCAGATGGAGCCAGACCAAAGTCTGACTGACTACCAAACCGAACAGGAGGTTTTTATTTGCAAACACCCGCTTTTATGGGGGTCCTAAACTATCTTTCTTCCTGTTTCTACACAACTGGGTAATTTCCTAAACACAACTTGGTATTTATGACTGTTGTAAAAGCCTGGTACTCATTTAAGACTGTTTCTACTTCAAACCCTGTTCTGGTACAATACGTCTCTGTGAAAACAAGTTGTCCTTCACTGTGAAACCAGCTTTGTTCCTTTCTGAAATAATAAGGCAGGTTATATGAAACTACATATAAAAATGTTTACCAACATATACGTAAAGCAGATTATACAAGAATATAAATAAAAGTGTTCACAAATATATGGTATTCCTCAATATATATATAACGATATATATATATATATATATATTAGGGCCGTTACTTTAACGCGTTAATTAAGATGAATTAACTACACAAAAATAACGCGTTTAAATTTTTTTACGAATTTTAATCGCACCTATTTATGTACCGCAGCCTTCCAGCGGTGTCTGCTAAGCCACTTGTGGTCATTCCTCCAGCAACTAATGGACAGAAATTTAGCTTTCACTACATTTAAAACTTATGCTGCAGCTATTTCTTCCTGTCGTGAAGGTTTTGATGACAGAACGGTCTCATCTACTCTATCACGTGCGTGCACTCTGGTGTTACATGGTGCACATGGCTGCACTGCGGTGCTTGTAGCGTCTGTTTGTGCAATACGATCCTCCAGAAAATCTCAGAATTCATTCCACAAGAGGGATTTCATCCTCCACAGCTCTGCAAGGAGGGATGATGGTGGTGTGCTGCAGCTTCCTGGTCATCATCGTGTTAATTGATCTATTTCTATCTGAGACATTTCCTCTTCCTCCATGATTCATTCTTTTATCAGTGTTCTGACATAATTATGTTTTTTATTCTGATAATTTAAACTTACGTATTCAAGTCATTATTCATACTAAAAATCCATGTTAAGAATATTCTCACGTTTCTCAGGTCAAATATTTATGTGCGAATAAAAGGCAATTAATTTTGATTATTTTATTACAAAGTCTGTAATTAATTAGAGTAACATTTTTAATCGAGTCCTGGCCCTAATATATATAGAGGAATACCATATCTTTGTGAACACTTTTATATGCATTTTTGTATAACCTGCTTTACGTATATGTGGGTAAACATTTTTATATGTAGTTTCATATAACCTGCCTTATTATTTCAGAAAGTAACAAAGCGGGTTTTACAGTGAAGGACAACTTGTTTTCACAGAAAAGTATTGTACCAGAACAAGGTTTGAAGTAAAAACAGGAACTGATAAATTGCAGCAGACTGTGCTCAAACAGGAAGAAAAGATAGCTGAGGTTAAGACCCCCATAAAAGTGGGTGTTTGTAAAAAATTTTGGAGAAAATTCTCCTTAGGGAGGATACAAAAATTATTGACTGTCCAAGGTCTCGGGGAAGCAAAGGCTATGGGAAACTGTCTTTTACTGACCATTCATGTGTATGTGGAACGACAGGTCACTGAGTTTAAACTGTGAAAAAATACTAGTTGTGTCCAACTTTGAATCCTTTTGTGTTGTTCTCAATAAAAGAGAGCTCCCACTGTCAAGAATTCAGTTAGACTTTGGTCTGGCTACAGCTAAATTCAGGTGGACATTTAAACAGAATTCTGTTGTGTGATTGTGTTGTTTCTCTCTGTCCCTGAGTTTTATTCTGAAAAGGTTCCGCTGAGGAGCGTCGGGTCCTCTATAACATACAGATAACAGTTCCTGATTGAAGAAGGAGTTTATCCAGCAAAAGTAGTAAAGAGTAAAAGTTTTCAACCCCGACAATATATATATATATATATATATATATATATATATATATATATATATATATATATATATATATATACATACATATACATACAAACATGGACAATTTCTGCTGAGATTTGACGTGCCACAGGCTGCTGGTCATCTGGGGACCATTTCTGCTGTACTACCAGCAATTGTTGCTACATTTCTAATTGCATGGCGGCCCTGGTTTCTTGAATTCTGACCCCTCTGTGCTTCCTCCCAGATCGTCTCCACGTAACACTGCTGTTATGCAACACTGCTGCTCAGACATCATCGATACTATTGCTCAAACTAAAGTTAAAGTAGTCTCAGGTAGAAACAAGTCTCCATGGACCAGCAGTCCTATAGTATGTAGTGAAAAAAGGGAGTGCCGTCAGGCTAAAAGAAAATGGAGGAAAACTCAACTCCAGGTTCACTATGAGATCTACAAAAACAAGCTGAACAAATACAACTCAACTTTGAAAACTGCAAGAGAAATCTTCTTCTCTGAAATCATTAACAGAGACATTAATAACACTCGGACTCTATTCGCAACAGATGAAAGACTAACCAATCCTCCAGTGAAGGCAACTCCTGAGCTACACTCCACTAGGGCCTTTAGTGAATTTGCCAACTTCTTCACTGAAAAGATTCTAGAAATTAGAAGATCAATCTGTAAAGCAGCACCCAACCCACCACCATTTTCATTCCCATGTAAAAAATAATGCAGATAAAATGTCACATTTCAAAAAACTAAATCATTCACATCTTGAGGAAATTATTAAACAGATAAACTCCTCCTCTTGCTGTCTTGATATCGTACCCACACCTTTATTAAAGAAAGTTCTTCCTGTCATTAAGTCCGATCTGATGCACATACTTAACGCATCCCTCCAGTCAGGTGTCTTCCCCCAGGCCCTCAAAAAAGCAGTTATCAAACCCCTATTAAAGAAAAACAACCTAGATAATACATTGATGCAGAATTATAGGCCAATCTCTAACCTCCCATTCATCAGTAAGATTATTGAAAAAGCTGTATCTCAACAGTTGATTACATTCCTGACAATGAACGACTCCTTAGATAATTTTCAATCTGGTTTCCGTGCTCATCACAGCACTGAGACTGCCCTCGTCAAAGTTTTCAATGACATCCGCATAAATACAGACAGCGGCAGAACCACAGTTCTGGTTCTGTTGGACCTCAGTGCAGCTTTTGATGCTGTTGATCACAAAATATTACTGGAACAATTGGAGAGCTGGATCAGACTCACTGGTACAGCACTTCAATGGTTTGAGTTTCCGCTAAGCCAGGCCAGCTGTGGCTACGATTGTAGCTTGCTTCCACCAGTGTGTGAATGTGAGAGTGAATGAATAATCGAATTTGTAAAGCGTCTTTGAGTGTCCAGAAAAGTGCTATATAAGTTTGATGCGTTATTATTATTATTATTATTATTATTATTATTATTATTATTATTATTATTATTATTATTATTATTATTATTATTATTATTACCTCAAAAATAGGAAGTTCTTTGAGTCTGTTGGAAATTTCTCATCAGAACAAACATAAATCACATGTGGGGTCCCCCAGGGCTCCATCCTGGGACCCCTCATGTTTAATATTTATATGCTCCCACTAACCAAGATTATAGCAGCCAATAAGTTTAGTTACCATAACTATGCAGACGACACTCAGCTATACATTACATTGTCACCAGGGGACTTTGATTCTATCCAGACCTTAAAGGAATGCATTGAACAAATCAACGACTGGATGTCTCGTAACTTTCTCCAGCTTAACAGAAACAAAACAGAAGTAATTAATTTTGGACCTAAGGAGGAACGACCAGGAGTCAGCACACAGCTTCAGCTAATACAACTAAAAACTCATCAGGCATGTAATCTAGGTGTAGTAATGGACTCAGACCTGAACCTCCAGGGTCACATAAAGGCAATAACAAGGTCAGCCTTCTATCACCTGAAAAACATTTCTAGGATTAAAGGACTGATGTCACAGAAGGACCTTGAAAAACTGATCCATGCGTTTATCTTAGGTCGGATTGACTATTGCAATAGTGTCCTCACAGGTCTACCTACAAAAGCAATCAGACAACTGCAGCTGATCCAGAATGATGCTGCCAGGGTTCTCACTAGAACTAGGAAAGTAGAACAAATCACCCCAGTTCTAAAATCCTTACTCTGGCTCCCTGTAGCTCATAGAATAGACTTTAAAATACTCCTACTAGTCTATAAATCACTGAACGGGTTAGCACCGAAGTATGTTGGAGATTTGCTGTCACTATACCAACCCAGTAGACCACTCAGGTCCTCCAACTTGGGGTTACTTAACATTCCTCAAATTAAAACTAAACAAGGAGAGGCAGCTTTCAGCTTCTATGCTCTTTAAATCTGGAACAAACTTCCAGAAGAATACAAAAATGCTGAATCGTTAGGCTCTTTAAAATAAAAGATTAAAACTCTACTATTCAGAGCTGCCTTTTAGCCCTAAATTGCGCTTTCTGATCACTATTTGATTCTCGTGGTTTAACTTTTATTCTTGTTTTTTTTTATTTCCTTTTTAACCGATCGTGTTGTATCTGTTTTTAATCTATATTAATTTCATAAATTTGTTTCTTTCATCATCTTTTATTATTGAGTGATTGTGTCTATCTGTTAAACCTTTATGTTTCTGTTTTTTCTAATCATGCTTCTGTAATCATGTATTTGGTATCATTATCACTGAATCATGTAAAGCACCTTGAATTGCCTTGTGTTGAAAGTGTGCTATATAAATAAAATTGCCTTGTATGAGAACAATTACCCCACCCTCTACCATGAACAATTGGAAAGTTACGTGGAAGGAAGAACCTGGCCTATAACTTCAGGTCCCTGTTTGGTGGGTTGGGAAGGCATTGTTTTGCTAGCAAATTCAACACCTAAGAAATTCAAATGATACATGACGAGTGAGGGAAGCGGTTCCTCACCTTTCCTTATTAATACACAACTGTAACAGATGGGACAGGTATTCAGATAATATCCGTATTTTACTATCCATCAACAGGAAGGTACTAAATTTATGCTAAGCTAATTTGTAATGGAACATTTATATCAAATCAAAATCAAATCATAACTTTATTTGCATAGCACTTCATATGCAGAAAGAGCAATTCAAAGTGTTTATCAGATTAAACTGACAAAAGCTAGAATGGATAATAAAATAATTAATAAAATGTGAAAATGGAGAAAACATAATTGTGTATTAAGATTTAACTATAATTAAATAAATCAATAAATACGTAAGTGAATAAAACAAGCAATGCAGTTAAACAGGCTGAATAAATAGTAATTAGTTAAAAGCCAGACTAAAAAGGTAAGTCTTGAGCCTGTTCTTTAAAACATTTATACCTGGCCAGCATCATTGAATAAAAATAAAAAAAACTGAAAAATTTTGACGACTCCCCATGCACTGTGATCCTCTCATCCAATTGCTGTTGGTTTTGTGCAAACTAAGCCTATTATTTTTTCATCAAAACATCCTGACTCAATCTTGTGTTTCAGTGTTACATGAACCTGAGGCTGAAGCATTGATAGCTGAGAAAATTAAAGGCTTAAAACAAATGGGCGTGTAGAATCCTCAAACTCTATTCATAACTCTACTATTCTATCTGTAGAGAAACAAGGTACAGAATAATACATTATCTTAAAGCAATAAATGGGGCTCTTAAATCTGCATCAAGTGCCACACCCAACACTTACAAAGCATTGGCTATTTTGAATCCTAATTTAAACTGAAATTGACTTGGCAAATGTTTTTTAGCTTACTTTTACGTCCATCAATTAGAGATGTGTTTTTGGTTTACTTATCAGGAACAACTGTGATACACCAAAATACCGCAAGGGTTTGCTCTTTCCCCAGGGATCTTTCAATCAGATATTTAAACAATTTCTCAGCACAGTACAGTTAGAATATATTGAAATGGAGAGGACATTCAATAAAAGAAAAATGAATAAGGAATAATAAACTTTACCTTACATTCCAGTGTTAAATAACAGTTTAATTGTTGCATTTTAAAGGGTGTACTTGCATTACTATGATATATAACATTACATAAGTGGTTATTTTGGTATATAATCCTCCTATAATCACACATACTGAATAAGAAAGAGAGCTTAAGTAACTGGCAGAAACTTATCTCTTATTGGACAAACCATTCTGGAGGGGTGCTCAGGACTCAGATAAGAGAAAAAGTATTATTAAGTATTAAGTACATCAAAGTATTATTAATAGGGGGAAATTATATAGAGAAGATTTAATACAGTTACCAACATTTTATCCTAAACATTTTTTCCGATTTATGATTCTTTTAAAGACCCACCGGAAAGTTAAACAAAATTTTTAATCAGGAACAATTGTGATTTATATGGTGACTCGCTGTCACAAGCAAACACAGGGTTTTACACGATTTAACAAAACTTTTTTTCCAAAGTGGTAATGCATGGTTACAGTACTTAAACATATTTGGAATTCAGAAGGATTATGGATTGTGCAGTGAACGATACACTTCAAAAACTAATAAGCAGTTTAAGATTTTTCAATAAATTGCAGTTTGGATAAAAATTTATGAAGGCCACGTTTGGGGAGACTTTAACTCCGAACCTTCTGTCAAACCTGTGATGGGGACCATGACCTGTCTGGTTTAAGTGGATAGGTGGTGATTGATTACATACAACATGGTAACTCCGGTCAGGGGTTGCAGATTCCTTTTGGTATTTAGTAATTCGCTCACATGCTGGTGTGATGTGTATGGATCTTGACCTGAGTTCTAAATTGGCTACCATACGTGCGGAGACAGGGCTAATTGGCAACAGGCCCTCCAAATTACTTTGATGGCCATCAAGAATTATTAGTATACCGGACCATGTTCACAAGCTTATGCTCCCAGGTCCAGCAGTGGACGGAGAGCTCCAATTCTTCTCTGATCCCAGAGGTGCTGCAGCTGACAGCTCTGGGGTCTCATTTATGAACGTTGCGTACGCACAAAACGGGGCCTGAAACTGCCGTATGCCACTTTCAAAGCAAAAGGTGTGAATTATAAAAAACAGACTTGACGGGAAAATGTGCACGCCTGTACGCCAACTCTGACCCGTGGGTACGGACATTTTGGAGATGGTGGAATCAACGACGCAGTTGATGAGGGGGTGAACTGCAGCCAGACTGCATATTACTCCATCACACATATCATTTCACCTCACACCAAACATAATTATGGATTCAAGTTATTATAAACATCCAAGCCAGCAATGATATCTATTTTGTAGCTTTGCAGTGAGCTATAGCTCTTCTAAAAACATTTTTCAATATTAAAATAGATACATAAAATGTATGTCAAAACCTTAAACTCAGATAAAAGGGCTGTGTGCCAATTAATAAATTGAATCATCTGCCATCCCTGAGCGCAATAATGTCTGCAGTCTTGGATGGGATCATTAAAATGAGCAGGCAATACATCACGTTTTCATATACTGTGGGGGAG